>QEOT01005342.1:0-45714 GCA_003123785.1 Pterocarya stenoptera | reverse complement strand
ACATGATGCGGAATGAACTGATCGTGTGCTATGTTAGATGACATGTTGCATATGACATGAGTGATACATAAATAATGGCTATCAAAGAACTGGCTTGAATAATACTTATGTATAAGCTGATCTGTGATGATCCTAATTTGTGATCAAATTACTTACCTCGCTGCGTTTCTTCTTGAATAATATTTCGTAACTTGGGACCGAGGGCAGCAGCACGGTTCGACGGTTCTGGGCACCTGGAAGTGGTCGGCGACGCGACTGGGTCTCTGGGCAGGGCGGTGCGACGCCGTGAGAGGGAGAGAGTTTAGAGAGAGTGCTGTCACCGAAACAACCGAGAGAGTGGACGGCGGTGAGCTTATCGAAACGAAAATGGGCTCGATGCGGCAGAGATGGCCGGCGGTTTCTGTGGCTGTTTCCGGTAGGTGGCCGACTTGGTTGAGGGAGGAGGGTTCTTGGCTGGTTCGGTTGATGCTCTGTTTTATGGGTGCAAAAACAGGGGCTACGGTTCGCGTTGGCTGGGGGAGTGGAGGTGCTGTGGGTGATGGTTGGAGCTGGGGATGAGACATGGAGGAGTATGGGGTGGTTTTCATGTGGTTTGTTGCTGGTTACTGGGAGGGAGGCTTCGGTGATGCTGGGCAGCGGTGATGCTGACGAATGAAGCTCACGGGTTGGCAGCTTACCGAGGTGCAGGGGTCGTGGCTACGCTGGGCGGTTGGACGTGCGGCTTCTACAGTGTACTGATCGTGCATGGATGGTGCTTGCTGCGTCTCACTGAGTGGTGTCCGTGTGGTTTGTTGTGAAACCATGGGGCTGCAGCGGCAACCCTAGCTCTAGGTTGAATATAAATACGTCTATCCTGTGAAGACGTGCGTGATCTGTGAAGTTAACGTGTAAATATGTGATAAAACAGAACCCTAAAACTAAGGAGAAGAGAGGGGTACATGCATGCATGTGAAAATATGTGGAGACGTATGGGGTGGAGATACCGATCATAAACTAAGTTGGTATGGTTTAGGAATTTTAGATAGAATGATAATAATAATAATAATATAACGTATCTTATAGTCTAAACTTAGGATCGGGTTGTTACAGTTCTGCTCCAAAAAAATAAATTATGCTAGAAAACATCAGATGTTGGAAGCTTTGGGCTATAGCGAGGGTAAATATCTTTGCACTTACCTTGGTGTGCCGCTACATACTGGTAGACTTACAGCTTCTATGTTGAAACCGCTTGTTGAAAAAATCAGAAAGAAGGTTGCAGGTTGGAAGAGAAATCTTCTTTCCTTCGGTGGTAGATTGGTGCTTTTGAAACATGTCCTTAATAGTGTGCTGATTCATATTCTATCTGTGCTTAAAATTCCTCTGATAGTGTTTACAGAGATTCAACGTATTTTATTAGAAATTTTGTGGGGTTCCAAAGATGGGAGAAAGAAAAAAACAAGGGTTTCGTGGAGGAAAATTTGCCGACCAATTCAAGAGGGTGGTTTGGGGGTGAGATATCTTAAGGAAGTGCAAGATTTGCTTTTATTCAAGTTTGCCTAGAAATTGATTGTGAGTGATTCCCTTTGGGCTAATTTTTTTAAGAGCTGGTATTTGAGGAATATGCCACATTTAGAAGTTGCTCAACTTCCTCGTGGATCTAGCTTCTGGAAAAGTGTAACTTATATAGTCCCTTTACTCTTTAATCATGGGCTTTGGAAGGTTCGGGAAGGCAAGGTCAACTTCTGGTTTGAACCTTGGCTTCCATCTGGTGTCCTAGCTGGCCAGGCTTAAGTGATTAAATCTCTTTTTCTACAAATTTGTGATTTATTATATCCAGTTGGTAGGGATATTCCTCATTTTTCTACTTTGGTTGGGGTTGATTAATGCAAAGAAATCCTACAATCTAATATTTGACTGAAGCAAGGTTTATATATTTTCATATCGGTTCCTTCATCAGATGGTAAATTTTCGACTAAGGGGGCATGAAATATTTTTAGACTTCATTTGGACCCTCCCCATTGGGCAAAATGGACCTGACTTAGAGGTATTCCAAGTAAAATATCTTATATTGTTTGGAAATTCTGGAATCATATGTTGCTTGTTGATGCAAATGTTAAAAAACTTAGTATTCATTTACCATCCCGCTGCCATTGTTGTGTGGATAAAGGTCTTATTGAATCGGAAGAATATTTGTTTGGGAATGGTTTTCTAGCTGAAAAAATCTGGAAATTTTTCTCCAAGAGGTTAGAGGTGAGATATAGGAGAAGTCAAAATATTTTTGATCAAGTTTTTCATTGGTGGTCGAAAGTCAAACACTCTTCTCAACTGGGGATAATGCGTGGTCTTATTCCAACTATGATTATTTGAGGACTTGGTTTTTCCGTTGTAAGATTCGTATGGAAGAGAGTAAATTCACTTGGGAGCATATTGTGTCGGCTATTCTTTTGCAGATTCAAAATGTGTTTGTGGTATCTATGAAGTTCATGTCTTGTTCTACTCGGGACCAACAGATATTGCAGAGCATTAGATGTCCTATCATTGTGCTGCGGATTACTATAGCTAAAGCTTTTGCTTGGCAACCTCCTGATTGTGGTAATTGGAAATTAAACATAGATGGTTGTTCATTTGGTAACCTCGGCTTATCTAGCAGTGGTGGTGTGATTCGTGATCATAGAGGAGATTTATTTGCAGGTTTTTCTCGCCACTATCAAACTCAGACCAATATTATAGCTGAATTTTGAGTTTTGAGGGATGGCCTTAGACTTTGTAAATATCTGAGATTGTTGGATATAATAGTTGAGACAGATTCTATGATGGTGCTTTCATGGATTCATCGTGGTGAATGTTCTCACTGGTACTTTTGGGATTTTTGGGAAGAGGCGATTGAGCTTATTCGGTCTCTTAATTGTTACATTTGTCATGTTTTTCGTGAACGCAATATGGTGGTTGATTTTTTTGTTAAAGAATGAGCTCGTAACTTTTGTATGGATCTTTGTGCTCATAGTCTTATCCCTAGAAGACTTGAAGGTTTGCTGTGCCTTGATAAATGCTCTTTATCTTTTTTGAGATTGAAGTTTGCTTAGTGTAGGTTGTAGGGGCCTGGTGCTGTGATTCTTCATTTCTACGTTTTGTTTTCTTATTATTATTCTTTGTTGAAACTATTCGGCAAGACCAAGTTGGATTATACGGTTTTTGTGTAGGTTTTTTTAGTACACTATTCAGTTTTCTGTAGATTTAGTTAGTTTAAATTGATTCATTAAGATTTGAGTTTTGTTTGTTTATATTGAATAACTGTATAGGGTTTGAGTTAGTCTATATATATATATATATATTTTTTTTATGCCTAGGTTTGGATTTTAGAATTATGTGTAATCCCTATGCATCTGATTGTAACTACAATATTCTTCCATCATAAATAAGGATTATCAATAAAATTGAAATACCCTACTCTTCTTAAAAAAAAAACTATAATTTACATTTGGTTATATGAACCTGGTTTACTCTTTTTGTGGGCAGGCATGGTCAATGTATATAAAAAATAAAGTAATGATATGAAAGCGATGGCAGTGTCCCATGCTTCGTTGCATCTTACATCCATAAGTTCCTATTTTGAATTGTCGGCGAGCACAGATACTTTTACTGTGTATAAAATTAATAAAATGATTAGGAAAAAATAAAGTTCATGGCTACCATCACAGTCATTTTCCTGAAGCATAGACAGGATGATCTTCTCTTTGAAGTTTCTCTAACACTTTGCTTCTCAAGTGAACTCCTTTTAGAACAGTTAGGGGTGTTGATCCAGCAGGAAGGACCGTAGGATCAACTAGGCAGCCGGCCCTGACTGAATCTCTTAACTCCACTCAATTACAGAATACAATTATAATTTACGAATCATAGTTGCTAGCTCGAGGACAAGTTTGTCCAACTTTCAACAAAAGATAAGGTCAAAAAATCTGTCGAGCGGTAAATGCTGCAGACTACAAGTAATAAAAAAGGTAAGAGTGTCGTGAAGTAACAATGTCTCTTATTCCCCTACTTTTTATGGCAAAAAAATCTATCCATCCAAGGCCTTATTTCAGAAGTACCTGTTAGAACCAAAGCAGAGTCTGTCGGTGAAAATTTGAGAGATGGCTTCCAAAGCTCTCTTCTTCTTTGCTTTGTTGTTCTTCTCAGCTGTGTCCCTCAAGCCTGCTTTTGCAAAGAACGAGGAGGACCCAGGTCTTGTAATGAACTTTTTGCAAGGATTCATGTCCTCAGGCTGAAGACGTTATCCAAGAACAAGTCAAGCTCCTCTACAAGCGCCACAAGAACACTGCCTTCTCATGGCTGAGGAACATCTTTCATGACTGTGCTGTTCAGGTAACCTGTTTACGGCCTTTTTTCTTCTTTTTGTGATTTGTGTGGATCAAAGATTTGCTTGTTCTTGATAAAAGCATTTCTATGGTTACTTTGTAAACTAGTCATGTGATGCTTCACTACTGCTGGACTCAACAAGAAGGACCTTGTCTGAAAAGGAAACAGACAGAAGCTTTGGGCTGAGGAACTTCAGGTACCTCGACACCATCAAAGAAGCCGTGGAGAGGGAGTGCCCCGGAGTGGTTTCCCGTTCAGACATCCTTGTGTTGTCTGCCAGAGATGGCATTGTTGCGGTAAATTCCTTGGCCTCTCAGTTCTCCCTTTCCCTGTCAATTTCACCTACAGTCATCTGGTTTTCCATATCCACTTTGTTCCACTCACTCTCTTCTTTCCGATGAGTCCAGATATGAATGTATGTTCTTTACAACTGTTCATTTCACATCTGTACTTTTTTTAGGAAGCTTCACATATATACTGGATCATTGCTTCCACACCAACAGTGCACAAATCGAACTTCCTTTCACCAAGGCTAAATAGAACATCGTCTGTATTTCAGATGCTCTCCGTTCTAGAAAGGTTCTGATCCACAGAACTACTAAAAAAAAAATTAGTTTCCGATCCACAGAACTGCACTGCATGCAATTCTAAAGTTTCTCGCTGATTTTCTAGTTTTGTTGTACTTTTTTTCGTTTTATAGCTGAAGAATCACGGTGGTTATTCTAGATTTCCTTCTTTTGCACCATAAAGCAAGTACTATTCTAGCATGTGAATGTTAAACTGCATGAAACTTTGGTACAGCTGGGAGGCCCTTACATCCCTCTCAGGACTGGAAGAAGAGATGGTAGGAAGAGCAGAGCAGAAGTGGTAGAGCAGCACCTCCCAGACCACAATGAGAGCATCTCTGTTGTTCTTGAAAGGTTTGCTGACATGGGTATTGACACCCCGGGAGTGGTTGCTTTGCTAGGTATATATAATGCCCGTCATCCATCAGGCCCATATACATTGTATTGTCCATACACATAGGATACACGTGTGACATATATAGATAAGAAAATATATGTTTTTATTCATACCAGATGAATATAAATCCGTATCCAAAAGACTTCAATTGTTTATCTTCTTGTATCGAACAGGAGCTCACAGTGTTGGTCGAACCCACTGTGTGAAGCTAGTGCACCGTTTATACCCAGAAGTTGACCCTGTGCTCAACCCTAACCATGTCGAGCACATGCTATACAAGTGCCCTGACCCTATCCCAGACCCCAAGGCTGTTCAGTATGTGAGAAATGATCGTGGTACTCCAATGAAGCTAGACAACAATTATTACAGGAACATTTTGGATAACAAAGGTTTGTTGATAGTGGACCACCAACTTGCCACCGACAAGAGGACAAAACCTTACGTGAAGAAAATGGCAAAGAGCCAGGACTACTTCTTCAAGCAGTTTGCTAAAGCTATCACCCTTCTCTCTGAGAACAACCCTCTTACTGGTACAATGGGTGAGATCAGAAAGCAGTGCAATGTTGCCAACAGGCTTCATTAAAAGCTCTACTGTAGATCTTCTTTCCTTGCGAGGGGAAGAATGAGAATTGCAGAATAATATTGGGACTTCCTGGATGCTTATTATTTCTTAATTGTGCCGTGGTGTTAAAACTACTGTCTGTAACACTGCTTTCTGTAGGTTTCGTCTTTCTTCTTATGAGGTTGATGTTCTGATGGGCATGCATGGTGGATGTTGGATATATGATATGTCATTTATGTATGTATATTTATGATGGGTGGTGAATCTGTGATGGTGTATGCATGACGCATGGATTGCGATGATGCTAGTTATATAATGATTATTCATGCCATATGATCTCTCGCAATGTCAAGATGATGGCAGCATGTATGGAAAGGAATGCAATGGAAAACGCCATTCCGAAGCGCCAAAGATGGTAACAAATGCACACATAGGGTCCACAGGAGTCAGCACCATCAGCATAGTGAGACTGAAGAAAAAAGAGATATATATATATATATATATATAAAAGTTTTGCACACTCTCTTTAAAGAAACTATTAAAAAAATAGTATTGATATTTACTACAAAAAATGTTCAGACTTTCTAGACATATACACTTTAGACTATATCTCGTTTACTCTATATAATCAAATCATGCATTACTCGTATTTATGCCGGCCATCCCCCTTGTAACATTGTTTTTGTGCGATTAAGGACACTTATCCCTAGAGTAGGCATGGTAGACACATGCCTGCATCCAACTGCAACCTGTTTGCACTAGCTCGGAGCCTCGTTAATTTGGAAAAGATGAGATGAAGTAGTCTTATATGAGTTAAATAAAATATTATTAAAATATTAATTTTTAATATTATTAATATTTTAAAATTTGAAAAAGTTAAATTGTTTATTAAATTTTATATGAGAATTTGAAAAAATTGTAATGATGAAATGAAATAAAATGAGTTGGGACCAAGACAAGCAGTAACCTATCCACCCAACAATCTATTATTCTGTGGTCGGTAGGGTCTGATAATCATCCATGTGGTCTCTCCACAAAGCGAACCGTGGAACAGGGGTGTGGGTATTCCTCACTCGCGGAAAAGAATTATCCATTTGTCAGTAACCTAGGACTAAAAAGCTTATGCTAACATAAAACATGACCATAAGAACTCAATGAACAGGTCAAAGTCGTTACTTCTTTAGAATTGCTTTCTATTGCCTCGGTGGATAAGAACTGCATAAACCCATTTTCAAGGACAGTTATGAGAAGCTCAAGCCCAGTACTGAGCTTGGGCCCTCTGGCAGCATAGAGCCGAATTGAATCTGGAGAATAGAATGCCAAGCAGGAGATACTAAGTGGGATTGGGTTTCAGTGTAGTAATTCTGGTATGCATGTTCAAGTTTGAACTAATTTTATACAACTACCACCTCCAGTAAGTCTTTAGGGATTGATTCGTAAAGTAAATTTTGAGATTGTAGTAACCCAATGGGCAAGGCAAGACTCATTCTTATTGCTTCTGTGATTCAATGGTAAGATTGTAAACCATGAAGCTCATATGGTAACCAAGAGAGCAAATCAGTGACTTCTCGAGGTGAGACTTAACCAACTATGGGCAGCAAACCAGCGGCCTGTTTCGACAGCTTAGGCTTTGTATGGATTTATTAGTAGTTTGAGAAATAAAGAAACACTACCGATCGAATATGTCTTTAAGCCACTCACCCACCCATAAAATCTTAGAAAAGAAACACCATCTCATTTTTCCAAGAAAAGAGCAGAAGTTTCATACAAAATTTTGCATATGCAATAACTAATCTGCTGCAACCCTCGAATAAATTTTCACTGCAAACCAACAAATGCAAACTTACATTAAAGACTTGGAAGTTACATACCCGCTGCAAAGAAGAGGCCCAAAAATGCATTTCACCACATCTTCCAAAAATATTCCCCAATGATGGGACATTTACATGGAACTCATGTCAGATAGACGGTTCACTACTGTTCTTTTGTATTAGTACTGCTTGAACTGCTGTCAGAGTCAGTACCAGCTTCCTCTAATGCCACGTTATTGATCTCCTGTGTGCCTCCTACCGTTTTGGGTATGAAAGGAGTGCTGGAGGGATTGCTGTAATAAGGTTGTTGATGGATAGAGATGTAATTTGCAGTAGATGGAAAAGAGTGGAAACCATATGTAGATGAATAAGGTCCAGGAAGAGAAGAGTTTGGGGGAGGCCAGTATATCATAGGTAGGAAAGAATTCGCTGGTTGATGTGGGAACACATGGTATGGGGTTTGATTGCGGTAGGAGACATTAGTATAAGCAGTACTGGGAATCATCGGATTTGAAATTTGAGGGGCATCTACTGAAGTCTGAGATGGGATGGCCTGTAATGCTGTCATTGCTTGAGTGTGAATAGATGTGTAGCCCATTAACCCAAATTGAGTAGGAGCTGAAGAGCTTGAAGGTTTCGACTGCTGAATGGAGGATCTTTTCAGATTATTAGGCTTACTATTTGAGATGGTTTGTTTCCTTCTTGATTTAGTTGAAATCGTCTTCCCAGTTAACTGCTGAGAACCAGGACTAGCCTGATGAAAGAAAAACAATGTCAAACTGAGGAACTATCTTCAAAATTCAACCAGTTCATTTTGAAGATACGAGAGCTGCACAAGGTGGTTGGTTTTGCATTAGCCATCTTTACCATAAAAAATGTAGCTAAACATGTACAAGCACCGGTAGACTAGTCTTTCTGAACAATTTTTCCTCCCAACAATCAAAGCTAAAACAAATATGGACAGAACGACAATAATCAATCCTCTGCAATCTCTTGGCACTCCAAGTGACTCACAGTAGAATTATATCTAATAATGGTTTAGAAGGTGTCTGACACCAGCTTCCCTTAGCCCTGTATATATTGACAACCAATATGTATCATCTTCAGTTGTGCTATTCACATTGATCTTTGAGCTTTATGCACACAGGTAGTAACTTTTAAAACAACTGACTGACGACTCGGGAATACTAACAGGATTTATGATCTAGGGTTGTGAATCGTGATCTTACATTATCGCAATTCTCCGGATGCAGAAGAAATAATTCCTCCCCTTCAGCATCTTCATCTGTCCTGCAATATGAATATGTGCAGCAAGTGAAATAGCTCTAGATGATTAAGCATGAAGAGTGAGTAGCATTTTTAGTGCAGGCCATGACAAACAGTTATAGGGATATTAATCTCCACACCTTTCAACCAGATATAACTGAGGAGTCCGCATAGTATTTCATTTGGTAATAAGAATGGCCTCATTGCCTTGTGCCATCCATCATGAACAGAAGTGATGGTAATACATATGCAGGTATGCTATTGGCTGATCGTGTCTCAGACATTATAGTTCCATGATCAAGCCTATTCTTCTATTCCATTGCACAAATATAATTTCTACGAGTATGCAGTAATGCATACCTGTAATATTTTTGGAGTAAGTCCAAGTTCCGGTATTTTGTTTCCCTTTGAACCAGGTCGTCAGGAAAACCAGCCATGAACAGAAGTGTGATGCCTAAGGCCTTGAAGAAGAAGCTCCCACTGCGAATATGAACTAGCATTGCTATTCGACACATCAGTGGCCCAAAAGACTTCAGCTTGTTTCTTCCCATCCGCTGCCTAACATATCTGGAACAATTCAACTCAAAACTGCTTTTAGATTGGACTGCAAGAGGATACTTTCAGATATTTTCAGAGAAGAAAAGGCTGCATGGCATTGATTGCCAATGCTTGCGAGGTTGAGTATGTAAGAATATAACCTTCCCTTTAACAGAAAAAATCTCTATTGTTTAGGTAAATAGTTTATATTAACATAGTAAAGGGGGAAATAGGAAAATAATATTTCTGTGCATACAATTTGAAGAAACTGAAAATAAATATAAATCAATTAGTGATTATGCAAATCAAGTATAGGAACCATAAACGGAAAATCAATTGTTAAAGTTTTGGAACGATACTTACTCATTTTGGGGAAGATTTCTTGTTCTTCCACCATACTTGATACAAAGAAATAGGCAGGATGGGCAACTAGCATCAGACGGTCGCATAGCCTTCTCTTCCTCAAGTACTTGAACAGGACATAATGTTGGATTCTGTTGATTGGGATAAAAGACCTTTCTCCGAACACCAGGATTCTCATATAAAACGTGCTCCTGATGATAAGATAAGTTAGTGGTTTCCTTGATTGACATAGGATTATTAAGGAAAGAACTTAAGAAACCTAGAAGCCATCCAACCATGGGCATCCTCTGAAAGTTGAAACAAGCATTTGAGACAGCTTTGTAGCAGGCAAGTTGGTATTGCAATATGATGAGATCACCAGTATTTCCTATTAAATTGGAAATTAAGTTCTTTATTTATTTATTTTCACTTTCTTAGGCAGCCCAAGATGCTTTGGCCTTTTATAGTCACCAAAAGAACTAGACTCCCATCAACGCAACCAAATTCACAATAGCACCAATCCAAATCCTATCAATTTCCCGTAATATTCTGATGTCCCTGAGTAAAGCAGAAAGCGAGGCGGGAAACAAACAAGATTTTGTCCTAGCTTTCAAGCAATTTGTTCTACCATGTGGCAACCCCTCACAAAATTACCTGAGTTCAGATGAGATATTGCCTGGTGAAAACACCATCCTCTTTCTATCAACAAGTTAACCAGAAGAGCTGACTAATTCACTTGATAGACAGAACAAGGGGAAAATAAGTTAAGCAAATGTTCAGGGAAGCACTGTGCTACTGATGATAAGACAACATGGCATCAAAATATGGCCGAAGAGCTTTGAGACTGTTTACATATATGAAGTCAGTACTGATAATAGTGGATGCATGGAGAGGCAACATTCAGATATATCAGGACAAGAATTTCAGTAATATCAGGACTAGAATTGACCCAAAAATATCTTCACACGGAGAAAAACTTAATCTTGGCTATCAAATAAAATGGTGAAAGGGTAACGCATACTTCACATCAAATAAAAAGAAGGCCCCTGGCGAAACAGCAAAGACAAGGAACCCCAACAAATACTCATATCCATTAATCCTCAGTATCTTTCAAGCAACTATACCAAAACCAATTATTCAGTCTCATGAAACTAACAAAGTTTGCAAAATCAGAATGTTTACCCCAGGATTCATGGGAGATACATATGGTTCTCCCTTCCTCAGAATGCTAAAATGATTGAAGTCCAACTCATACATATCTTCACATCCATGCCTTATACCGAGAGATGCAAAAACTATAATTTTTCTTATGGTGTGAGACTGAGCATTTTTCTGTAACAGGATATTTGACTCAATAATTTTCTTCACTTCTTTTGGACAGAAAGCCACCTTTGGAGGTTTTTTTTGTAATGATAGGCTATGAAAAACCCCTTTATCAAAACTAAGGAACTCAGATAGTTCTTTATGTCCTCCAGTATGTTTGGTCTCTTTCCTGTCAAGTCTTTTGAGTTCCCTCTTATCATAACCTGGCTGTGTATCAGGTGCCATACCATTTTCATTTTGGTTTTCATCCGTTTCTTGGCTCACAATTGAAAATGTTGGCTCAAGCTGAACACCAGAGGAACTTTCCAAACATGGTATAAGTAATCCCTCATCACCAACTTCATGAGGATATTCTTTCTGTTCAATACCAGTTATTGAAGTCTCATCAATATTCCCAACTTTATGGCCACTGTTAATATCATCCTCTTCATGATAATCATCATCTTCATCATCACTATCATCTGTATCATCACAGTCTGCTGTTGAATCACCATCTTTAAATTTTTCGTAATGAAAAAAATGGTTCTCATCCTTTCTCATCCAACTAACCAAGCAGTCTTCTAGGCTTGCCTCTCTCAGGGGTGAACACTGCGAGTCACGCGTCTGCTGTGTTGCCATTTCACTTTTGCTAAGGTTTCCATTCTCAGTTCCAGCACTCCGTTCTTTTTGCTGTCTTTTTAACTTCTTGAAGCTTCTTTCCATTGGATTGGGACAACCGCCCTGAAATTTAAGGTAAGAGAGGCCTTTGATAATATGATCAAGATAAGTTTTTACGTAGAAATAATTGCTCTCAGTTGTGCATGTTAGGGATAAAATGAAAACAAATTATAAAGAAATTTGATTTAGTTATTATTCTTACGAGATGTCAAGAGATTTGATTTTGTAACTATACTCATCACTATGTAATTTAAAATTGCTAAACCATCTGTCTGTAAGTGACAACTTCCCTCGTCTGTCTGTAAGTTTCATTAGTGAGTTTGTCATAAACAATATCAAAAGCATTTCATTACATCTTACATGCTGTTTTCGTTGTATTGTAATAGTAGTTTCAGTATCTTCTACTTTAAAACGGAATTAGCATTCATCTTATTTCAAATGCAAAATTCCTCTGGCCAATCGAATCAACACATACTTCGCAGGAATTTTGGAACATAACAAAATAGCCAGATTGAACAGATGATTTCTTATCTACTCGTAAAAGAGACATGCAAACATCACAATAAACTGACAAGATTCTTCTGATAAAAAATGACTTTAATGAGCAATTAAAGTTAGAATAAAATAAACAAAAGAGAAGCAAATAAGATAAAACAAGAGGCACATTCGATGATTTATCTCAATTTTATTTATGTAATTAGAATTCGAAGAAAATAAAGTATTCGTGGGCTAATAGAAGACAAAACCAAGGAACTAAGCAAAAACGCAAGCATGAACTAGGCTATCATACTTGCCCATCTGTAGGAAGAGATTGTTTTCTTCTTTCCTGTATTTGAGCTTCAAGAATTGATATTCTCTCCAAAAGCTCAGCATTCTTCCGTCTTTCCCTTTGTAACTCGGCAGTAATCTCAGCAATAACATTAATGCCCTCCCCTTTCACTTCTTGCTCTATAGCACACAATGCTGAAGCATTGACCAAGCCAGCACAGGATTGAAGCTCCACCATTGAAATATACCAATAATCACAAAAATTACATACACCCACCAATCAAAACCTCGTAGAAATGCTTCCCAGATGAAAATCTTCAACATTAATGAAGATATATATGAGAGCAGTGATCGGACGTTAACCTTGTAGCAAAACCGCAAAAGTCAAAGAACGGACCATTTGAATGCAAAACCTTTTGTCATAAAAAAATGGTTTTCGTTTGTCCTCTAGCTTTTTAGTGGAGATGCATCAAGATAATCAAGGACTATCCGAATGTGATCAGAAGAGAGCATGAAATGGTTACAGAGAAGGAATTAGGAGAGCTTGAAGAACAGTATAGTTTGATCAGTGCAAGTGAAACTATGCTAATGTTGAAGCTACATGGTCATTGACAGGAAGAGTTCAAAAGAGAACATGAAGAAGTAGAAGACGTATCTGAATAATCAATGATGACATTCTGGTGAGGCAGACGATCAACGTGATTGGAAGTTGAGGAGACTCTTGGGTTTGATTATCGCTTCAGTTTCGGAAGTAAATCGAAATGAGAACTCCGAGGGTTAAGGCATGCATCACCACGTGCGCCTCTCTCTCTCTCTCTCCCTCCCTCCCTCTCCCTCTCTCTCCCTCCTTGGATTCTCGGGGCTCCAAATACCCCTCACCAAACCCAAATAGCAAACTCAAAACTAGGACTAAGTTTCCAAATTTGGCTATGCACTTGTACCACCTCTTCATTTATCAGAAGATTAAGAAAAAGATTGAATACTTCAAAAAATAAAAGATTTTGGGAAAGATGACAAACCTTAAAAAAAAAATCTACCTTTTTCCTGTTAATTCAACTAGATCACCTGTTAATAAACGTCCCTAGCTAGTTAAGTGGTACTTCCTCTCTTCAGGTGTCAAATGTAGGCATACCTGGTCGTTCAAACCAAATCTTATTAAGGCTAAAGTAATCTCAACGACCCATTGACCTAGGAAAATCTCATCTCATAACATCTAAATATAGCTTCCTTTTACATGAAAAATCTTGTACTTGCAATTGATTTTTCCAATCTAATTATGATCGAGCAATTAATTAGAAGTCGTGGACTCTTGATCATATAGTTGGACACCATTAACTATATGTATAAAGTGCAGTGCTACCTATAAGCCCTACACCTTACGCGCCCATTTAAAAATATGTCATTTTATTTTTTTTATCCTATTTTACTTACAAACATGTCTGGAATCATTTTCATTATGAGGATAAAAAAGTTAAATGACATATTTTTAAGTGGTTGTGCAGTGTGAGATTTATGTCTAGATTTTTTCATGTATAAAATGTTAAAGCACTTAGATTAAGAAATGATGCCATAATTGCTTACAGCCTCATAAATAATATAAATAATCACTTAATTTTTTACTGGTTCCAACAACTCACAATTCCGGCTAAGTGACAATGGCATTTGTCTTCTAATATTGTAAGTGGTGAGGCTGGTGCCCCATGTAGGAGCATCCGAGGCTGTGATCGTGTAATAATTTTATTTATTTTTTAATATCTTTGAGCTTTTACCTATCTTCCAACATTTGACACAAGCAGAACGGATGTGTAGCAGCATAGTACAGTAGTAGAATTCCAATGTTCATCATCCATACCTGCCCCCATTAGTTCTTATACATATATCCTATGCAAATCATATATAATTTTTTTGAGATTAAAAGTTTCTTCCAAAAAAAGTTCATAATGTAGTATATGTGCTGATTGTATCTGCTTGTAAATATGCTTTGGTATCTAGGCAGTTTGTGCAATCTCTGACATCTTTTTTTTTTTTTTTTTGGGGTCTAGAAAAATAACTTGTGAAATTTTGTCAGAAATAATTACCTGATTTTGACTTCAAATTTTGTGACCCCAAGACCAAAGAGTGAAAAACAAAGGTTATAGATTGAAGGTTTATTCAGTGAAGTAAAGCTCTCAATTAATTGAGAGAGAAAAAATTCTTTTCGTCAGTTACTATTCACCATCGCACACTCCACATCTTATGAAAAATACTTATATATCTTATAAAAAACACTCAAACACCTTATAAAAAAATTATAAATATAGAATATGAAAGTAAATAGTGACTGATCCATATCATCCATCGAGGAGAAATGCTCATTTACCAATTGATTAATGCAAAAATCAACGAGCAAAAGTTATAATAAGTGAAATGAAAAGATAGGAATTGGGTGTCTGTCTTGACTTGCGAGTCTGATGACCCCTTTTCCCAGATTATACATTAAGAAAATATGTGCACACGTGCATCTAATATGCTTTTATGCTTAGTGGGGTACAATATAGAAAACAATGCTTCACGTGCAATGGTAACCCAAATGGTTGTCTCTTGATGCAGTTTGTGTCAGGGGAATATGAACCTAAACCTTGGATACCATCCTTCCTACTTTTAAATTAATCCCACCCATATGAGCACACCCTTTGTTTGTCAAAAAAAAACGGCATCCCCATCTTAATTTAATCAGTGGGTAGCCTTTAAATCAGAGCTTTTCAATTTAATAACTAAGAAAAATTGCCTAAGAAGCACCAAATCACAGGGTTAAAAGTCCATGAAACATGTGCTGGTAAGGCAATGTAGTCCTGTAATGATTACAGACACGCTCGCACCCCTTGATTCACTGTCCTTCTAGTTTTTAAGATAATATATATATATATATATACATACATATATATATAAATATATATTTATATATTCAAAAATTGGACCTTGGAACTTAAGGATTGCCTTGTGGAATGTGTTTCGTAAGATTAAGCTTTATGATATTTAGTTTATTATATACATTAATTAGCTTCACATGATATGTTGTTTATGTTTTTATGTAGCTTTGAAAGGTGAATATGCGAGACAATGAAAGGTGGATATATTTTATGCGAGGTGGAACAACCATAAATGGAGGTGTCGCCGTCCATATGCGACAAAGGTGGCTCCTTCACGGTTTATTAATAAATGGAGGTGCCCTCCTTTTTCTTAAAAACAAATAAAAATGGACAATGAAAAGTGGATATATTTTATGAGTAATGATAGGGAGAAACCACTGTAGTAGTGCACACATTGCACTCACTACGTGGCTGCTTCTCCTCATTTCATTTTTTTTATCCGCTCTCTCTTGCAACTCTCTCTCTCTCATCACTCTGTCTCTCGCAACACTCTCTCTCATTACTCTCTCTCTCTCGCTTGCACTCTCTCTCTCATCCACTCATCTCTCAGTCTCAATCTCTCTCTGTCATCTCGGTCTTTCTCTCTCATCATCCTCTCTCTCTCTCCCCTGCTCTCTCTCTCATCGTCTCTCTCTCCTTCTCTCTCTCATCTCTACTGTCTCTCATTCTCGGTGTCTCTCTCTCTCGTGTCCAAGTTTCTCTCTCATTTTCCCTCATTCAGTCCATGTAAATTTGAATGTAGTAGATGTGTAGTTGAGATAGTGCCACATAATGTGTGCAAATATTGTTGCTGCTAACATTGGCTTCTCCCAATATTTGTAGTATATTAGGTCAATGCAAATAGTATAATTCTCGGTCTGCAATGCAAAACAAGTCTGCCACTAATGTCTGGCTTTGTACAGACTTGTACCTTGGTTTTAAGCCGAACTAAGGGTGTGCAATCGGACCGGACTTTTTCCCGATCCGGTCCAGAACCCGGGTACATCCGAGCGGGTGAAATAAATCAGGATCCGGTTCCGGTTTATATACCCGGTTATCCGGTTTGATAACCGGATTTTCACAAAACGACGCCGAGCCAAGTCATTTTTTTTGTTCTTCAATCTCAAACTCTTCACCAATACAACACTTCATCGTCTTCAACTCTTGGCTTCTCACTCTTCAGTCTTCACTGATCCCACTCTTCTGTTCAGTGTTTAGTCGCTTGATTCCATCTCTCTCAAGTCTCTCGATCTCACTTTGCCCTCAAGTCTCTCGATTATTCCGTTTCTGCCTGTGAGAGGTTGCCGCCCGTAAATGTCGCCGCTATCGGTATGATCATCTCTCTCTCTCTCTCTCTCTCTCTCTCTCTCTCTCTTTGGATTTTGTTTGTATGTGTTTAGGGATTTTTGTGTTTTAGGGTTTGGTTGTGACTTTTGAGTGTTTTAGGATTTTTGTCCGTAAGTCTCTCAAAATATATATTCTCTACAGATCTCAAAGGAAAAACTCCATTGATCATTTGCCCATTACTGGAATTATTACATATATTTTTTCCCTTTCCAGATTCCAGTTACTGGAATCATTCTTGGTATTGCAAAATATATTTATGTATTTATGTATTTATATAAAATATAATAATAAAGTGGGATGCCTTTAATTTAATGGTATTGCTATTCCTCTTTTTTTTTTTGGCTTAATTCAAAGCCTTTTTTTCAGGTTTCAATGGGGTTTTCATGAGTAATTAACTTTGTTGCTCCCTTTTGATCATATCTTAATATTAATGTATTGTGGATCTAGCTAGTTCTGGTCCGGGTAGCTTTCAGTTCGTAAGTGATATGAAAAGAAGGTTGATCTGAGAATTATTTAATGAAAGTTTCTTTATTTAATCAAAGTCTCTTTCTATCATTTTGATAATCATATCATATGCAGCTATGCCTAGTAGTGAGCAATGTTAATGTGAAATCTAAAACAGTTGCATGTTTTCCTTCCAAACCAAAAATTAGAGATTTATTTTGGATTTGAAGGAAATATTTCCTTCCATGTATTGGCAGTACTACTGTTTCTAATTTCGAAATTGGGTTGCTTGACCAAAATGCACTAGTCAAGATCATAAAGCTACCAGTAGTCAGAAAGCATAATCTTATTTAATTATTTTCCTTCCTGTTTAGATTTGATCTGACAAATTCTCATGCAACATTAATAGGTCTGTTATCTGCTTTCATTGGTGGTTCTGTTGATGCTAAAGCATATACATTATTTTTTATGTTTAAAACAAATGGGAGGTAGTTTTAGTGGTAGTGTTGATGGATTAGTGCCTATTTCATTAGACATGGAGGAAAACACTAGTCCTTTAG
Organism: Pterocarya stenoptera; assembly: GCA_003123785.1. Taxonomy (NCBI): domain Eukaryota; kingdom Viridiplantae; phylum Streptophyta; class Magnoliopsida; order Fagales; family Juglandaceae; genus Pterocarya; species Pterocarya stenoptera. Next base: position 27,914 of record QEOT01005342.1, on the reverse strand, counting down.
TGCATTCCTCTATGAATATCCAAAACCCCACACCATCTCTCCCCCCAAAGTCAAAAAGAGTCAAGAAGGCTACCAACCAATCTCATGTATGGGATCATTTTACAAGAATTGAACCTGTTGATCCCATTGCACCTAAAGCACAATGCAATTATTGCTTCAAAATTTATAGATGCCATTATAAAAATAGTACTTCATCAATGTCTAACCACCTAGGATATTCTTGTCCGAACTCTCCCATTAAAGAGAATAAAAATCTTGCGAAAGATAAATCACCATCACACACTGGAGTTAGGATTGATGGTAAATGATTTAATCCTCAAGTGTTAGGACAATATGATCATGAAAAATTAAAGGAGATGATTTCCAATTTGTTTATCCAGTGTGAATTGCCATTCAAGGTTATAGAACATCCGGCATTTGTTAACCTTTTGGGTTAATTGGAGTCTAGGCATACCTTGCTATCTCAAACCACCTTCCAAAAAGAGTGTATTGGCTTATACAAGAAGGAGAAGAAAAGGTTGAAGGCTTTGTTGAGCAGTCAGAGAGTTTGTTTGACCACCGATATATAGACATCAGTACAAAACAAAAATTATATTTGTGTCACGTGCTACTATATTAATCAAAGTTGGGTATTACACAAAAAAATCATAATGTTTTTCAAGATTCCTAATCATAAGGGTGAGACCATTGCTTGGATGTTAGAGTCTTGTTTGGCGGATTGAGAGATTAATCGCCCTTGTACGATCACTGTGGATAATGCCTCCTCTAATGACGTTGCTATTGATCATGTGAGGAGGAACATAAGAGATAAGGAATTCACAATTTTGAGAGGCGAGTTCATACATGTGCGATGTGTTGCACATATCTTAAACCTCATTGTATGTGATGATTTAAAAATTATTCATGATGCTGTAAAAAAGATTAGAGAAGCAATAAGATTTGTGAGATTCACAGGCAAGGCTTGATATGTTTAGAACATGTGCAGATGAGCTGAATATTGTGTGTGAAAAAATGGTGTCTCTAGATATTCCTACTAGATGGAACTCAACATACCTAATGCTTAGTGTTGCTGAAAAATACGAAAGAGTTTTTGTGCTAATGGGAGTGAAGGAGTTACAGCTTTTGGCGCCTCAGTTTGAAGATTGGCAAATGGCTCATATTTTTATTAAATTTCTGAAAGTTTTTTATGATGCCACTTTGAAAATCTCCGGCTCATTGTACGTGATCTCTAATTTGTTATTTCAACAAATTTGTACAATTGAGAATACTTTAAACAACATGGGTGAAAGTGATGATGGTATGTTGATGAGAATGGCATCTACTATGAAACTTAAGTTTGATAAATATTGGGGGAACACATATAGGATGAACATGATTATTTATGTAGCTTTTGTCCTTAACCCTCGATATAAGATTACAGTCTTGTGATATTGGTTAAAAAGGTGCAAATGGGATGAATGCAAAGAAAGAATTGAGGCCAATGTAAGATTGCTCATGAATCGTTTGATTGAGCAATACCACAAGTTTCATGGGCTAGGTAGTGGAATATCAAAAATGGTCCATAGAAGTTCCTCAAGTAATATTGGTGATGACCTGAGCTGTGATGATTTTGATACAGCTCTATATCAATATCTTAAGAAGCAAAACAGTTCGGTACTTAGCTCAAACATGGATAGGTATTTGTCGGATGTAATTGAACCAAAAGTACCCGAGTTTGATATTTTAGATTGGTGGAAGAAGAACTCATTTAGATATCCCATCCTTGCGGAGATCGCACGTGATGTATTGGTCATCCTTATTTCCACCGTCGCATCCGAGTCTACATTCAGCACCGGTGGACGTGTAATAGACCCATATCGAAGCTCATTAGCGCTGGAGACTGTCCAAGCATTAATCTGCACGCAAAATTGGTTGACTTGTGAACCACTTAGCTCTTGGGAGGTGGAGGAGCATGTAGAAGACGTTGACATCGAAGGTAAACACTTTTATTAGTTAATTTTTATTTTTTATTACTAATTTATCCATTTAACTTAACCTCTACATTTTTTTTTTCCTTTTTAAGGTAACCCTTTTCCTTCAACTTCGGCAACTTAAGCATATGAACTCCAACGTCAGCAACTTTAGTGAGATCTTTGATAAAGGTACCATTCTAATCAATACTGATTTCAAGATTTACAAATATACACTAAACCATGTTTTATTTTTGGAAAAATTCATGTTTCTATGTTACCCATTAATCTTGTTTCTGCCTTGACCAAATGCAGTAGGATTAGCAATAAAAACTTCATGGATGATACAATTTTGTGCAGAAGAATTAGTGACTTACTTGGTGAGGGTTCTATATTTCTGAACTTGACTAGCATGACAAACATGAATAAATTGTAAGTCATTTTATAGAATAAAATTCTAAGAACTGCAGGAATGCAAAGTTATAGCATTTATGCTTAGATGAGGTTTAATTAACCATGATTTCTTTTTTAGTGTGCAGGAAGATCAACTGGTTTGATTTCTAGATCAGATGGACTTTGGCTGAACTTATAATTAATAGGTATACATGCTCTGATCTCTTGTACTCTATCACTAATCACTATCATTAACTTATAATTAATGATGGATTACAGACTAAACACACTGCCCTCATTTAAGCATTGTCTTTGCTTATTGCTTGACAAGGAGCTAATTTATGCCTTTGTGTTATGTTGGGGAAAGTTTTATATCAATTCGTACTGCAATCATGGTTTCCTTGATTTTCCATATTTTGAATTTCTCGGTATACATACACGTCCATGTTAATATTATACACTTTCCACTGAATGAATACTCAGTCAAATGTTTATAATGAATATTCACACAGTAGATGACATGCACAATCTGGTTGAAGATGTAATGCCTCTAACTCATCTGTGGGAAACATTCTCATACCTCTTTATTCCATCTTGTATTAATTAAATGGTTTCCTCATCAGGTTTAATTGCAGTCTCTACATTTGTTTATCTTTGATCATATTTGTAGTTAATTTATGCCTTTGTATTATGTTGGGATTTCAAAACAAGAGGGCTATAATGTGTAGGAGGGACTGAGTTACTAGATGATGACTCCGGATTATGACCCATATGGAGTTTATAGTGTTTTGTGCAGCTGCATTATTATTAGTTTAATTACTTGTGATGTATTATTATTAATTTTGTTCTTTGTAAATTTATGTTTTTCATTGTGATGTAACGACAATATTATTTATTTTGTATTTTTATTTATTTTATTCTTTAATTTATTTTTGTATAAATTAATTTTAGAAAGTGTTTAAATTATATTTTAAAAACAATCTCGACAATTTAAGCATGAAATTAGAATTTTTTTTAAAAAGCTGCTATAAATTTTTTTTTAAAGTTTTAAAGAGTTTTTTTAAAAAAATAAAAACCGAATGAAATCCAGTTATAACCAGGATTTAAATCTGGATATCCGGTTATAACCCGGATTAATCCGGTTACAAACCGGATATCCAGATTTAATTCGGTTATCCGCCTGGATTAAATCCTGATTAATCCGGACGGATAACTGTCCAGTTTCTAAAACCCAGATCCGGATATGGTCGGATACCCGGATCCGGTTGCACACCCTTAAGCCGAACTAGACCCAAGAACATAGGCCCATTTACCCTCTTGCCTATTACCTGTTTTGAATGACATATCTTTTCCTAAAGATCCCTCTGTCAGCCGTTCATCAGAGATAGATACCCATAATCAGGCTCACGAAGTGAAAAGTCCTGCATATCCTGGGAAATTCCAGTAATGCTTCCGACGCCTATATGTGGCTCCAATTCTAGGACGCGAAAGCCAGCTTTTTTCGTCCAAAAAAATCTCTGGACCCTCTGAAGGAAAGTTCTCCTACCTAACACTCTAGGATCATCCTCAAATGATGACCTTTCGATTTCCATGCTTCCATGTTTGTCAGTTCCGTCGAGCATGGTAACAACTGAAGCCATGGTTGGTCTATCAGCTTCATTTGCTTCAGCACAGAGTAAGGCAGTGCGGATACAGTTTATTATTTCACCATCTGGCATCAATGTTGTGGGATCTATAATATTTGGAGCAGTTCCTTCGCTGAAGTTTCTCCGAGCCTACAGGATAGAAATATATATATCATTTTAATTACTTAATGGGCAGAGGCAACTACTAACAACAATTATTTCCATTATGATTATGTTGATTTCGTGTGCATGAAGTACTGACTAGTGCTGGACTAAATGGAGAAAGGAAATGTATCCGATTGAGTATGATTGAACTTACATAGCTCAAAAGATTGTCCGCAATCTCCTCATCTCGAAAGCAATTATTCTTCTGTCCGCTCACCATCTCCAACACTTATGGGCCCGAAAACTTAGGGGACGAGGTTGGTTATTCTAGATTATTTTCAGTCGAGATCTATTAATATTTATTAAATACTTGATTCAGAAAATTACAGATAAGTCAAAGAGATTTTTGAACGGTTCTAACCAGCCCAATTTATTAATTCTATACAATATTCAAGACGTGGGCCTAAATACTTTGAAGTGGGCCTAAATACATGTTACACACTTCACACACAAACCCTCTTTGCAACCTAAATAATCTTTCCCAAACTAGGGTTGTCGCAGAAGCCCATCCTTCTTTCTCAACCACCCTCACCCAACACTAAACGGTAACCATCATACACGGACCCATTCGATGCACGGAAGCCCCTACACGCACCAACATCCCACCAGTCCACGTCCAGGAAGCAACCGTAGCCACGTTAACCACCTGTAGCCCTTGCATGGAGCAGCATCCACTCAAGGAGGGCAAGCCGTTGTACCGCAAGAGGAACCCATTGTCGCTGTCCATCCTTCACGGTAGAACCTCCACACCATGAGTCCTTCTTCCACGTAAAATCGACACCACAGCTCGGCCATGAGCCACTGTCAAAGTCTCGTCGTGCGCCACTATCCCCCTCTCATGAAAAGTCGCAACTAAAGCACCACATGGGACACTGAGCACAAGAAGTCACTACTCCTGCACGACAGAAGCTTCCAAGGCCACTGACTCAAGCCTTTCCTTACACCATTGTAGACTCACGCCACCCTCGCTCCGCCTAACACCAACCCCCAAGCCTCCACTCACGACCTGCACCCTAACACTCCTATTCTGTTCTAACCACTCGAAACAGAGCACCTTATCCCCTCCTTCCATAGTTTCACCTTTTACCAACATCCCACTTAGCCACCGTGACCATCCCTCCCACGCTCAGCCTCTTCAAATCGAAAGCCCACTCAATTCGTCTGCTGCCATGCACCATGGCGGCACCAGCAACTCCTCTTTGCTCTTTCCGACGTCAAATGTCTCTCCCTACTAATTCTCTCTATCCATTGCCTAGTACCCATGCAGTCTTTAACCACCGTGAACAACCATCACACCCACACCTCCAGTTGCTGCTCACCATCGTCGAAAGCACATGACCAAAGCTCCACTACCCTCGATAAGGCTACCCTCCCTTTTATAATGTAAAACATGTGCGTGAAACAACCAGTAATGCACTTTGGGCAAGATTTACAAAAATACCCCTTTCCTAAGTCAGATGGTTGGGGTGGAGAATATTTTATAGTTTAATCGATTAATGAGAGAAGATAAGTGGATATCAATTAATTGGGGAATGACGATATTTTAAGGCTTCGAGGATTTTTAGACATTAAGGAATACAGTTTTTTTTTCTCAGGTTTCAATTATGAAGTATGTGTTCAATTGAAAATTTATGTAAGTTACATGACTATTTTATTGGTGATGAATGATATTCACCTGGCATTGTTGTGAGAAAATTTAGAGAATTTAAAAAATCCAGGTAAGCGAGGTTCTGATACTTGACTTTACATAAAATCATTGGACTGAGGTCAATTTTATGAAAAATATGCATGTTTTGTTATGAAAAGAAAAACTTGAAAACAATCTCGTTCATTTTATCTGCATTCACATGAAATTTTGTTTAAGAAGAGAAGTATTTTCTGTCATGATTAATGTAGAAATGAGCTATTTTTGACATTCTGTTTCTAAACTATACAGAAATGAGTGAATATGAAAATTTGTTCATAATTATATGACTATGGTCTAATTCTGTTATATTCTAAATATGTTCTGTACTCTGATATGATATGATGTGACCTCTGAAAACCTTTAGCATGACATTCTGTTTATGTTCCATTTTGACCTTACCACGGATGTAAAACGGTGGCCTCTATCCAGGTTGGTACTAACTTTTTTATTTTTGGTTCACCCACTTTGGAAGCAAAGTGGTTTTTAGTGTAGTCTTTTCTGTGTGCACACTTGAGACTCAGAGAATACTAAGGGAAAGATTTTAAATTATGTTTCTACTTGGTTGTCTGCCGGGGTTTACACAACCCAATTACGGGAGTTAAACATGAAATTTTATTCTGATTTGATGTTTCAATTATAATATGCCAAAGAAATTTTGAATAAAGATATTTCTAAACTTTCGCTCTGATATTTTTTATAACAAGTTATGGTTCTACATTTTGAAAATAAAAATATTTTGTTCTACATTCTGAATTCTGTAAATACTTGTGTTTACATACTAGTATATGTTCTTTATTTTCTGAGTTGTAGTAGATAACTTACCCCTTACTTCCACAATATTTTTCAGATTTTTTATGGTTCTGCTGGAAATCAAGATAGAAAGTATTAGCAAGATTTGATGATTGTAGAAGAATAAGTGCACAAGGGTATAAATAATTATTAGAGATTCCTTTTTAGTAGATTTATTATTTTCTGTTATTTTGGGTATCATGAGGCACAAATATTTCTGAATCTTTATGGAGATTTTAATTTGTTATGTTGAGGTATTTCGTGGGTGTCCTTGTAGAGGAACATATATATTTACGTTGAACGGATAAAGTTATATTTTATAGTCTTTGGAGTATATATAATTGTGTTATGGGAGATAATTTAGGTAACAGAAGCTAACACTCTGAAACTCCAGGACCGGGCTTTACAGACTGCGTAAGGGACTTCAATCAGTGATGATTTTAAATTGAAATAAATTTCTAATAGTTGATTTTTAAATTCTAAAAGGACTCTAACTCATTCAATAAATAATAAATGTGATTTAACCTAGTTATTGAGCCTAATTAAAACTCTTAAGCAATTTCAATAATTTATCGTTCGTGGGTTTATCCAATATGGCCCGATAAAAATTATCAATATTCCGACCTTAGAATTATTGGGTCGGGTCGTTACCTATTGAATATTATGGAAATCGTTATAAATACGTGTGATGTCTTCAAGTAGTGGCGGAACCAGTAATTTAACTCAGGGGGCCAACTTTTCTATCGCACGAGATGTTTATGTAAAATGAAAAAATATTACAAAATTATAAAGCATATATAAAATTAAATCTCGATAATTTTTCAAATAACGTAGAAATAAAATTTTAAAAATACAACTTAATGTTTGCTTCAGATTTTTTACGACAATATTTCATAGAATAATATTTATCCATTATTATTTTTGTAAATATGAAATATTTAGAAATTATCTTCTTCGTATAAACTATCAAGTGATCTTTTAGAATGTCATCTTTCATTTTAATATCTAAACTAGTTAATCAGATTTCATGTAAAATCTATCTATTTTAGTGTCACATTAAGTATAGAATACTACAACTGGGACCTTAACTAAACTTTCCCTTGCTCAATGAAGTTTAGAAGATAAATCATCTCCACTATTTTTCATATAAATCATCAATTTTAAATGATTTTCTGGTATTTTTATTTTAAATTCTATATTAAGAAACTTAATATTGTATAATAAAAAACTTTGGGATCAATGTTAGTAGTTTATTATTTCTCCTAATCTTAATTTTAATTTAATTTTAGTCAAGCCACATCCTTGAAAATAGATAATATATAGAAATTATACAAAATCTAGGGACTATAGGAAAAAAAATTAGAGAAAGACATTTCTATGTATATTGAAATTTTATAAAATTTTACAAAGCACATGAAAATAAAGAAATTATCAATTTTTTATTTTTGCGGGGGCGCAATTTTCATATATATGAAATTAAGATTTAGGGCCTATTTTGAATTTTGAACCCCCCCCCCCCCCCCCCCCCCCCCCCCCNTTTCCCATAAAATCAGTCCTTGCACAGTCAGACAGTCTTCATTCCAACCCCTCAAAATTGAAGAGCTCAAGGACCAAACACACCAATTAAGCAACAGAACCAACATAAAACTAAACAAAAGCATAGGTTTGATTTCAACACCAAAAAAATGACTCAAAACGTCAAGGCATATTCAACGCTCAAAAAGTTCAAGGCATATTAAGTAACACTGTACTACATGTCTGATTTCTAGAATTCTACTAGCGAACTGTTTTTGATGCTACCATTGTTCAGATAAGACATCCAGCGATCCACTACAATGGTTAGCAATTTTTCCTCACACCCACTACTCTACTTGATCTTCTTCTTTGGCCTCAGCTGGTTGCTGTGTCCACACATCTTTTTCCTGCAGTTGACAGCACGTGGGTGCAACCGTGCATAACATTCGCAGCAGATCATTTTTTCCTGGTCATATTTCCTGGCCAATTCCATCAGAGATGGTTCAATAATGCCACCACCTCGAAGCCTCAGAACAATATGAAGAGTTGACTCTTTCTGGATGTTGTAATCTGCGAGGGTACGGCCATCCTCGAGCTGCTTCCCTGCAAAGATCAGCCTCTGCTGGTCCGGCGGAATACCTTCCTTGTCCTGAATGTTGGCCTTAACATTGTCGATGGTGTTGCTAGATTCGACCTTGAGGGTGATAGTGTTCCCAGTTAAGCCATATGCTCTAGATGGATCCGCCACTGTCCTGATCCCCGCCCACAAGCCATATGCTCTACATAGATCCGCCAATGTCCGGATCACCCCCCTCAAGCCATACCCTCTAGATAGAGGATCCGCCACTGTCCTGATCCCCCCCCTCAAGCCATATCCTCTAGATCTGCCACTGTCCTGATCAAGTAGTGATGTTCCGGTTACAATGTCTTCATGCTTGTCGGTACTGTCGAGCATGGTAACAACTGAAGCCATGGTTGGTCTATCAGCTTCATTTACTTCAGCACAGAGTGAGGCAGTGCGGATGCAGTTTATTATTTCAGATGTTGAGCCATCTGGCATCAATATTGTGGGATCTACAATATTTGAAGCAGTTCCTTCATTGAAGTTTCTCCAAGCCTGCAGGATAGAAATATATATATATATATATATATGATTTTAGTTACATCGTGGGCAGAGGCAGTTACCAAGAGCATTTATTTCCATTATGATTATGTTGATTTCGTATGCATGAAGTACTGACTAGTGCTGGACTAAATGGAGAAAGGAAATGTATCCGATTGAGTATGATTGAACTTACATAGCTCAAAAGATTGTCCCCATTCTCCTCATCTCGAAAGCAATTATTCTTCTGTCCGCTCACTATCTCCAACACTAATACACCAAAGTTAAAGACATCGGACTTCGTTGAGAACAGTATGTGCATTGCATCCGGAGCTCCTCTGTAAATTGTAAATAACGTCCATTAGTTTAATTCAAATATTGGTACTAACACTAATTTCATGTCCTTCTACGATACAAGTTACACCTATTAAATATTAATCTCCCTTTCCATGATACTTACTCGATCCTCCCAATTCTACTTGTATTCTCGGGAATTTGATCCAATGAAAGCAAGCTTTTCAAGCCAAAATCTGAAATCTTTGGATTCATTTCTTCGTCCACAAATATGTTACTAGCTTTAAGACCATGATTAAAACATAGTTTAGCTTTTTCATGAAGGTAAAGAACCCCTTGTGCAATGCCTCTTATGATTTTGTAGCGCATTTCCCAATCCAAAGTTGCAAGCTTGAGCGGATCTACATTTCCAAGCAAGTATATGGGTCATTTAACTAAAATCAAAGGAAGCATATAAATATATATATATATATATATATTCTAACAAGACATGCAAGGCAAAACAAATGTTCTGTATATATAAACCAGAGAAGAAGTAGGTAAGTACGAAATATACCAGACAGGTAGTCATCAAGGCTTGTATTTGGAACAAAATCATATATTAGAAGTCTTTCATTTCCTTCAACGGAACAGCCTAGGAGCTCAACAATATTAGGGTGTTGAATTTTAGTCAGCGGAAGGACCTTATCCTCAAATGCTAAACCTTCTTGTCCAAAATCCGTTGACAGCCTTTTTACAGTAACGACTTTATTAGAGAACCTACCCTGATCATAATAAAAATGGAGTGCAAGTAATCATCCAGAAATTGAAATTTACAATTCGAAAGGATAACATCCACTTACCTTGTAGACAGTACCAAATTCAGTTTCTCGGAGTTTATTTGCTTTGGAAAAGTTGTTCGCCGCAACTTTAATAGTGTCAAAGTCGAATAGTATGGATCCAGTTATCTCATCTACACTTTTAAAAAGAACTAATCAACACACATAAGGGATCAATTAAGTTAATTCTAAAATGAGAAGTAAAACAACCTAAAATATGTCCATAAAGAGTACTCTCTCTAATATCCCTACTTACTTCCTTTCTTTATTCCCGTTACAGGTCGGAGTGGCCAACCTTATTGAAAAATTGTATAGAAACTTTTTATGGGGAGGTATGGAAGAGGAGACTAAAACTCCCCTAGTGAGTTGGAAAAAAGTGTGCTGTCTGATTGTCGATGGGGGCTTGGGAATTCATAGCTTACGTAGTTTTAACAAAGCATTGTTGGGGAAGTGGTTATGGAGATATCATGGGGAAGAGGAAGCATTGTGGAGAGGGGTGATTGATCGCAAGTATGGTAGTGATTGGGGAGGCTGGTGCACTAAGGAGTGTAGGGGCTCGTATGGAATGAGTCTATGGAAGTTTATTAGGAAATGTTTGGGCTGTTTCTTGAAACAAGTTGAATTTTCGGTTGGGGATGGTTCTAAAATCAGGTTCTGGTCGGATATTTGGTGCGGGGATACTAAATTGGCTAGAGCCTTTCCGGTTGCTTTCAGATTGGCGACTAACAAGTTAGCCTCAGTTTCAGAGTTGATGGGATCTTCCAATGGAGGAGTACTTTGGGACGTTAGCTTCTCTAGATCTGCCCAGGATTGGGAGGTAGAGGAGGTTACTGATTTTTTCAGATTGTTGTATTCAGTGGAGATAAGAAGACAGGGTAGGGACCAACTATGTTGGAGACAAACAGTCTCTAAAAAGTTTACAACTCGGTCATATTATAAGGTGATATTAAACTAGCCCCATATTGGCTTTCCTTGGAAGAGGATTTGGAAGGCTCATGTTCCGACTAGGGTGGCTTTTTTCGTATGGACAGCAGCATTAGGAAATATTCAAACTATAGACAACTTGAGGAAGTGTGGAATGATTGTCTTGGATTGGTGCTTTATGTGCAAGAAAGAAGCAAAATCAGTGAACCACCTACTTCTTCATTGTGAAATGGCTAAAGTGCTGTGGGATGGAGTGTTTGGAAGGGTTGGGCTGAGCTGGGTTATGCCTAGAACAGTGGTTGAATTTCTAGCAAGCTGGTCCAACTTTCAAATGCATACGTGTCACCAAGTGGCAACCGCTTGGAAAATGCTGCCTCTGTGTATTATATGGTGTATTTGGTTAAAGAGAAACGAGAGGTGTTTCAATGATAGAGAAAGCGATATAGACGTTTTTTGGAAGTTTTTTAGAAGCACTATGATTAGCTGGTTTTCTGCTGTTGTACTCAAGGGAGGGGCTGTAAACAACTTCATGTCTTCGCTTATCTAACTAGTAGAATGTAACTAGGTGTTTCTTTGTATACTCCCTGCGTGCTTGGGCTTCGCCTATTACTATGTTTTAATAAATTTTAACTTGTCAAAAAAAAAATATGTCCATACAGCAAATCGGAAGCTGAATCTTATCCCCAACATCATGCCTATTGTTTGAATTTGTTATTTCCTTTAGCGATATGCAAAAACAGTCTTTACTCATAGAATAACAATTAATTAACATGAAGAATGTATCACTTACTTTCAACTTTCTTCCTTCCCCGCTTCGCCCTTATATAGATGCCCGAGATGGACAAGATTAGTCCCAGAAAAGTAATAGATGCCAAAACTACAATAAAGTTCAGGTTCCCTGCAAAAATTATAAATCTGTTCTTATTGGAACATCCTGATTGTATTGATCGAGTTTTGGAATTCAAATTTCGTCCAGGATATGGAGAACTAATCTTTAAAGCAGAAATAACAACAAACACATATCAAGCATCACATTTAATGTCAATCATGAAATTCTTATACGCATAACGGCACCGGTACCTTTTCTAATAGGCGGCCTGTGACGATCAGTTGGGATTGGCGATTGAAAAGGGGGTGGCGAGTTAGTTGTAGAGTAATAGAAGGGGTAGACCACAAACCTGATATCACAGCTGGGTCTAGCGATTCTCCCACCTTCCTTCCCATCACAACATCGTGGAATACCTTCAGATGCCCCAAGTAAGCAATCGCTGCATTCTTGTTCAGATAAAATCAGGCGTGTATTGCACGAGTTCATATATTGTTTTGAAGTTTGATACGGCAGCATTCCCTGCTGTGAACTTACGCAGAGAATAGCTTGCGGCAGCTCGACTTCTTAGCCTTTCCAGCAAGCTCCTAGCAACGTCAAAGAACTGATCCGCATGGTTAGCCGATATTGATGCCCCACATGGTGAAATTGGGGCTGGTTTCTATGACGCCCAAATGGAGCGATTTGAGTAGCGTAGCATACAGTGGTCATACCACCCAATTGCCTCCTTATGATCGGTACAGAGCTCAGAGAGAAGGTAACTCGCATTGTGGAGGCAACTGCGGCAAACATCCAGTTGAACATCTCCTCTACAGAGTCCAATTGCGCGTACTTGGTTGATGTTCTGGCCATAAGAAGAGTTGTAGAATCCGCTGTTGATAATTTCGGTACTGTTAGAAATGGAGTGGAGGAGGTGATTGAGATTTGCCTTATATGTACTGTTAGATATGAAGTTATCCCTGTCGTCGTCTAAACAGGAATGGTATAGGAAGGCTGGCTGTGCAACGGCTTGAGAAATTATCCTGAAAATGGCAGCGACGAACAAAAGAACTAATGTTGACGAAACCACTATTGCCATGTCTTCAACCAAGAGAGGTTAACGGAATTAAAGATGCTTTTTTTTTTTCTTTTTTATAGCCGATAGGCGTACTTCATTTATTGTTGAGGTAGGTAGTGGGTTGAACAATTGATTCGCGTCAACGGTAGTAACTTTCTACCAAGTTTCTGTTATATATGTATTTGAAATTTTTATTTTTTTGCTATTATTTTTTAAATATTTTTATGACATCATTAATCATTACGTAAAAGAGAATAATAAAATTCTTTTAAAAAAATAAAGAAAGTAGTAAAAAGTATTAAACCTACCATTATTTATTTTATAAACTATAATTTCGTCTTACTTGTTTTTAAAAGTTTTATTTTAAAAAGCAGATGGTGATATTAAAATGAATGTATAAACAGTATAGTTTGTAAAATTATTCGTCAAAAAATTATAAAGATTCATACGATTTTCTACCAAAAATTATAAATATAGTGGTGTATGACTTACTTTTTATTTCTTTTCTTTTCAAACTCCAAGCGCTCAAGTTTGAGTATGAATTCGAATGGACCTTACTCCTATTTTATGTTTCTATTTTTTTCACATTAAATGTTTCAGTAGGAACAAAAATTCAAGAATATTGATTCACATACTCAAAACTTTGAAAAAGTTGGAATAAAAAATTGAAAAATATTTTTATACTTTATAGTTTTTACTTACATAACAATATGTACTGACTAACAATACGTACTGACGTATCAATTATTGATATACTAAAGATTGTGAAACTTGAAATTCAAATTTATGAATTAAAAAAATTAATAAAATGAATTTTATACATAAAAATATAAATAAAATTATAAGTACACATGTCACTACTCTTAAAACAAAAAAGCTCTTAAAAGAGTCTATGGTAAATCACCCTCCTCGAACTCCAGAGGAAGTAAGGTCTAGCTTGGTTATACAGATAATAAGAAATGAGATAAATGAAAGTTAAATAAAATATTATTAAAATATAATTTTTATTTTGAGATTTAAAAAAAATTATATTATTTATTATATTTTATATAAAATTTAAAAATATTATAATAATTAAACGAAATAAAATAAGATAAAATGAAATGATTTATATAACAAAAAAGGCCTAATGCTCTTAGAAAAGTCTCATATAAATCAAATCACCATCGTCTAGACCCGAAGAAGGCTCTAAATTTGGAGAATGAGATAAGAATTTTCTGTTTTAAATAAAAGTTTAAAATCTTATTTTTTAACATTATTATTATTTTAAAATTTAAAAAAATTAAATTATTTATTATATTTTATATAAAAATTTAAAAAAATTATAATAGATGAGAATTTTATATTTTGTCTTTAGCCCAGACCTGCCCTTAAATCAAATCACCATCTTCTAAACCCGAAGAAGGCTCTTAGAAAAGTCTCTTATAAATCACCATCCTCGAAACCCCGAGGAAGGCTCTTAGAAAAGTCTCTTGATCAGTTGAAACATTCCAGGTGCTTCTTTTTCCCGTCAGTCTTGATCGGTTGGCTTCAAAGAATCAGAAATTAACATCTGTCACGGAGGTCAGTCGGTCTTTAGCCACTCCCAAAGACGGCCTTTAACCACTCCCAGCTCCCACCTCACTCTGCATGCAAACTCTCTTCTCTAATCTCCCAACTTTTATAGCTAATTATATAAAACGCCACAACCCCGCTAATGCAGAGACATTCTCTTCCAATTTATAATCCATGTGCACGCCTACAAAATAAATAAACGCATGGACCAGAATACAGCGAGTCGACTCTGGAACATCTGTGTACCTAAGAGCCCTTTGTGCAGATATTTTCACTCTTCTCCCTACTAGGTCTCACAAATCCAGATCTAAACCATAAAAACACTCCACAAAGATTACTCCATTCAAACATTCACATCAAAATAAACCCAAAATCAACGGAGAGAGCAAAAACCAGTCGCAGAGAGGCCATTTTACTAGCAAAATAACCAAAAAAACCCAAATCTATCAAACTAACAGCATATATTTTATACCCATGTTTAACAAAATAACAAAAAAAACCTAGATCTAGCACAGAATGTAGTAGCCGTAGCAGAAGAAGAAGGACGCTAGCACAAAATGTCGTAGCACAGATCTTACCTGAACAAAAGCAACATAAGCCGTAGCATTTCATCGTCGTCATTCCAAGGTATCTGACGACGCGAGATAGAGAGGGTGAGAAGCGAGAGAGATCGAGAGTGAGAGTAAACATCAGCAGCTAAAATTTTCTTATCGTAATAAAACAGACCCAAATCGGGATAAAACGGACCCAAATCGCAGAGAACAAACCTTGGGTCACGAGGATGACGTGGTTTCTTCGATCGGCACTGAGGGGGGAGGCTTGGGTTTCTTCGTCGGCACTGAGGGAGGGAGGGTAGGGTTTCTTCGGATTGAGAGAGAGAGAGAGAGAGAGAGAGAGAGAGGGGGGTTACAAGGAATACATGTATAAATCAAATCACCATCCTCGAAAGCCCGAGGAAGGCTCTTAGAAAAGGCTGAAACATTCCGGGTGCTACTTTTTCCCGTCAGTCTTGATCGGTTGGCTTCAAAGAATCAGAAATTATCATCTGTCACGGAGGTCAGTCGGTACTTTGCCATTCATCAATGTAAACCGAAACTAATACATCTAATTTAGATCACGCGTACATGTACAGTTGCATTTGACCAATGATATAAAGCTTTTCAGTGGTTTGCATATTTATTTATATTTTTTACTAAATGTATATTAATTAGCATTCATTACATAAAATAAAATTATAACTTCTTTTTTTTTTCAATTTGTTCTCGAGACTAGTTTGGATTTAGAGGTGATGTTAATTTATTTTATCTAATCATTTCAAATTTTTTAAATTTTTATATAAAATATATTAAATAATTTAAATTTTTTAAAATTAAAAATAATAATATTATTAAAAAATAATATTTTAATAATATTTTATTCAATTTTTAATTTTTATCTTAACTCATATTACCTCTACTGCTGTCCAATACCTTAATTGGCAAAAACAAATTGTTTCCCATTCGTATATCCCAAACGTAGCCGAACCCAACGATCAACTTGGTAGGTCTTAGGTGCTGAGCTCTTTAAACCCTTCGAGTTTCGGTTTGGGAGCTCAACCCACATGCTCCTAAAAAGTGCCATCAGCTTCAGTTTCCAGCAAACCAAACAAAACTTTTGGCGAAATAAAAATGGGCCTCTTGGCAATAGGCCATATGGCCTTTTTCGTGCAAATGACTAGTCAGAAGTTTTCTGCCCCATCTGCTTCCCATGTTAAGTTTAAGTTATATTTAGATGTCAAAATCACTTTTATCTATGAGTGTTGCTACGCCTATCGCTCTAAGCTATCGTTGGTAGCCACCGTTAATTATAATTTGTGTTTTTATTTTTTTTGTATTTTCATACATGTATTTTTTAACACTTTTAAATATTTAAAAAAATTATAATATTATTAAACAATACTTTCTTAATCACTAAGTAAAAAAAATTAAAAAATCAAAGCGATAGAATAGAGTAGTAAAATTGAGTGGTAAGAGTAGTATTATTCTTTATCTATCTTAAATTAATCATTAATGAGAATTATTATGCTTTTAATTTTTTATAAAAATTTAAATTCATCTCAATTTACTTTATATATTCAAACATATATCTCAATCTATTTACATTCAAATATATCTTAATTGGACTCACAAAATATTATTATTCACAAATGAATTCAAATAATTTGAAATCACCTTAGCATCCAAACATGGCCTTAAGATTTCATAAAGAATCATTATGGGTGAATATGCAATTAAGCCAAACCTATTCATTTTATTTAAAAAAAAAATAGAGGGTCTTTATTAGGGCTGCAACCCGACCAAACCGGCTAGTATATTGGGACGACCCGACCCGACCCCAAGCAGCCAAAAAATGCATCAGCCCGACCCGACACTATATCGGGTCACCAGTTTTTATATATGCAATGAATATGTCGAGAGATTGTCTATAACTCTCATCCACCGTATACCCATCCCCACCTGCAAACAAGGCCAACAACATACTTGCATGCTTGAATGTGTTGGACCCTAGGTGGACCGGTTTGAACCCGGACGATCCCATCCGAGTACACCACTGAGTACTCAACATCTCGTGCCGCTCCAGTCGGTCGGTTCCTTCAGAAGCTACGGCGTTGCATACCTGTTTCCCTAGGTACCTGTCGAACATCATCAAGTCTTGAGTCGAGGGGACCACTACGAAGATCTTGGGCTTCTTGCTCCACCACTGCGACGATCTTGGGCGTCATGACGTTGATGGAGGAAAACACCTTGTTGATCACTCTGGGTCTAGCCAACAGGAGGTGAAGCTCGAACACGAAATTCACAGCCACAGCCTCTTCTTCGATGGACAGGATATCGAGCATGGATGGATCGATATCGGCACTGATAGTTTTGGCCAATTTAGCCAGCTTCCACCCGACTTTGATCTTCTGTGGTTTGTGTGGATCCTGATTTTTTTCCATGCCTTCTTTGTTTGCAAAAGCAGAAGTCGGAAGACCTTGGTTGATTTTGAGTGACATTAGCGGGTTGGACGGGTCGAACCCGAGCATCATTCAAACCTGGTTTTTTCGGATCGGGTTAGGTTGTTTCTTGCACAGGCCTAGTCTTTATCACTATCCATACAGATTCTCTTGCGTGTTAGCTAATTTGTTTAGTTTTGTATGCTTTACTTATAGGCCTCAACCCATATAAATCTAGAAATAATTTGTCTGGATACTTATTTTATGGAGCAAAAATCAATTAAGCAGATTTGTTTATATATGAATGACATGCAGTGAAAGAAGATCTGAGAGAGCACCTGAAAGCCATCCAAGTTGTGAGGCCCAAGGAAAGAATGGTGTCGTTTTCTTGAAAAAGGCAAGCCAATAGGAATCCCAAAGTCGAGACCCTAAGTTTTTGTTTGATCATTCGGAGAGACATTGATTAACACCCCTCTCCTCTGCATGGGGCATTTTGTCAAGTTGTGCCAATGTGACCACACTCCACCCCCCCCCCCCAAAAAAAAATCTATCTCCTTCCCCTTTAAACTAACAGCTCTTCTACGTACAGTCGCTTGGCATAAGCGTTGGGAAATTGCTGACACCATGTCAGCCAAAAATATAAAAAATAAACATTGAGAGAAAGGTGCCCCCGAGCTCATCTCCTTCGCAGTAGCTCATCTCCTTCAAAGACGCCTCACCGCTGGTACTGAAGCATCCCGGTAATGACGTCATGGTCACCTCACATGAGATCATCTCCTTCGCAGTAGCTCCTGTGGACGACGTGCCCTCCACATCTCCATAGCTCATGGTTGCGCAACCCCTATCACCGAAGTCGGACGCCTTCGTTGCACTTCTCGCCCAAGATTCTGGTCCAGCCACCGGTGTGTCACTTGAGCTCATTGCCCAGTCGTACCTCTCGCTTTCGGGATTTCCCAACGAAGATGTAGTCTCCATCGGCACAAAGCAGAAGGGACCCGTCCATGGAGGATCTTAGTGGTGAAAAAAAAAAAGATGGAAGAAAAGGGAAGAATGAGAGGAGGATCGTGGAGAGACACCTTTGTGCTTTTGCGTTTCCCGCTTCTGCTTTGGGTGCGAGACCAAAGCCGTCTGCAGATTGAAACCCAGAGAGTTTATTTTATTTTTAAAGAACGTGAATATGGGTTTGATTGCAAAGAGATTTTGGGACTTGTGAGTTCATCATTTTTAGTCTGGAAAGGTTGCTATTTGAGTTAAGAATCATGTGTTTTGTTATTCTTAGATGTCTGATTTGAGCTTGAAAATTATGCCTTTTCCTTTTTGTTTGAGATGAATAAATCTTGGTTGAAATCGAAAAGAGATTGGTTCTCTTAAGGTTAATGAATTTGTTAGTTTGAATATTCCAAGATGATCATAGGTAGAAAAAGGTATACCTGGTAGTGAAAAAATGGAGATTTTGGAGTAGGATTCATAGTGTTTTCTGCAAGAAGTTGATTAAAGAAATGGAAGGGCTTCGAGTGGAGGAAATGGGGCAAACGAAAATAAACAAAAACGGCGTCGTTTTATTTTATCCACGTCAACGCCGTTTGCCCAACACTTGTACCAGCCGACTGCAAATGGTATTTTCCTTGAACTAATAACCTCTCCTCTCTCGCGGGGTTGGGCCCTCCTCCTTTGTTCATGTTCGTTTACTCAACAGGGGTCCATCTCTATTTGAGTTAAAGTATCTTGACCCATTTAATGTTAAAGATGGATACCATACAATTGATCTGATATCTTTTTCTTTTTTGGTTTCTTTTTTCAAATTGATCTAAATATGTTTTTATAAATTTTGGTTTCTTTTTTTAAATTGATCTAAATATTTTTTTATAAAAATAAATTTATAAATTAAAATAATTTAATGTAATACGTCATATTATAAAAAAAAAAGAAAAAAATTTACTGTAAAATACATCTTACTTATCACGTAAAAAGTTTCCAGCTTATAAGTTTAGTTTTGCAAAATTCTTTTGAATTTTGTAGACCTAACAATTCTTTTTTAAGCATGGTGAGATTTTATTTGTAATAGAATTTTATTCCAAATTGACTTATAAATATAATTTTCTATTTTCTTGACAAAAATCAAAGATTTCCTCTTTTGGTGTATTTTACTTTTACCGTCAATAAAATTTACTTTTACTTATAAAAAACCTTTTTATAAGTTCGGAAATTTTCATAGATTGAATTGTGCTTATGGTAGCTTGGTATTTGCTTGACTCGTTTGTTTTCACAACTCTTCTCAATTTATCTTATCTCATTTCATATAATCATTACAATTTTCTCAAATTCTCATATAAAATAAAATAAACAATTCAACTTTTTTAAATTCTAAAATGAAAATAATATTAAAAATATATATTTTAACAATATTTATTCAACTTTATTTTCAATTCATCTTATTTTATCTGCAAAAACAAAGGCCTAAATGATCAATTTCATATGTGAAACCTGTTCCTACTGATGGGTTTGAGAGGCAAGATTGTTTGGATTCAGAGATGAGTTGAGATGGTTTGTGAATAGTAAAAAATAATATTTCTTAATATTATTATTATTTTGAAATTTGAAAAAGTTAAATTGTTTATTATATTTTCTGTACAAAATTAAAAAAATTATAATGATAAAGATGAGATGAATTGAAGTGATTTGTAAATTCAAAACACCCAGTATGTGGAGACTTCAATAATGTTAACAAATGATTGATGTCAACCAAAGAAAAGATAGGGTTCTCCTATTCGAATTTCGAAGACCATCACAAGTAGCCATAATTCTTTTCGAAAAATTTAAGTACAAAATTTGAAAAGTTTTTAATTTAGCATTTAATTTTTTATCTCATAATTTTCACGTTGGGCTTGTCCAAGTGAATTTATTATGATAGAAAATTTTTGCTACAAAAAAAAATTTACAAAATAAATTTACAAACTGACGAGATTTAATATGTTCCGTTAAATTATAAAATTATTTTTAATTAACGTATCATTTCAATTTATGAATTTATTTGTGTAAAATTTGTTTATGATTATAGTACTTATATGAGAGAGATATATATATATTTATATATATATTTATAGGTACGTATAGGTATCGTGATAATTAGCATACACTATGTGATACGTTCTTGGAAATGGCACAACAATTGAAAGCAGGTGATGCATATGATATAATCAATGCCTAACCTTTTGATTTGGACGTCATTTTATGTAACAAAATTCTAAATTTATATATCTTGTTTATATCACCATTTATGGTTAGTTTGTTTTCATAATTTTTTTCAACTCATCTCATCTAATTATTATATTTTTTTAAAATTTTCACATAAAATAAAATAAATAATTCAATTTTTTTAAATCTTAAAATAAAATAATTTTAAAAAAATTCTTATAACAATATTTTATTCAATTTTTAACTTTAATTTCAATTCGTTTTATATATCTTAACTGCAAAAACAATTGAATCGTTAGTCTGAATTTTAAAAAAATTAAATATTTTATAACTCTGGACATTCTACCACCAAATTCCATACGCGCCATTCTAGAAGGAACCATGAAAATGACAAAACGATTCAACCCTTCTTAACTGGACTGTGTCATAAGGGTAAAAAAAAAAAAAAAACAAAGATTATTCATGTGTTTACAACTTACATGGCGGGTTAATATTGATTAAAGATTTGTTTTTTAAGTCCCTCGAAGTGTCTAGGCAATCTCAAGCAAAGACCTATCTATATGTAAATTTAAACTAAAGGAAACATCTACTAAAATTTATTTTATTTTTTTAACATATATGTAAATTTGTTAATTGTGTAACGCAGAAGTTACGCTCGTGATGTTTAAGAATTGCATTACTCTTATCGTAGATTTGGTACTTATTTCTATAGAAATAATTCCTCCCCTTCAGCGTCTTCATCTGTCCTGCAATATGAATATGTGCAGCAAGTGAAATAGCTCTAGATGATTGAGCATGAAGAGTGAATAGCATTTTTAGTGCAGACCATGACAAACAGTTATAGGGATATTAATCTCCACACCTTTCAACCAGATATAACTGAGGAGTCCGCATAGCATTTCATTTGGTAATAAGAATGGCCTCATTGCCTTGTGCCATCCATCATGAACAGACGTGATGGTAATACATATGCAGTTATGCTATGTGGCTGATCGTGTCTCAGGCATTATAGTTCAATGATCATGCCTATTCTTCTATTCCATTGCACAAATATAATTTCTACGAGTATGCAGTAATGCCTACCTGTAATATTTTTGGAGCAAGTCCAAGTTCGGGTATTTTGTTTCCCTTTGAACCGGGTCGTCACGAAAACCAGCCATGAACAGAAGTGTGATGCCTAAGGCCTTGAAGAAGAAGCTCCCACTGCGAATATGACCTAGCATTGCTATTCGATCAGTGGCCCAAAAGACTTCAGCTTGTTTCTTCCCATCCGCTGCCTAACATATCTGGAACAATTCAACTCAAAACTGCTTTTAGATTAGACTGCAAGAGGATACTTTCAGATATTTTCAGAGAAGAAAAGGCTTAATGGCATTGATTGCCAATGCATGCGAGGTTGAGTATGTAAGAATAAAACCTTCCTTTTAACAGAAAAAATCTCTATTGTTCTTCCACCATACTTGATACAAAGAAATAGGCAGGATGGGCAACTAGCATGACACGGTCGCATAGCCTTCCCTTCCTCAAGTACATGAACAGGACATAATGTTGGATTCTGTTGATTGGGATAAAAGACCTTTCTCCGAACACCAGGATTCTCATATAAAACGTGCTCCTGATGATAAGATAAGTTAGTAGTTTCCTTGATTGACAGAGGATTATTAAGGAAAGAACTTAAAAAACCTAGAAGCCATCCAACCATGGGCATCCTCTGAAAGTTGAAACAAGCACCTGAGACAGCTTTGTAGCAGGCAAGTTGGTATTGCAATATGATGAGATCACCAGTATTTCCTATTAAATTGCAAACTAAGTTCATTATTTATTTATTTATTTTCATATTCTTTGGCAGCCCAAGATGCTTCGATTTGGCCTTTTATATTCACCAAAAGAACTAGACTCCCACCAACGCAACTAAATTCACAATGGCACCAATCCAAATCCTATCAATTTCCCGAAATATTCTGATGCACTGTGTAAAGCAGAAAGCGAGGTGGGAAACAAACAAGATTTTGTCCTAGCTTTCAAGCAATTTGTTCTACCATGTGGCAACCCCTCACAAAATTACCTGAGTTCAGATGAGATATTGCCTGGTGAAAACACCATCCTCTTTCTATCAACAAGTTAACCAGAAGAGCCGACTAATTTACTTGATAGACAGAACAAGGGGAAAATAAGTTGAGCAAATGTTGTGGAAGCACTGTGCTACTGATGATAAGACAACATGTCATCAAAATATGGCCGAAGAGCTTTGAGACTGTTTACATATATGAAGTCAGTACTGATAATAGTGGCTGCATGGAGAGGCAACATTCAGATATATCAGGACAAGCATTTCAGTTATATCAGGACTAGAATTGACCCAAAAATATCTTCACATTGAGAAAAACTTAATCTTGGCTATCAAACAAAATGATGAAAAGGTAACACATACTTCACATCAAATAAAAAGAAGGCCCCTGGCGAAACAGAAGCAAAGACAAGGAACCCCAACAAATACTCCTATCCATAAATCCTCAGTATCTTTCAAGCAACTGTCCTAAAACCAATTCGGTCTCATGAAACTAACAAAGTTTGCAAAATCAGAATGTTTACCCCAGGATTCGTGGGAGATACATATGGTTCTCCCTTCCTCAGAATGCTAAAATGATTGAAGTCCAACTCGTACATATCTTCACATCCATGCCTTACACCGAGAGATGCAAAAACTATAATTTTTCTTATGGTGTGAGACTGAGCATTTTTCTGTAACAGGATATTTGACTCAATAATTTTCTTTACTTCTTTTGGACAGAAAGCCACCTTTGGAGGTTTGTTTTGTAATGATAGGCTATGACAAACCTCTTTATCAAAACTATGGAACTCAGATAGTTCTTTATGTCCCCCAGTATTTTTGGTCTCTTTCCTGTCAAGTCTTTTGAGTTCCCTCTTATCATAACCCGGCTATGTATCAGGTGCCATACCATTTTCATTTTGGTTTTCATTCCTTTCTTGGCTCCGAATTGAAAATGTTGGCTCAAGCTGAACACCAGAGGAACTCTTTCCAAACATGGTATAAGTAATCCCTCATCACCACCTTCATGAGGATATTCTTTCTGTTCAATAGCAGTTATTGAAGTCTCATCAATATTCCCAACTTTATGGCCACTGTTAATATCATCCTCTTCATGATAATCATCATCTTCATCATCACTATCATCTGTATCATCACAGTCTGCTGTTGAATCACCATCTTTAAATTTTTGGTAATGAAAAAAATGGTTCTCATCCTTTCTCATCCAACTAACCAAGCAGTCTTCCAGGCTTGCCTCAACCGGGGGTGAACACTGCAAGTCATGCGTCTGCTGTGTTGCCATTTCACTTTTGCTAATGTTTCCATTCTCAGTTCCAGCAATCCGTTCTGTTTTCTGTCTTTTTAACATCTTGAAGCTTCTTTCCATTGTATTGGGGCAACCGCC
The DNA here is from genome assembly GCA_003123785.1 of Pterocarya stenoptera. Taxonomy (NCBI): domain Eukaryota; kingdom Viridiplantae; phylum Streptophyta; class Magnoliopsida; order Fagales; family Juglandaceae; genus Pterocarya; species Pterocarya stenoptera. The sequence goes on along the minus strand of QEOT01005342.1, from coordinate 3,592 downwards.
CTGAAATTTAAGGTAAGAAAGGCCTTTGATAATATGATCAAGATAAAGAAATTTGATTTAGTTATTATTCTTATGAGATATCAAGAGATTTGATTTTGTAACTATACTCATCACCATGTAATTTACAATTGCTAAACCATCTGTCTGTAAGTGACAACTTCCCTCGTCTGTCTGTAAGTTTCATTAGTGAGTTTGTCATAAACAATATCAAAAGCATTTCATTACATCTTACATGCTGTTTTATTTGTATTTTAATAGTTGTTTCAGTATCTTCTACTTTAAAACGGAATTAACATTCATCTTATTTCAAATGCAAAATTCCTCTGGCCAATCGAATCAACACATACTTCGCAGGAATTTTAGAACATAACAGAATAGCCAGATTGAACAGATGATTTCTTATCTACTCGTAAAAGAGACATGCAAACATCACAATAAACTAACAAGATTCTTCTGATAAAAAATGACTTTCATGAGCAATTAAAGTTAGAATAAAATAAAACAAAACAAAACAAAAGAGAAGCAAATAAGATAAAACAAGAGGGCACATTCGATGGTTTATCTCATTTTTATTTATGTAATTAGAATTCGAAGAAAATAAAGTATTCGTGGGCTAATAGAAGACAAAACCAATGAACTAATAAAAAACGCAAGCATGAACTAGGCTATCATACTTGTCCATCTGTAGGAAGAGATTGTTTTTTTCTTTCCTGTATTTGAGCTTCAAGAATTGATATTCTCTCCAAAAGCTCAGCATTCTTCCGTCTTTCCCTTTGTAACTCGGCGGTAATCTCAGCAATAACATTGATGCCCTCCCCTTTCACTTCTTCCTCTATAGCACACAATGCTGAAGCATTGACCAAGCCACCACAGGATTGAAGCTGCACCATTGAAATATACCAATAATCACAAAAATTACATACACCCACCAATCAAAACCTCGTTGAAATCCTTCCAAGATGAAAATCTTCAAAATAAATGAAGATACATATGAGAGCAGTGATCGGACGTTAACCATGTAGCAAAACCGCAAAAGTCAAAGAACGGACCATTTGAATGCAAAAGTTTTCATTTGTTCTCTAGCTTTTTAGTGGAGATGCATCAAGATAATCAAGGACTATCCGAATGTGATCAGAAGAGAGAATGAAAGTTACAGAGAAGGAATTAGGAGAGCTTGAAGAACAGTATAGTTTGATCAGTGCAATTGAAACTATGCTAATCTTGAAGCTACATGGTCATTGACAGGAAGAGTTCAAAACAGAACATGAAGAAGTAGAAGACGTCTGTGAATAATCAATGATGACATTCTGGTGAGGCAGATGATCAACGTGATTGGAAGTTGAGGAGACTCTTGGGTTTGATTATCGCTTCAGTTTTGGAAGTAAATCGAAATGAGAACGCCGAGGGTTAAGGCATGCATCACCACGTGCGCCTCTCTCTCTCTCCCTCCTTGGATTCTCGGGGCTCCAAATACCCCTCACCAAACCCAAATAGCAAACTCAAAACTAGGATGAAGTTTCCAAATTTGGCTATACACTTATACCACCTCTACATTTATCAGAAGATTAAGAAAAAGATTGAATACTTCAAAAAAGAAAAGATTTTGAGAAAGATGACAAACCTTAAAAAAGAAAAAAATCTACGTTTTTTCTGTTAATTCAACTAAATCACCTGTTAATAAACGTCCCTAGCTAGTTGAGTGGTACCTTCCTCTCTTCAGGTGTCAAATGTAGGCATACCTGGTCGTTCAAACCAAATGATCTTATTAAGGCTAGAGTAATCTCAACGACCCATTTACCTAGGAAAATCTCATCTCATAACATCTAAATCTAGCTTCCTTTTACATGAAAAATCTTGTACTTGCAATTGATTTTTCCAATCTAATTATGATCGAGCAATTAATTAGAAGTCGTGGACTCTTGATCATATAGTTGGACACCATTAGCTATATGTATAAAATATTAAAGCACTCAGATTAAGAAATGATGCCATAATTGCTTACAGCCTCATAAATAATATAAATAATCACTTAATTTTCCACTGGTTCCGACAACTCACAATTCCGGCTTAGTGACAATGGCATTTGTCTTCTAATATTGTATGTGGTGAGGCTGGTGCCCCATGTAGGAGCATCCGAGGCTGTGATCGTGTAATAATTTTTTTTTTTTAATTTTATAGATGCTGATTAACATGTTAAAATATCTTTGAGCTTTTACCAACCTTCCAACATTTGACACAAACAGAAGGGATGTGTAGCAGTATAGTACAGTGGTAGAATTCCAATGTTCATCATCCATACCTGCCCCATTAGTTCTTTTATATATATATATATATATATATTTATATATATATATATATCCTATGCAATCGAGCTGGTCACACAGTTTGTATTGTAGTAAGTTTCTTCCAAAAAAAAGTTTCTATTGTAGTATATGTGGTGATTGTATCTACTTGTAAATATGCTTTGGTATCTAGGCAGTTTGTGCAATCTCTGACCCCAAGACTAAAAATGAAAAACAAAGGTTATAGATTGAAGGTTTATTCAGTGAAGTAAAGCTCTCAATTAATTAAGAGAAATGCCCATTTACCAATTGATTAATGCAAAAATCAAGGAGCAAAGGGAATGAAATGATAGGAATTGGGTGTCTATCTTGACTTGCGAGTCTGATGACCCCTTTTCCCAGATTATACATTAAGAAAATATGAGCACACGTGCATCTAATATGCTTTTATGCTTAGTGGGGTACAGCATAGAAAACAAGCTCACGTGCAATGGTAACCCAAATGCTTTTATCCTGGGCAATTTCAGTACTGGAACGTCCATTGCCATCTCTGTTCAACTCCAAAGAAATTGAAGCCAATAGTATTGTAACAAGTAATCATCCTACCTTACGCTCTATATGGTGGAATAATTGGGAGAATTCAAAAGTTCAGAATGCGTCCGATGCCTATATAATATGGTGGCTCAGATCAGCGTTGTCTACTATGATTCTAGGAGCCGAAAGCCTTTTTTCGTCCAAAACAATCTCCGGACCCTCTGAAGGAAAGTTCTCCTACCTAACACTCTAGGATCATCCTCAAATGATGGCATTTCGGTTTCCATGCTTCCATGTTTGTCAGTACCGTTGAGCATGGTAACAACTGAAGCCATGGTTGGTCTATCAGCTTCATTTGCTTCAGCACAGCGTAAGGCAGTGCGGATGCAGTTTATTATTTCACCATGTGGCATCAATATTGTGGGATCTATAATATTTGAAGCAGTTCCTTCCCTGAAGTTTCTTCGAGCCTGCAGGATAGAAATATGCATATGATTTTAATTACTTAATGGACAGAGGCAGCTACTAAGAGCATTTATTTCCATTATGATTATGTTGATTTCCTGTGCATGAAGTGCTGACTAGTGCTGGACTAAATGGAGAAAGGAAATGTATCCGATTGAGTATGATCGTACTTACATAGCTCAAAAGATTGTCCGCATTCTCCTCAACTGGAAAGCAATTATTCTTCTGTCCGCTCACTATCTCCAACACTAATACACCAAACTTAAAGACATCGGGCTTCGTTGAGAACAGCATGTGCATTACATCTGGAG
>QEOT01005341.1:45605-69763 GCA_003123785.1 Pterocarya stenoptera | reverse complement strand
CTTGCATTGCCTTGCACCAACCAAGATTTTTGACAGCTTGTGCATATGTGTTAGCTTCTATTTGCTTTGTGGTTGAAGCAACAAAAGCTTTGTGTATGCTGGATAGTTTATGATAAGAGAGAGTAGCATCAAAAGGAAAGGCATTACCTGAAAGTCTTGATCCTTTCTTCTTATTTAACTTCTATGAATGGGGGAGTGAGGATGCTTATTGACAAATGAAGTCCAACAAGCAAGGTGGTGCATGCTTCTCTCTAGTAGACCTTCTAGGCATGTGAGGACTAGCGGAACTAACATGTGTCTGTTCTCCAAGAGGTTCTGGTGAATTTTGTGTGTTTGAAGCGTTTCCTACACTCTACATCAACATCTGGTTCAGGTTCAAGATGAAATAACTCAGAAGTGTGGTCAAGAGTAGTATCCAGTGGTTGGGGGAAGGATAATGTAGTTAGACTTGGCAGGTTATGTGGAGTGATTGTAGTCTCAATTTTGTATGAAAAAATCTTCTCATGGAAGATTACATTTCTAGAGATGAAGACTCTTTTTGTCTCTAGATCTAGTAGCTTATAGCCTTTAACCCCAAAGGATAACCCAAGAACACACACTTCCTAGCTCTAGGATCAAACTTGTGCTTGTTATTGACCAGAGTGGAGGCAAAGGCCAAGCACCCTAACACCCTAAGATGAGAGTAAACAAGTTTGGTCTTAAAAAAGAGCTTAAAAAGAGTCTTGTTTTTAAGCAATGGTGAGGGGGTTTTGTTTATGAGGTACACTGCAATGAGAATGAAATCATTCCAATATCTCATTGGAATTTTACTTTGAAACTTTAGGGCCCTAGCTACATTCAAGATGTGTTGGTGTTTCCTTTCTACAACAGTATTTTGCTGAGGTGTTTCAACACAAGCTTTCTGATGGATTATGTCTCTTTATGAATAAAATCTTTCATGCCAGATTCCCTTCTATTATCACTTCTAATCACTTTAATTTTGGAGTCAAATTGTGTTTCCATCATTGCACAAAATTGTTGTAAAGCTCCAGTTGCATCAGATTTTAGTTTTAACATATATTCCGAGGTACAACAACTAAAATCATCAACTATACTAAAAAGGTATCTGATCCATCATGACTAATCTCATTAGAAGGCCCCCAAAGATCATAGTGGACTAAATCAAAACATCTTTCTAATTTATGATGGCTAACAAGAGAATGAAGTTTATGTAATTTTGCTAAAGGGCAAACTAAGCGGGGTATGGAAGTAACATGAAAATCAGAAATGTCATCTTTTCTAATCAAGCTCATCCTAGAATCAGAGAGGTGTCCAAGTCTATAGTGCCACAGACCAAAGTTGTCATGGTTGTTGATGGCAAAAGCAAAAATGGCAGTGCTGGTAATTAGAGAGGATAGAGCTTCAAATAAAGTTGTAGGGGAGACTTCATTCCTCAATAAGTGATACAGGCCATTCCTCACTTCACCCATTCCAGTCGTTTTCCAAGTTAAAAGGTCCTGAATAAAACAGTTTTCAGGATGAAAAATAAGACAACATCTTAATTTTTGACTAAGTTTTCTAGCAGATATAAGGTTAAAGAAAAATGATGGAACACAAAGCACATCATGCAAAGTCAAGTATTTTGATATCTTCACTGTTCCAACATGAGAAACATTGACAGTTTCACCATTTAAGAGAGCTACAGAATATGTAGCAACACTTTTGATGGTATTGAAAAGGGAGGTTGAGCAGACCATGTGGTCTGTCAACCCTGTGTCTATTATCCAAGGTGCATCAAAAGTGTTGTGTGTGTTTATGCTACAAGTTGAGAGACAAAGTGAGATCCTAGATATCTTTGACATGTCAGATTCAAAATGACTGAAGGAATGGACTTGATTAAGTGAAGTTGTGTGAGAATGACTGGGTTGTGATTTGAGCAAGGCAATTAGATGTGAATATTGCTCTTGAGTGAGTGCTTCTTGGTTGTCATTGATTTGTTCTTGTCCAGATGTCATAAGGGTAGTGCCTTGATTGACAAATGTTGGTATGCCCTTCTCATGGTGTTTGTGGCTTGGTGGATAACCATGAAGTTTGAAGCACTTTTCTGCAACATGGTCAGGCATTCTGCAATGGCTGGACATTGGTTTCTTAGGGTTAGCTTTAAAGCATCTTTCTAAGGAATGTCCAAGCACTTTACAAAAGGTGCAATAATACTTTATGTGATACTCTGCTTTCCACAATCTCTAGCAATTGCTATCATAGCCATGGAATCACCAACTAAAGTGTCTATAGAAATTTGTCACATCTTTTCTTCTTGTTGTATTATGGAGTACACTTCATTTAGACTAGGGATAGGTTTGATTAGAAGGATTCGAGCCATAAGGGCTTTGTATGTGTCATTTAATCCCATAAGAAACTTCATTACCCAGTCTCTTTTTTGGTTATTCACTATTGTTTTCAAACCCCAACTTGTGCAGTTAGGAATAGATTCATAGTTCATCAATTCATCCAACAAAGTCTTTAACTTAGAGTAATGCATACTTACAGTTTCTTGGTTTTGCATTATTGTAACAATACCTATTTTCTTGGGCAAGTCATTGTTCAAGTTCCTTCCATAGTTGGTGAGCAGTCTTAGCATAAAGGGTGCTACTCTTGATGTCAACAAACATAGTGTTTTGGAGCCAGGTGATGATCACTATGTCATTGCGTCGAAGCCAATGATCCATCAATGGACTATCAGCCTCAGATAGTTCACAAATGCTCCCATCAACAAACCCGAGTTTGTTTTTTATGCGAAGAGCTCTTTTCATTGAATGTGCCCAAGAATGATAGTTACTTGAATCAAGCATTTGGGTGCCAAGAAGGGTAATGATGAAAATAAATAAATTTTTGTAAGCAGATTAATAATGAGAAAATGCACATACCATATAATAGCAAGAAAAGAAGGCATCCTAAAGATTTACTCATATCTTTGCTGCTGAATATTACTGTATGTAGAGGAAAACAAAGAGCTCTTTTGCCTATTTTGGACAGCTTAGGATTGTGTAGTAATTTGCATGAGATTTTTGTCTTTCATTGGATTAGTACTATTTGGCGGATAAAGAGAATAAAATTATCTTTTTTCTAGCAAGTCATTTTAGGAGCAATTCCTTAACACGAAAAAAAGATTTCTTCAAGTTTTATATCACATTATGTATAACTTCACTCGAAACTTATCTGTTTCAATTTCTACTTTCAATAAATGTATCAAGGCCTTAAGATACTCTTTTTCTTTATTTTTTAATGAAATTAGATTATCTTCCACCCTTATCTTGATAACTAATAATCTCTTGGTGTGCATATAAAGAATAAGTGTGAATAAGAATACCCCAATGAAAAAATATATGTGGAAACTTGTTAGCTTATATCCTGCATCTTGAATTGTCTTGATCATTCACAATGTGCACTAACGATATTCCCTCCTTTAGTCGCCACTTAACATTAATGGTCACCATGCCATAACTAATTGGAATCACTCTTAAAAGTGATTCATAGATTATAATATAAAGTAGGGCCACTAGCTAGAATTAATTAGTTAAAATAAGCTTTCAATTTGGGACCTATTTTATTATGTTTTGCTCACTGACCTTTGTACCCGAACCAGTGCCATACTCATACCCAGAACTGGCTACTTGGTATGCTGCCTCAATACAACTCCCAAGATTGTGATGATCAGCTAGATTTGTTTTCCCTTTCAAAGAATGCACAACTGATGTGATCAACTCCATTGAATTCCCAAACTGATAATGTTTATGCTTAGCCAATTTTACTGTGAAAAATGAAAAAAAAAAGAAAAGAAAAAAAAAAACGAAACATAAGGATCGAAATCATACAAATTAAAAGGAGAAAGAAAAACTCCATTAAATAAGGACCTAAAATTTGAGATAGGATGTCATGACAACTGACTTTTTTTCAAGAATGATTTTTACTTACCATTATTTGGGAATAAGTAGGCTGGTTATCCTAGTTCCGACCTGGAACAAATCCGGGCCGGTACCTGCATAAAACAATCCAGGTACACATAGTTTGAGTACCAGGTTTTAAACCCAAAAGCCGGATTTACAACCAGGTACCTTTTTTTTCCGATTTGAATGTTTTGATGTTTTTTTTTTTTTTTATTCCTTTCTAGCAACTAAATGGATAGAAACTCAATAGGAAAATGCATATTATGTCCAAATAAATCATCCATTTTATGGTATTTTTTTTTTTTTTACTCTCTTCTCCACGTGGGTTTTTATTGGTGGACAAGAAACATGAACATGTACTTTGGCCCATTGCCTATTTTCTTACTAATTTTCTTTTAAGTACTACATGCATTGTAATGGAATGAAGAGATATGGGCACCACCTGTACTTTTTTTTTTTTTTTTAAAGAAGAAGACGAGATCCCAATTTTATTGAAAATCCTCACTTGTGGTAGAGGAAAACCGTGGTTACAAACCAAAAACCTGGGGTTTACAAATATTCAAAAAGACCAAAAGCCAGGCAGCAAAAAACCCTAGACATCAAACCAAATTTCAAAATCACAAAAAGTTACATAAAAAACAGGACAAACAACCTAAAAAAAAGTTAGCTCAAACAGATAATAGAATAGTAAAGAAAAACAGCTGCAAGAAGAAATGTACCTTACTACGATATTCGCAAGTAAGGAAGACCAATTCTATCCATGCGTAAAAGACCTCTTAACTTGCTAGGTAAAGTACCTCTATCCTCAAACCAATCCATATTAAGACCCCCAGTTTCAAGTTTAGCAAGGAAATCAACCACAACATTTCCTTCATGAAATATATGACTCACTCTATAATCCAGGCAATCAAGGCAAACTTGAAGCTCATCCCAATAATTCTCAAGATACCAAATATTGAACTCTCCCTTTTTTATCTAGCTAACTAGAATTTAAGAGTCTATCTCAATATCGACACGAAAAAAACCAAGTTGACAGCACCTCCTGACATCTTCCAGCAAACTTCTCAATTCAGCAAAATTATTAGAGCCCTGACCTAAGGAAACAGAAAAAGCCGCATGCATCTAATCTGTTAGACCCCCACGCAAAATTGCCTCTAAAGTTGCCGCACATGTCCTAGCCATGTCTAGGACATGTCCCTTGAACATGCCACTAGCATGTCTTGTCACACACGGGGCGCCCAACATGCAGGCCATACGTACGCCCATGCGCACGTCAAGCCACAAGCCCAGCGAGGTTTGTGGCCGTGCGCAGCCCAGCCCACGGCTAGGAATGCACACGCCCATGCGCATGCCCATGCGTCGCCTGGCCCTGCGCACGCACATAGGTCGCGTGGCCCTACGCACGCACATTGGCCGCATGGCCCTACGCTCGCACACTGGCCACATGGCCATGCGCACGCCCAGGCACAAGGCCATGCACACGCCCAGGCCCCCAGTGCCCACCCATGCCCCAGCACCTAGCCGCATGGCCCCCATGCCGCACGCCAGCCAAGTTAGTGGCATGCCATCCAGCACACGGCCCCAACCCATGCCATCCAGTGCATAGCTCTAGCCCGTGTCTTGCCGAGCAGGCCAGTGGCACGGCCACCAAGCATGCCATCCAGCCCATGCCTTCCAACAGGCACACATGGCTAACCATCAGCAAGCTGAACATATCACCATGCCATACCCACCAGCCGGCCCTTGCATGGTGACACCATGCCATGCACCACAGCTAGTCATACCGTGCCACTTAGCCATGGACCAGACAGAGGACCATCATGCACCAACTTAGCCGAACTATTGGCTCATGTATGCCACTATTTTAATTAATTAATTTATTTTATTTCCATTATTCCAAAGGGACCTATTGGAGGTTTCTAAATTGTTTTGCTTATAAATAGGACAACTTTCATTTGCTTTAGATTTTTTTGGCAAATTAACTAGAGTGAGGACTATTGTTGAGAGATCATATCCGGTGCTAGGCACTTGAGCTTTTTGGGTGCAATTCATTGAATCCCAAAGAGAGGATTACTCCATACAATTCATTGAATTGGAGTAATTCATTTATTTTATTTTTCAACTTGGTGCAATTTGTGAATCCAAGTTGTTTATCTTTGTTCTTTGTTATTTATCAATATACGAGGTTTATTTAACACTTATGCAATTAGTGAATCAATTGTTGAATTACTTTATTTTGCTCATTCAAGTTCTTAAGTATTTATACTTTATTCTTGATTGTTCTTCATTGTCTTCTTGGTGTTCATCCATTGCCTTACCTTTCAATCCATCCAAACCATATTTTCGGCCAGCCCTAGTGTTTGTCAACTTTCCATAAATTGTTGGCTCATCACTTGTTGCCCTAGCCGAAACCCACCTTTCATTTGAATTTGAATTCAAATTTTGGCACTCTTGCCTTATTTGAACTTGCCTTGGCCGATCATCACTCTTTCCATATTAGTGCTTTCTTATTTGGAAACCCTAGTTGACCAAGTCACTACACATAGCCGGCCATCACCTTATCTACAATCAAATCTCAAATTTTTAGGAAACTTCCTAAAAACTCTCACTTACCATTCGGCCAAGCCCTAGCCGACCACCATCCAAACCCTAATCCCATCTTCTATCTCCTAAATCCTAAACCATCTTCCAACCCTAGACCTAAACCAAAGTGTCGCCAACCCTAGTTGCCACCATTGTCGTGCACCCTCATCCATTGGAGCCCCAAACACTTAGCCATTTTTCATCACTCCATACACTTCATCTAGCCTAAACACTTAACCTCACCTTGTCGAAATTGCCACCTTTGTCACCATTGTTTGAGAATCAAGCAAGAGAGGAACGGGCATTCGGTCATCACAAGGAGATCCTAGACGTGGACAACATAATGTTTAGGGACTTGACCGAGGTCCCTAACATAACCATCGGCATCACGGATGATACCTCTAGCCCTAGCCAGACCAGGATTATCCAAACTACTTCCATCAATATTAACCCTATTCTACAGGGGCAGGGTCCACTTCACCACAGAAACCTTCTTAATATTAGGAAACAAAACTGAAATATCCAACCTCTGCAGGATTCTTGTTCAATTGCATGATTCTACAAACCCAAAGCTTAATAACATGCCAAACCGTCTCAACCATGCCAATCTGACCATCATACCTAGCTTTACAACGCCTATCCCAGAGCTTTCAAGAAACAATGGATGGTAGAAGACCAAAAATAGTCCTAACTTGAGAGGACTTACTAGCACGACGATAGTCTATACTTGGGGATGATGGGCTATGGAAGTAACAGAATTAAGCTAGGTTATAATTATTTACTAATTGGGATTCTTGGAAATTAAAGATCAGTCATAATGCTAATAGATGATGATCATTTGATTGAAGATTCAAAATGCATATAAACAATGTAATATGTGGTCTTCATATAAACAATGTAATATTATTTTATAAACAATTTTATTTTAGAAAATTAAATATATATAGAGGTTGAACGTTGCATCAACATTTTTTTCATGAAAAAATATTCATAACATGTTGGCTTTAATTTAAAAAAAAAAACAAAAAATAAAAAATCCGGTGCAACTCAGAACCCGGGTTTTTAAAAACCAGTTTCAATCCGGGTTTTTAAAAACCAGTTTCAATCTGAGTTTTTAAGCCATAGAAAACCTTCCTTCTACTATTCCACCTTCTATATACTGCATAAATAAGTAAAACAGTCAATTACTTGGCATTCTTTGTTAGAGAAATGCTTTAGTCATAAAAATATCTCATAAAAGTAAATCCACAAATTAATTATGTGGCTTGATCATGTGGTATGTCAGATTTTAAAGTTATCTCTATTATAAAGTAAATCTAACATATCATATAAAACCATGTTAATTTGTAGGTTTACTTTTATAGAATCTCTAATTTGTGGTTGTAGTACTTCTATTCTTGTTAATGTTGACTCGCTTCAAAGAAAAGCACCAGCTGATTGCCATATACATGGGTCATCCTTTGGTCCATCATAGAATGCTTGTGGGAACTGAGCAAACCCATGCAGTTTTTGATTCATTCTTGGAACCCAATAAGGAGCATTTGTCATCAACCCAGAGACTCTCGTCTATATTTAACAAAGCAGTAAAAAACAATGTTATAATTTATTAATATTATAAAATTTTGTAGAGAAAGTGATTGGCCATATAAATTATGTACAAAATCCTTAATTTCCATAAATAAAATCTTACCAAAGTGTTCATGGCACCCGTTTTGTAGTGATGTTGATGCTTATGCTTCTTCTCTCTTGATATATAGATCAAATGGGGCAATCGATGATCTGGAAGACCTTCCTTATTCTCTCATATAATGACTTACATAAATCTTGTATCGTATGTGATTGATTCTACTTTTTATTTTACTTTTTCTGTTGTTCTCTTATTAATGTCGCTAATGCCCAACCTCTTACAAAAAACCTGTTAAAAAGATGCGCGCATGAAATGTGATGCCCCGGTCCCGCACGGGTTGGAGAGTTACTCCCTATCACTTAAACTCACAATTCAATAATGTAATAATAGACTCCAAATTCCCAATATCATATAGAAATTTCGATTCAAACTAATTTCCTCAATATAACTAATTTCTCAAAATGCCAAGTCATCATAACACAATAAAATTTCTTAATAAAAATCGACAATACTCATAAAAACTTTGTATGCTTAATCCACTAGACTTAAATCTCATAATCTTGATCCTCAGCTGAACCATCAAAACGTCTGAAATATTGTGGAGATAAGGTGTGAGTTATCAACTTAGTAAGCAGAGAACTTATACTAGCATGTAAACATGAACATTTATAAAGTTCGGTATGCAAAACAACAATATTTATTTTGAGAATGTAGAAACAACATATTTACTTTCAGAATGCATAAGCAAAACTTGTTACCAAACATCAGAGCGAAACTTTCAAAAAAACTTTCTTATTCAAAAATCATTCGGCATATCATAAACTCAGACATCATCTTCATATCATATCGAAACATTTCATTGGAACAAATACCATGTTTAACCCCCGTAGTAGGGTTATAAACCACTATTATACCCATGGCTGAGCTGTATACCATGTTTCACCCCGTGATACGGGTATAAACCACCGTTATGCCCGTGGCTGGGCTGTATGCCATGTTTCACCCCCGTAGTAGGGTTATAAACCACCATTATACCCTTGGCTAGGCCTTAACAAAAACAGAACAGAACATCATCAAAACCAGATCATATTCTGATACAGAATCAAAAATTCATGCCAAGGTTTTCAGATGCCATATTATATCAAAACAAGTATTGAACATCTTCAAATCATTTCACATGTTCGAAATAAACCGAATCAAAACATCTTTATTTCTTCACAGTAAAAATTTTTAGATTTTCATATTCGCTCTTTTTGCATAGTTCAAAAATAGAATGCAAAAAATTAGCTCATGTCTACACTAGTCATGACAGAAAATATTTTCTCTTATATAGAATTTATGCATATGCAGAATAAACATCTGAAGTTGTTTTTCATCTTTCTTTTAAAAAACAAACATATTTATTTTCAAAATCAACCTCATTTCATTTTTTTTTTTATTCAAAACTAGTATATGAACCCACTTACCTGGACTTCTTAGCTTTCCAGAAGTTTTCCTCAATAATGCCGAACAAATATTACTTATCAGCTATAAAAAAAAAAAAAAAAAAGTCATGTAACCTCTATAAATTCTCAATGGAACATGTGTTTCGATATATAAACCTGAGATATTGAAATATCCTATTTTAATTCCTCAACACCTAAACTTCTCATAACTCTAAAATCTCAGCACTTCTGAAAATTCATCAACATCAATTTAATCTCTGACTAAAGTATTAAATTCTAACTCATTTGCTATCGAGGTCTAACTATAAAATATAAAACTTAATAACATAATTATATCAAATTCATTATAAGTAGAAAATCCTAATTTTGTTTACATCAAAAATATTCTTTTAAAAAAGGATTCAAAATAAATATTTGTACTAACTGTTCATTTCAAAAACTTTATATTACTAAAAATATAATTCAGCTCTATATTTATTTGCTCTATAAGCTATATATTCTAAAAACATAAAAGTTTAAAACTCTCGTAAAATGAGCATTAGACTTATAAATATAAGAGTAATTCTGGGGGCAACCGGGGTTGCGGCCCGGCTGCATCCCCTTATGATGTGGCTTATGCCACATCTTTTTTTTTAAATTAAAAAAAATTTAAAATTAAAAAAAAAAAAGAAGCAGAAAGTAGGAACGAAAAGGAACTAGGTTTCATTTTCGGAGTTGGGTTTCATTTTCGTTGGAGAAGACAAAAACCAGAGCTGCTTCGTCTGGTATTTTTGTGCCCCAAAATTGGCAGTTCAAAAAAACTTTCAAATCAGTTCATTTTCGTTGGAGAAGACAAAAACCAGAGCTGCTTCGTCTGGTATTTTTGTGCCCCAAAATTGGCAGTTCAAAAAAACTTTCAAATCAGTTCATTTTCGTTGGAGAAGACGAAATCCTGAGTAGCTTCGTTTGGTATTTTCGTGCTCAAAAATTATCAATTCAAGTCCTTTTCAGATTAGCTCATTTTCATGCAAGCTACTGGATCCGTAAAAGATGAAGGTCGTGCAAGACACTGGTAAATCTATTTCCGTCGACTGTTGCGGTCGCTGTGGTCATCTTCGTGAGGAGAGAGCGGCTTTAGCATTTGCGTTAAAGGGCAACCTTTTCTGAAGTAGAGCTAGATCCAGTAGCTAGATCTACTAAAATCTCACAAATAACTCTACATTATACAGTAAATATCATGTGAGTTGTTCCCACGATAGCATATGCCACGTTTGTTTAGTGTCAGTTTCCATAGATATTGTATAGAAAAATTATTGGTTTTGAAGGTAACCATTAATTATCAGTTTGCTTAGATATGGCATAGAAAAATTATTATGTATAACGAATATTTAAGGAAAAAAAATGCTATGAAAATGGATCATTGTGAGGACTTTGTGAGTAGAATGGCCTCACCCATGGCAGCTGTGAGGCATGCATATTTCAATGTCTTTGAGGAGCTTTATTTTGAGTCTTTCCACGTTTAAAGAGGATGAGGAATTGTATTAGTTTTCTATTATCTTTTACTTGAATATACTAGTAATTTGAAAGATATATCTGTCAAACGAAATGGCAAACCAAACCTTGATGGTGAATTAGTTCTATAAGAATGCTGGTGATGTTTTCATTTGGATGTTGAGATAATTGCACTCTTTGGAGGTTTTGGTAAATTCTCTTTGTAAAAACTATAAAAATAAAAAAATGAAACTATATGAGTTTAGCAGAATTACTAAAGTTTCCTTTTCTTTCGTGTTAACCGATCATAATCACAAATAACTTGTTTAATAAAAGAATTGAGTTGAAAATCATTAATTTCGTTGGGTTGATCCGAGTGACTTCTCATATAGTAATAGTCTTTATTTATTTACATGCTTACTAAGGTATCGGTTTCTTCTACTGAGGTATCGGTTGCCTCTCAGCATGGGAAATGGGAAAGAACATCCATTTACATCAACACCATGTAGCTCAAATCCCTCACCTGCGGTATGTTATATCATTTAATATACCCTTAACATTGGTATATGTAATATTTATTTCCAAAATATATCAATAACTTTATTCATGTACTTGTAGGACATACCATCAACCTGTCCAAGCATCCCAAATTACATGCATGGTTACTATGGACCTTGTCGTGGGGAAACTGAAGCGCCATGCACATCCTCTACAGTTGATGAAATTAATGAGGATAGACCAAATCCACAGGCATCCAAGGATTGTAGTGCTGGGACATCTCAGAATGTTGAAATTGATGGTGATGATATGATTGATGAGCCAAAAAAGGGGATAGAGTTTAATTCTTGAAGATTTAGTGAGTTATTATAAAGATTATGGTAAGAAGTGCGGGTTTGGGGTGATGACAAAAAGGACTGAGAGGGAAGAAGATAATACTGTTTGGTATGTTACCCTTGCTTGTGCTCGTGGTGGGAAGGCCCGTAATAGAACTTTTAATGTGGCCAACCCACGTCTGACAAGAAAGAAGGAATGTAAGGCAAAGATTAATGCCTTGAAATTTGATGGAAAACTTTGGTTGACTACAGTTCGTAATATCCATAACCACGGCCTTAGTCCGAAGAAATCTCGCTTCTTTCGATGTAATAGAGAAGTGAGTAACGTCGTAAAAAGAGTTCTAGATACGAATGATATGGCTGGTGTCCGAATGAACAAGAGCTTTGGATCTCTTGTTGCTGGCGCGGGCAGTTTTGAGAACCTCCCGTTTTTGGAGAATGATTGTCGTAATTACATCGACAAAGCAAGACACTTACGACTTGGGGCAGGTGGTGCTAGTGCACTTCAAGATTATTTTTCTAGGATGCAATACAAAAATTCTGAGTTTTCTGCATTGATGGATTTAGATGATGACGGGAGGTTAAAAAATGTCTTTTGGGCAGACCCCCGTAGTAGAACAGCTTATCAATATTTTGGTGATGTGGTTACATTCGACACCACATACCTGACGAATAGATATGGGATGCCGTTTGCATCATTTGTTGGTGTAAACCACTTGGGCAGTCAATTCTCTTGGGAGCAGGCTTCATTTCCAGTGAGGATATAGAAATCTTTGTGTGGTTATTCCAGACTTGGTTGTAGTGTATGGATGGTATAGCTCCCAAAGCTATTATCACTAACCAAGATAGAGTGATGAAGAATGCCATTGGTATTGTTTTTCCAAGAACTCGGTATAGATTTTGCCTATGACATATATTGAAAAAAGTGCCAGAAAAGCTTAACTCCTATGATTCCTACAAAACTGGGATGAAAAATGCATTGATAAGATGTGTGTATGATAACCAAAGTGTTGATGAGTTTGAGACAAGTTGGGTTCAGTTAATTACCACATACAATTTACATGAAAATGCCTGGTTACAAAGTCTATACGCTGATCGTGAGCATTGGGTTCCGGCATTCTTGAAAGATTGTTTCTGGGCTGAAATGAGTACAACGCAACGGAGTGAGAGCATGAATGCGTTTTTTGACAGGTATGTTACGCTCAAATTTCACTAGATTGTTGCTCGAGCGGAAACTCTTTTTCGCTTAAGCTGTTATCGAGTGAAACACGAGCGTCAGTGTTCTCCATGTTCCGCTCAATCTGAACACATGGAGAACATTCATGTGTTTAAGTGGTTCCCGAATATGTGTTTTTTCTTGCTACTATCATAGTTACTTTACAATTACCTTTATTATTAGATTTAAAGCATATGATATGATAGTAGCAATATCTGCCACTAACTTTGACTACTTGAAGAAGTATAATAATTTGGAAAAAAATGAGCTCACTCAGAGGACATGATAAAAAAGATGTTGCATAATACTATTGCAGTGATTAACCAAAATAGACATGAGAAGGACATGACAAAATCAAGATGACTATCTAAGCAACAAAAAACATGGCATAATTTTTCATGATCTGAACAAAATATTTCTTGCTACAACTAATCAAGCAAATTAATTTGCCCATATCAATAACATGTTTTTCCTTTACAACATATCCAACCCACATGTATCCTATGATAGATGGATAAATAAATAAAAAGATCAATGACTTGCATTCGCATTTGGAGGAGGTTGTGCAGCATGCCCAACTCTTCTCGCATCCCCACCATCATCATCAGAACTGTCTGTTAGTAAAGCTTCCTCCATTTGGTTCAAGCATCGTATGACCGTGTTTTGGACCATATCAACTCGAGCAGCCATGATCTCGGAACGATATGCCAAACTCTCACATCGAGTATCCATGCGCTCAAGATGAGTATGTAAGCCATTTACACGAGCATCCACGCCATCAATGCGAGTATCCAGATGATCCTCAATGTGATGTAGATGGCCTTCCAAATTATCGAGCCGAGTATCGATGTGCTCAAGACCAACAACGATGTGATCAAGACGACTATCGATGTGGTCAATACGAGTCTGGATGCAGCTCAAACAATCAAGCAGCATTTGTATTCCTGGCTGATTTGTAGCTGGTGCAAGGGTGGCTGGTCTTGAGGTAGATGGCTGAGAACCTGATGGCATTGCACGGGACGGCTGGGAACTAGGTGTAGGATCCTCATCATCAAAAGGGAATCGGAGAATGTGTGCACGACTGAGCTGAATGGTCTGATGACCAATTGGAGCCTTCAGAGGGATTCTAGGCTCTGTCTCTGGAATAGGAACATTGTGAAACAGAGCAATGCGAGTTACAAGACTCGTAAAAGGCAATCCCGTCCGCATTTTGTTCGACTTATGAGCCTCTAAGATGACCTTGCAAAGATGACTTCCCAGATCGATGGGAACGTCATCGATTAGTGCATAAAACAAGTTGGCTTTGTCAAGGCCGACATCACTGTGATGGTTGGTTGGGTAAAGGTTAGTAAGGACGACCTTACTAAGAAGGAGATAGTCAGGGGAGAACTTATTGGTAGGAATGGGTGTCTGACCATCCCAATCCTTCTCATGTCCACACAAGCGGGCGTAGATAGCAGGGTTGCTAGGACCAGAGGTGCTAGAATACGGATATGGGGCCTCGATAACACGAGGGGCGTTAAGCAAATCTGCTAACATGGCCGGACTGACTCGAATTTGAATATTCCGGAGAGTGACGTCAAAGGAATCATCAGGTGACATGGCATGAATGTTGAAGTAAAACTCCCGGACCAAGTCCACAGACGAAGGGGGGAGACCAATGGTTAATGATACCCATTGGCGAGACTGAAAGATATGTGGCAGTATAGTCTCTTGAAGCTCACTTAGATTGACCTCACGCTCAATAATGGTCGTGTGCTTAGAAAAATTTTCAGTGTATAGTTGTTGAGCCCGAGCATTATGGAACATTGATTGGGCGGGAGCAGAAGGAGTTGGCCGGCGTTGTACATGTTGCATGGTGTTTGTCTGTAGGCATAATAAAGCAAATTAGAAATTAATGTCAATTTGTTAGGACAATAAAAGGTAAGACGTAGCTTAAAATGACAAGTAGCAGACTGCACTGAGAAGTTAATCTATCACAACTCACTCTAGGGAAGGACTAGACATGGTCCATAAGGTATGTACACAAATAAACAAATCCAATAATGACAGCAAACACAGTTACAGTTTATCAATTGTAGATGCATATATGTATATTGAATATAATACATCTCTTAATTATACTACTATGTCTCTTAATATTGTGAAAACTATTTGGATCTAAGAAAGATTTTTGATTCATTAAATTAGATTAGAGTCAAACCCAAATATTTTTTAGCAAGCCAACAATCGCAAATGGCATCAACACCCTCAAGAAATTTAGAACTTTAGAGTTCCACATATCTTGATTATTCATTTGAAAAGTAAAATAACGGATTGGAAATTACTAAGCCAACAATCGGCTAACAAAATATAACAAATAAATAAAATTGAAAAGGCATGAGTGTAGATATTTGTTTAGATAGCTATGAGCAGTAGTTGTGTAATTGGATTAGGCATTTTTCTTGGTTCTACTACAATAGTAGTTTTGATGACTATCCTAATTGTAAGGTTTAGAATGAGATCATGGAGATATATAAAATGGACTCTGGTACCAAATCAAGCAGCAAAATATTGGATAATACACTAATCACATCAAATGGCTACAATCATGGCTATAATTAAAATTGTGACAATTAGACTATAGATTTCTGTGTAATATAACAGTCTATTCAATGTGATCAATACAATTAATTTCTCTTACATTAATATATAGCCTAATACAGCTGCCTAAACTGACAGTCTTGTCCATACAATGTTTATTGAAAAGTACAAGCAAGTTCAGGTTTCTTTTCTACATAAATATATCTAGGAAGCGATCACAAATTAATACAAATGTTACATTAATCAGTCCCGTCCTCCTCAGCAGATCACTTAACGACAACCATTCAATACTTCACAAATCTTGATTTGAAATGGGTACAAAGCTAGCATATATGGATTCTGGCTAAAATCTTCTCTTAACATGAAAATGGTTGTCCTGTTATTAAAGCAGCCATTTTTTTTTTCCCAATTTTATTTGAGGAAATGTCATTCCCCAACCCATCAAATTACTAATCCCTAATTTCTAACAATGTGCAAAATGGAAGAGGGATGAGACTTACCTGAGTGGAGGAATACGGGATGGACAGCACCGAGCTTGGGAATAATGGACTACGCTTGAGCGGTTTTGTGGAACCTAGTCGCCGTGCTTGAGGAAGACGAACGTCGGTTTTGTGGCCGCGGAATCGAAGGGGTCAGAGGTTTGGAAGGGAAGGGGGTTTTGGAGAAGGAAAGGGAGGGAAGAAGAAAAGCCAGAGAGGGAAATGCGAAAGAAGAAAGGAAGGGGGAGAACCTGGAAGGGAGGTGGGTTTCGGAGAAGGAAATGGAGGGAAGAAGAAAAGCCAGGGGAGAACCTCGAAGGGAAGGTGGGTTTCGGAGGAAGGAAAAAGAGGGAAGAAGAAAAGCCAAGGGGAAATGCAAATGGGGAAGAAGAAAACAAGGGAGATAACGGTTTATTCAAAACAACGCCGTTACCATTTTGACACGTGGGCACCGATGCCGCAGCGGGGCCGTAGCCCTGGTTGCCCCCAGATTTATTCTAAATATAAAACTCACCTGAAGGAATGTTTTAGGAAATAAATTGGGAAGTTAAAAAAAAAAAATTACCAACAAAGTTTCTGAAACAGAAAAGAACCAGAACATACGTACGTAAAAACTAATTGCTCACCAAGAGAATGCTGGATCAACTGCAACAGGGACTCAGAGCTAGACCTCGACGGAGATGGACAGCCGAGATGAATTCTCCGGCGAGCTTGGAGGCAGAGCACTGAGAGAGGAAGATGTAGAGAAAACTATCACTCGATCACGGTGGAGAGAGGGAGAACGTAGTGAGAGAAAGAGAGGGAGAGAGAGTGTTCCGTGTATAGAGAGAGAGAGAGTTTTACCAAGGGAACATCCGGGAGGGGTGGAGATACCGTGTGACGGCAGCTCACAGCGGCACAAGGTTGGGCATGGTTGCTCGGGAAGATGCAAAGGCACCGTTGGCTTGCTGGCTTCTCTGTCATGGCGTTGGCAGAAGCTCTGTTTCGGGTGCAGTGAAACAGGGGTGTTTTGGCTTGGCAAAACCGTGGGTTGCTGTTTGTCGTGGCTGTGGGAGGTGGTTTCCGGTTGTTGGCTGCTGTGAAGGAGCAAGGCACCTCACGTCGGGATCGTGGTGGTTACTGGCTGAAGTGCAGTGTTCGCTGCACTTGGCCCCAAGTTTCGGCTTCATCGGAGGGAAGCCTCGGCAGACTAACCAACATGCAACGGTGTCGAAGAGGGCCACTTGTGACGGCGCCTTGGTGTTGATGGTGCGCAATAGGGTGGGAGGTTGATGCTGCTCTGCAAGGTAAGGCTTTGTGAGGGTGGAAAAAAAAAATACAAACTGCCAAAGAAATGAATAGGCATTAGTGAGAGGGATTTGAGTAACGGAAGAAGGGAAGAAAATCAGAACCGTGTGGACGTGGGGAAGATGGAGATCGGGGTGGTGTGATTTTCGGTTTGAAGAAACTGACAGAGGGATAAGGATTCTGGGCGTGGGGAAGGGCTATCTGGGAAAGAAAAGAAAACAAAAAGAAACTGGAAAGGGGAAGACGACTTACTTCAACGACACCGTATCCTAGGTCTTCAGAAGCTGAAAAAGAAAAAAAAAAAAAATCTCTTGGGCCCGAGTATTCCATGTGATGATATTGGTAGCCCACGCCCGAAGTATAGCCTTGAATACACAGTACCATGATTACCATTTTATAAAATAAAAATGAAAAATAAATTAGTAGCCGGCCCCTAGATATATATTTATATCTTGTGGGTCCTGTAGTACGTTTATCAAAGAGTCAAAATTAATCTAAAGAAAGTTTTTGCTAGTGAATATATATTTATATGTAGAAGTTATATTATTTAGATTATTACAAATCATGTGGGTAATTATGTGATTTTACCTTTTCATTTATATCCGAATTTCATCCTGGTTATTAAAAAATGTTCGATTTGCAGGTTAATTTATCACGAATCAATTAAGTTCATGGGATTATAAATTTGCGTGTTAATTCGCAGTCAATTAAAAATGTGCAGTTTACGTACCTTGAATCTTGATAATAGTTGGATGGTTTTTGCGATCTACATTTGAGACTTCTTCAAAATCCCCAGTAAAATCAAATGGTTGGACATATTTTTGGACCTACGTAATTTTGTTGCAAAGCTGCTCATACTCATCTGCATATAAAGACATGAAGACAAACAAGTTTGTCCAAAAATGGCACGCATCATTTGTCATTGCTATCGCATATATACCTCAACTTATCCAAATATATATATATATATATAATAACAAAAAAAAAATGTTGTATGTTCACGACATATCAATTTTAAGATATGAAATACTCTAACTATAAAGAGATTATACAAAAATAATCTCATATGGAATTGATGTAACTTGATGTGATTTATCATATTGTAAAGTTATTTTTATTATATAATAAATCTAACAAATTAGAGAAAACTACGTCAATTTATAAAATTATTTTATAATTTTTTTATAGATGTAATAGTAGTATTGATTAAGACAAAAAGATCATTATTAAACATCTAACTCCTGCATTCATCGGACCATTAATTACCTTCAGTACTCTTTTCCATTCATGTTGGAACTCCCTCAGGCTATTACTGAATGTTATAATGGGATCATTAATGGGAAAATATCTAAAAGGAGTTCTCACTTCAATATCACTACAACATAACAGGGTTTTTGGGATGAAAATTTTTATTCTAAAAAATTAGGATTTCGTCTCAAAATATTTTTTAGGATGAAAAAAATGATCCCAAGATCGTTCCAATAACAGTATCTTAAAAGGTATTTTGGGACAACAAATATTAATTTCATCTCAAAAAATATCTTTTAGGACGAAATTGAACAAAACCGTTCGATCACGTTTGAATGGAATATTTTTTTAGGACTCTTGAATTTCGTCTCAAAATCACGTTCTAACTGTACAAAATTGACTTTCAAACGTATTGTATGTTCGAACGTGTCCTTCGTGAATGGTCAATCGATACTAGTCTGTTCGACTAAATAAGCATGAGGAAACGTTCAAACAAACAATTTGATAGTCAAACAATCAAATGTGTTTGAACAGATTCAGTAAGACGTTCAAACGGACCATGATAGGATCGAACGATTTCATATTAGTAAACGTTTGAACGTTTAGTTCATGTTTGATGATTCGTTTGAACGGTTTCACATAATGTTCAAATGTTTGATTCCGATTATATTTGAATGTCCTGTATCAATGTTCGAATGATTTGACTCATCTTGTTCCAATGGTTTTTGCTCGTTCAAAAGATAACTATTTTATTTTACCCAATAATTAAAAACCAAATAGACATACAGAATATTTTTAAAAAAAATACATTACAATTTGTTCAATAACCATAAATCTAGTCTAATAACTGTGAACTAATAAATAAAACAGATGTAGTACTAATGTTCTTCGTACATAAATAGATCTCAAAATCTGTACATATAATATAAATTAGAAGCTTGGATGCCTGAACTGTTACATAAATATCTGCATTTGGAGTTGCACATCTCTCTTGAACTCTTCTTGTTGTTGTCCTTATTGTTTCATGCGCATTTCCATGTCTCTTGTTTCGCCAATTGAGTCTTTAATTCATGCTACCTTACAGTCAATTCTTCAATCTTGGAATTCGATTTGACTAACAATATAGGCAAACCCGGAAGATGAGGAAGAGCTAGAAGGCTTTACACAGTGACCCAAACCCCATAAATATCCCAAATGTTGATTCAGAACTTGTGTAAAAAATTCAACATCACTTGTTGAGGAATTTTGATATGACGTACATTTAGCACATATGTCAATTATTTTATCCTACACACAAAAGAAAGAATTAATATCATCACAAATATTCAACTATGTTTAATTAAAACAGATTATAATATTTACATAATTTTCACTAGTATCGGGATGAGTCCACTCTCTATTATGATCAATATGTAATGCAGCATATAATCTTGTTAGATCATAATTGGTATATGACTGTTCCTACAAGAGACATTTGTTCAGATATGAAGTTATTAAAATACCTTCAAATATCAAACTATATACAATAAAAAAAAAAAATAGCATTACCAATTTCTTAAAGAGGTGATGGAAAGATCTGATCTTGAGTCTGCATGATGATGAATCTTCAACTTTGGTTTATTTATTTTGTTTATAGAACTTCGCTCCTGCATAGAAGTTATAAATATTAGGAAGCAAAAATTATAAATAGAACACATAAATTTTTTTATTTAATTTATCTTATATGATGGATCCTCAAATATGTCACAAATTTTTTCTCAATCGGAAGGTCAAACATCCTTAAAAAGATGCTGGCGTGCATCTTCCTTATTCCCGAACTTATTGTAATGCTCATGACACATTACTTATATTTGCATAATGCATTACACATAAGCTCATCGACAGTCTTACACTCATCTCTCTGACCAAAATTTAGTTTGAAGTCATCCTTGAAAAAATATATACACAAATATATTATCACATTGAATATTCTAAATTTGCATATTATTAAATAATATTAATATAAATCAATTATTTAAAAATTACCAAAAAACGCTTCTTGATAAGTTATTTCACATCTTTGGAGACTTTCTGCCATAAACTCGTAGCTAAAGGTGTATAAATTTGTGTAATAGCACTCACATGCGATAAAAGTCAAACTACTTGTTGTCATTCATGTCTGGTTAGTTCATTAGAAATGTTAACCTTAATATTATCTACTTTATAATATTTTTCCAACGTCACGCCTTTAATAGTGCCTCAACCTTAACGATATTGTACTATTAACTCTATAAAATATTTAGTTTATTGTAAAAACAAAGTAAATTATGGTTAAAAATGATGAATAACATTAATTGAAACAAAATGACTATTAGATTTTTACCTTATTTTGTAGAGTCAATTTCTAATGGTGAGTCAGACGGAGAGCTAGGAACAGGTGGGGATGGGATGCGAACTTCATTCCTCCTTAATGGCAAAATTTCAAAATATTGATACATTCATTAAATAAAAAATTTGTCATAATGTGTAATGTGAACACAAAACTAGTCAATCATCTACATCAGTTTTATTTATAGATTCACCCTCATCATCTATACATACTTCAGATGACTCAATATTTTTCTCAATTGTCACATCAACAATTTCAGCCTCAATATCTTTCCTATGTAATGGAATCATCTCATACTGGCTTAAATCCACAAACAAATTAAAGATGGGATGACTCTCTTGGTATGCTTATTGAATAGAGAGATCATCTTCTTCTTCATCTAGTCCCTCCGCCTCAGGGATAACATCATATATATTTTTTAAAGAAAATTTTTGTGCTAATCGCCATTGATTTCTTAACTCAAGATCATATAAGTAGAATACTTAAAATGCTTGGGAAGCTAAAATAAAATGATCATCTTCATACTATTTTTCTCTTCAATGATTGCTTAAATCTCACCAATCACACTTAAATAGATACACCATAAGCTTCCTCAAATATCTCATTCCAATTATATCGACAATAATCCCATAGAAATCAATATTTTCTCCATCACGACTTCCTTCGACTAGGACACCACTATTTTGTGTTTTCCTATAGCGTTCTCGATCTATTGTGTCATACCTATTTTCTCGAGAAATATATGCAAAATATTGAGCAGCGCGTCTCGAGGGACCACGTGTCAATGCATACAGTTCGTTCGATATATCATTTGGATTACTCGCATACATTTGTATAACCTACATATTGAATAAAGTATAAACAAACAAAAATAAACAATCAATGTATTTTTTTGGTAATTTAAACTCGCATCTTCCACACAAATCATTAACCGTTGTTTTTCAGGAACTCCTCTTCATGTTTATGGTCTATATCATTTACTCACAGTCCTTTGAACACATTCATATGATTATTGAAATTAGAAATTACTAAATAGTTTATATTTTTATAATTTTCTTAAGTAAATTACAATATTAATTAACAAATAATGACAACTTACTTCAAGTGGCTCTCTATGTCCAGGTAATTATTTAGCACATACCATTGATTTAGATATACCTTATTAGATTCGAGTCATGTCTGGTAATTTAATTTTCATTAGTCACTCACAAAATGCAGCCATTTCGTTCCTTGACAATCTATACCACCAAATCGGCATGTAGACAGATGAACTATTTTGTTGTAAGTGCATTTCTAGTCTTATTCCCCACCACTTCAGATCATTTCATGAGTTTAATGTAGCCTTTGTTTTGTCATCAATTGATATCAATGTTCCCAACATGGACTCGCATGTATTTTTTTCAATATGCATAACATCAAGACTATGCCACAAACGGATTGTCGACCAGTACGGGAGTTCGAAAAATATACTCTTCTTTGTCCAATTCAACTCATTCGTAGTTTGTTTTCTCTTTGTTGCTTTTTATCGAATTCATTACAACCGACATTGACCAATTCTGCAAGTAAAAATCAAACATTCTAGGCCATTCAACAGTGCCATCAAACATTCTAGAATTTTGATGACATATATGGTCACCAAGTAAAAATTGAAAATGATCTATGAAGCATAATATCCTCTCATAGGTAAGTCATTCATATTTAGTATGTTTGTTACAAGCCGGACATGCCATTTTCCCCTTAGTACTCCAACCTAAAAAGTTTTCATAAGCGAGAAAATCATTTATTGTCCAAAACACGGTAGCATGCATCTTAAACGACTTGCATGTTGATGAATCAAATGTTAGGATCTTATCCTCCTACAAATCTTTCAATTCTGCAACCAATGGCTGCAAGTATACGTTTAAATCATTTCCCGGTGATATCAGACCTGGAATGAGCAAACTCATCATGAAATATGGATCTTTCATACAATCTCAAATTGTCCACTCTGGACAATTCAAGAATTATCAATCAACCATTCATTCGGATTGATAACTCTTGAATGAGCCTAGGGTTTATTTCGATGAAACATACAAGACATAAGAGAAATACACAATAACAATACAAGATACGAGAATGTATAAAACAACAGCTAAAAACATTACCGATCATTATGTTAAATTTAATAATTAATTAAGATTTTAACTTATTCTATATATTATTAAATATTCGATTTGCTATGATTTTCTTGTAAATATGATTATTATTAAAACAAGTTAACACGTTATTAAGTATTAAGCATTTTTTAATATTTTTTAAGTATTAAGTATTTTAATTTTTTCTTTTATACTATCCTAGATTTTAAGTATGAAGTATTTTTTAATATTTTTCAAGTATATCCAATTTTAATATTTTCTTTTATACCATCATTATGTTAAGTATTAAGTAGTTTTTAATCTTTTTTTATACTATTCTTATGTTAAGTATTAATTAAGTATTTTTTATCCTATTATTTATGTTAACTAATAATTATTTATTAAATATTTTTTAATAAGCATTTTTTTATACTATCAATTTTCCTGTAAATACATTTTTTAAAAAAGTATATTTGCTATATATGTGTAATCGGTATTTAGTGAAAATTAACGTTCAAACGTATAAAACTTTTGTTTGAACGAAACAGTATCATTCGAATGGGAACATATATACGTTCAAACGAATTCAACCGAGATTTCAGACACAAACCTAGAAAAATATCATGAACGACAATCCTCAAATACAACCTCACAATCATGCACAATATTAACAAACACATAAATACATCAATTATAATGAGTAAATTATAAACTATAAACACGAAATTTACCTTCAATGGAATTCTACCAGATAATACTAGAATATATAGTACCATATTATAGTGATATAACATTATCATATACTATATAACATGTACTATATAATACTATAATATATATAGTACTTTATTATAGTGATATATGATATATACTATATTGATATATACTATATATCATATAGTGATGTATACTTCATGTCATATAGTGATATACCATACATACATACATATACTATGATATACATATAATATATAATATGTAT
>QEOT01005341.1:3159-22082 GCA_003123785.1 Pterocarya stenoptera | reverse complement strand
TGAACAAGAATTTAAAACATACTTTGTAAATCGTCAAACAAAGACAAATCGGTCTAAACTTAGGAAGCAGTATAAAATCGAGGTGAATTACTACCAAAAAAAAAATTCAGCCACTGCCTCTATCACATCCAAACTCACAATGTGCCAACACGAACGATAAAAACCTGAGCCAAAGCCATCCGAGCCTAGGCAATTATCCACAAGGATAGAAAAAATTGCACAAAAAACTTCCTTGGACAGTAAAGTTCTAACAAAGCCTCAATTTTCTCCCCACTAATCACCTTTTCCACCAAATCCTCTAAATTTGGAATAATAGTTCTCGGTCTTGCCTCCAACAATTTCTGGAAATAATCAACCGCCCACTTATGAATTTGTTCCAAGGAATTTAAAATAGAATCATCCCCTATTCTCATCTCCCTAACCACCTGTCGATTCCTTCTACTCACTGCATGAAAAAAAAAATCAACATTAGCCTCTCCCTGCTTAATCCAGGTTTGCTTTGCCTACTATACCAAACGAGTTTCTTCCCACTCCACCCATACCGAATGCTACAATTGTGATGCCAAGAGCTCATTTTCCATTTCCTTTTAATAATCAGCTTGTAATTCGGCCTCTAAACATTCAATACGAGATTCTAACTCATCAATGTGTGCCTGAGTTCTCTCAAACAGCTACTTGTTCCAAACCTTCAACTCAAGTTTCAACCATTTTAACTTACTAGCTAATCAATTTAAAGTTGAACCCTCAGCCTCTTCTGCCCATACCCGAGCAACTAATTCCATAAATTCTTCATGCGAAGTTCACATTTGCTGAAATTTAAAAGAAGGATAACCATGCAAAACCTCTCTTGTCTCCAAGTTTATGAGCACCGGTGCATGATCTGATGATGTTCTAGAGAGATATTTCATACTTGCATCTAGAAAAACAGCCATGGCCTCCATATGCAGAAAAGAACGATCCAAATGAGCTCAACTGCGAGTAAGATTTTGATGTCCATTGCACCACGAAAACGAGTTACCACTGAGCTACATCTCAAAAAGTCCAAAAGCATCAACACACACATTAAAATCCTCTATTGCACTCGCCAGTCGAGGTCTTCTCCCGCATCTTTCATTATCATTTCAGATAATGTTGAAATCACCCGCTACTACCCATGGAAGAGAAGTAGTATTTAATTCTCCAGTATCCTCCATAAATTTCTTCTATCCAAATAACAACATTTTGCACACACAAAAGTGAGAAATATAGTCTGTGAATTTTCTCTAATTTTCACCAAAACATGTTGTTCACTCATACTATCCACACCAGATTTGTCTCATTCATCCACATAAACCACAATTTCCCTCCCATCTCTTCATTTGATCCACATGCATCAAACTTTAATTTACTTCCTCACCATTGAAATCTAGATATATCTCTCATCAGTTCAGCCATTACAAAGATTTTTGGACGCAGCCGCACATTTAACTTTTGTATCCGTTTCCTCAACGTACCCAAGCCACGTACATTCAATAACAAAAAGGGCTCATCATAAATTGAGGCGTAAGGGTTTGCTTACAACCCTAGTGGATCCCCATACTTTAATATCTTTTCTTTTCTTCTCAATTTCTTTCATCAACCCCGAGTCTAACAAATTGTCTTTTGCTTTTGCCATCAGTTCCAGATTGTCATCAAAATCCGTGTTTGAACATATTTGTACTTCATCCACATCAAAGTGAGCACCTTCTTATGGACTTTTTATAGACACATCATCTGGCACACACTTTCCTTGTCCTGAATTATCAACTTCCTTTTCTAAAGACACCAAGATCTCACCTTGAGCAGAAGACTCTCCCAAATGTACTGAAACATCTGCCTGCTCTTCTATGCCTTTCATCATCAGGAACATCAAATCATCATTTTCCAATTCAACCATACACATTGAATCTTTAGAATTCTTTAAGAGATCTGCACTTTCACATCCCGGATTTATATTAACAACTTGTTTTTTTTTTTTTTTTTTTTCAGAACTCTCCCTTTTTTTCCCATCAATCTGATCATTTTTTTTTTTTAGAAGTTGCATGTTCCGCAACCTGCACATTAGATGTTTGCACAAACCCTTCCACTAAGGTTTACAAAGTATCACCTTCATCCTTCTTTCCTGCACAGACATCAACATCACTATTCTCCACCATAGTATCATTCACTTCTAATGAAGGATGCGAATTCCAAGTTTTCCGAACCCAAACTTTTTTCTATTTTTCCTACTTCCTTCACATTTTTTTTATCAGACTCTCGACATAATCCCTCATTTTGCATGTCCTCAAATTATGGCCTTGGATTTGGCATTTCATGCAATAAGCTGGTAGAGTTTCATACACAACTTCTTGATAATAACTTTGTGGTTGTCTAGGAGTACCAATCCATAACGCCATAAGAGGTTCTTTTGTTACGTCCATCTCAACACAAACTCTTGCCCCATTCGTTCGAGTGGCACAACACGTAGAATTATTACGTTTAATAAAGGTTCCAATTGGTGCAACTATGCTTCATAAAAAAGATTCATAGTAGAAGTTTGGGGTGAGACCTAGCAGATATGACTTGGGCTTACATCTTCAAAAAGTGTGAATATATAGGAGGAAGAGCATGCGACTTGAGAGTGTGTAATGAGGATGTACCTTGAGGAGTCCATTTATTCGATCTCTCCGAGCTTTCAAAGATATGCCGATAGTAGGTATCTTACTATAAGATACTGGCAGTCATCTTCTAACATTATTGACCTTTAAATATCAAGTTTTCATCAATTTCACATAACAAAAAAAAAGCTCTTTTCCTCATAAAAACAACTTGATTTATGGATAGATGTCCCTCCATCTTAACTGAATTATTTATGGTTAAAGAATCCCTTTCTAATTACTCTAGAACAATTAGGAGAGAAGAAATACGGGACTATGCTTCTAGCAGCAACATGCTTGGGGCCGGGGGGGTTAGTCCTACTTATTGGGTCAAATCAATATGTTCCAAGAAGATATATTTGATATCAATTTCATCGATCTTATAAGTATCATACCAAATCTCATAAATCAAATCATTTTTTTTTTTAGAAATACGAGACAGTTAAGCCATACAAGTAAATAGATCTATTCATTGATAAGAAAAAAAAAATTGTGAACGATGATTGGCTTGATGATAAAATAATGATTCGATTGATGATAAAGAAATGAGAATTGCTACACACATAAAGAGATTACACAAAAGTAAATCTACAAACTGATGTGGTTTCATTAGATGCGTTAGATTTACTTTACAGTAAAAGTAACTTTAGAATTTGACGTACCACATTAAGCTACATCAGTTTGTAAGTTTACTTTTGTCTAATCCCTTTGTGTCTAAAGTATTTCTCTAAAGAAAGAGAATTGATCTTGGTTCCATCCTCCACATTAACGATAGAACAAAGGATTGATCAATTTCTATTGAGTCTGACTTGTAGTGACCATTTATCAAAGAATGACTTTGGTTATCATATGATTGAACAACATAGGGGCAATTTACTTGTGATACTTAGTTCACATTCATAAAAAGTATTTAATGAATTACGAGTTAAATACATTCTATTTAGGAGAAAGAGGGATATCCCTCGCTCATTGTCAAACACTCACTTATTCACAAATATCGTGTGGGGCTAATCGTTTTCATTTCCCAAGTCATGGAAAACCCTTTTTGCTCCCCTTAGCCCTAGACCTATCCCCACTAGGGGTATTTTAGTGACAGTATCTATAGGAATTGGATGATCTTATTTGGCCAAATATCTAGTGGAAAACGCCTATATTTCTTTGATTACAATATTTCTGAACAAGTTCTTGAATAACAACCCTAAGGGTTTTCTTATTGATGATAGTGATGATATTGGGGATAGTGAAGAGAAATGTCTATCTATCTTATTTAGTTATTCAATTAAACCAATGTTTCTTCATTGTAACAGATAGCAACAACCATTTCACCTGACATGCGTATTTTTTATTTTTTCAATGGATTTATATCTTTCATTAGTGGAAATCTTTCTTTTAATGTAGTGAGTAATAACTCTGGTTGTTCGCTGTTCAAGAATTTTTGTTTAAGCAATTCATATCATCCATACATATCTTTTGATCTAAGATTTTAGTTCTTCCGTGTTTCAGCAGTAGTATATTGTTGCACAGAACTGAGATCCAAAATATAGAAGAAAGAGGTGCTTCCACGATTCTACCACCCAATCAATTCTATTCCACTTAATCCCTATTTCATGGTCACATATCTTTCCAGCTAAGGAATGGAAAACCTTTATCTTGCTACATACATGAATCCAATTTTCGTTTCAACCAGGAAAATCTATCTTTTTTTTCAACCATGTCTTTTTCATTTGTTCCAATGGCATTCTGCTTCCACCAGTCATGGCTAATTGTTACGTGTCTTCTTGAGTAGTTTTCTTGCTTTACTTATCCCTCAGTATGCTATATATTCTACCACAAATATATTGTTGCCCTTTTATATTAGTCAATAACTCTACCAACAATTTTTTTTTAGTCAAATAATAACAAAGGTGCGAGGGAGAAATCGAGGTAGGCTTCCTATTTAAATGTGATCATAATAGCACCGTATCTATTGGAAATCAGACAAGAGGAACCTATACGGCAGAAAGTCGTGCGTTCTCCCTCAACTTAAGTTTGAACCATAGCCTAATCCTAACGTCACTCGAAATTTTAAAAATTACATGCTGGTTTATAATACAATTTACTGTGATACTAATTATAGTTATTAAAAAAAATCAAAATACCAATACTATTTTATTCTAGTAATTAATGTGAGTTTTTGTATCAGAATTGTGTTTTAACGTTTTAATAGATTAGCTTAAAAACAAGGAGAATAGAAACAAGAAAATATTAAAAAGAAAAACAAAGATAAAAAAAATATAGATTGTTCATTAGCCATGCATTGAATCCCAACTATGCTATTACTCTTCAATGGATGCGCGCAATTTTGAGAATTGTACAGCTTGTTGGTGAAGGTTCAAAAAGTACGATTTCTGTTTGCCTGTAATACCGCGTTAATAAACTTGTCTGTCGAGCCGACTAGCTGCTTGCTAGCAAAAATCCATATGGTTTTGTGACTTTTGCATATATGTCTCCCTTCTAATTCCCTTTTTTTGTTTCTTCCCTAATGTGACAGTTTTCTTACGTACACGGTTTCTCAAAGTGTAGTCCCATCTCAAATTAATAATTAATATTGAAAAATAGACCTTTCTCTTTGGATTATATATTGCCCGCCATGTGAATGGAGCTGAGCTTCTTAATTTGACGAACCTTGACAGGGAAATTATTGCAATAAAAATTCAAAGTTTTGGACATGAATAGTTTTATTCAAAGTCTTGAGATGAATGCTCATTAATGATGATGACTTTGTTCTGGATAGGCACGATTATTATGTCAATGTCGATTAAGTGGCTGAACTACTGCATACATATATATATATATATATATATATATATATGTGGGTAGGTAATTTGGGTAGTTAATTTATGGGATGATCTTGTTGGCTTGGGAAACTTTAGTGATCCATGAGACAAGTTTAAGCTTGAAGAGATATTGGTGTTGTATATAAATTAGATATAAAATTCTCTTCAAGAAGAAAAATTAACAGACTAAGTAGAGTACTTTACGATATTTTCAGACAGCTAGCATGATAAATATCTCTTTCTCTCGGAATTATATATCTCAATTGATAAAAAATAAAAATAAAAAAAATAAAAAAATAAAAAAAGAAAGAAAGAAAGAAAAAAAGTTACTAATTGCTGAGTGGTTTTCAGCCCAATATAAATAGTAAATGGGAGTTCAGTCAAGGGATCATGGCTACACATATATGTTTGACTAATTAAGTCATGATACCTCACGCACGTTCCTATCTATGACCAAATTGAACCAATTATTCTCTACATAATTATGTCATTCATTGACCATGCAACTCATGAATGAAAATGTTATTTGTATTTATGTAATTACAATATTATAATACGTAGTTATTGATTTGTTGAAAATTATAAAATTTAAAATTTAAAATTTGAATATAAACAAAAAAATGTCTAATTAATAAAATCATGAATTTTATACGTAAAATTGTAAACATACTAAAAATAATATTAGTTAAGATAAGGAAAATAATGAATTACTATTGATTGAAAGAAAAGAATTTTGTAGCTGCATGCAGTTAAATCCTAGCTAGCTAGTACCACAAGGGAACAAGCACTCATGATCTCTTGGTCCATCCTTAATAACTGCGACAGCTAGCATCATTACAAACTATTTATATAATTACAGACTAACCCAAATTGCCCACACAACAGTACCCTCGTTAAACTGCTTGTTATCAAACATGCTAAAAGTTTATAACATGTTCTGAAACTTGTTTTTTGTCCCAAACTGAGATATTACGGCCTCAGGGCGGGCTCCATCTCAGGAGCCGAGGGGGAGGTTGAGAGAGAGAAGTGGCCAGACGGAACACGCTTTCTCGAAGGCAGCGGTATATATGATCGATACTGCTTTTCCAAACCTGCTACTCCAAACTCACAAAACAAATTAGCAGAAAGTGAGAAATTGGTATAAAAGATACTAGAATTGAACTATAAATTTGATTAATGTTTCAAGGGCGGTGAGGCATATTGTACCAAACTAGCTAGCTAGCCGCCTTTGCCCGAATAAAAGGACGTATAAAGCTGCGGTGCAGTTGACAATAGAGTAATGCGCGGCTCATGGTAGGCGTGCAGGCCGTAAGGCCCTAAGGGTTAACTTCTCTCTTTCTCATGTGTCTTCAAGCTGTTCTCACGGGAGTTTGCGTGTACTGCGCGCTTGCGCGCGCGTACATGCATGCGGCATGCGCCATAATTTGAGGCAGAAAATATTTGGATAAGATGCGCGCATTATGTGCAGATGGGCAAATTGTTCAAATGGAGAAACTTTTGCTACTTAGAGTACTGTGGTCCAATTTATACTTTAGTTGAGTTTCCAACCTTTCACAAGACTTAGTCAACTATTTATAATATGCTAGCTACCATGATAGAGAGAGAGTATGGGTCTTGATCACATGCATGTTTCACGAATCCATTGAACTTGGATCTTTGAAAGTGGAGATCAGTACAACACCTTCAGAGTTAGGCGAAGGCACTTAATAATTGTGCAATGTGAACTTGACTCAACGAGTTATTCTCTATACACAATTCTTCCACTAAAATTTCAACCCATTTGAATGGCCAAAAAGCATGCAGATTGATAGTAATTACAACTTAACTCATTCGTAGGAAGGGGAAAAAAACAGAAAAAGAAAACAGCAAGTAGATCATCATTTTCTGTTAATTCATGTGTTTACACATGCAGCAGGAAAAAAATGGGATATTTGAACTCACCTGATTAACTTGTTAATTTTACAGTTTGTGTAAAGACATTTAGGACTTGTTTGGATACAGAAATCATCTCATTTCATCGTTATAATTTTTTCAAATTTTTACACAAAATATAGTAACAATTCAATTTTTTTAAATTTCAATACAATAATAATATTAAAAACTAATATTCTAATAATATTTTATTTAATTTATTTAAAACTATGTTATCTCATCTCACTATCCAAACGAGCTCTAAATCTAACGTGTGAACTAGAAAACAAGGAATCAAGGGTAGGTTAAATAAAAGATATGCGACGTCTCATGTTTAGGGATTTCATATTGTTGATACAGCTGTAGTAAGATTTTATTTGTGAAAAAACTGAATTTTAAATATCTCGTGCAAATTAATAAATTATCATTTCACTGATGTGGAGGGCAACCCCTAACGTGCAAGTGTTAGAAATGTTTTGATTAGTGGACCCAGATAGATCATAAATTTTACATTATACAATTGTCAAATATATATAAGATTTGGATGATGTCTATAGGGCTCAGTATAAGTGTGATTAAAGTATAATAAAGTAATATAATCGGGTTGTTGGCACATCAATATTAGAAGTCCATGATTTTAGTCAGATTATGAGCTTTCAAATGTACAGGTCTAATTCATGTGTAGAGATCCAATAAGGGTGATCCATAAAATTTCTTTATTTTATAATGGTCAAAATTGGAATTTGAGCACTATATATTAAATGGTAATGGTAATTCCCATGACTCCAGACTCATTCTCGAATCCTAAGCATCCCATTGCAATGAGATCAAGGAGACTGAATAATATTGGAGGTAGAAGATTGAACTGCTTCATCGTCTTCTCCGATGGATACATGTACACACAACCAAATTTCTACAACAACTTGACATCATGTGATATTATCGAAACAGGATTATTCTCCCATTCTAAGAGCAAGCAAAGGTCTCATATATATGGGAATATTTGATGGAAATTATTGTTGAAACATGAGGTATTGTTTTTGTGTATAAAAGATATTTGCATTCAATTATAATTTTAAAACAAAACAAATTAAAAAAGATGTGGGGTCCGTAACTTATTAAAAATATATATAAATATAAATATAAAATAGTAAAAAGAATTTAAAATTTTAATCTCATTTTTTTTTAATGTTTCAGGTGTCATTTTATTTATAAATATATAAATATAGGTCCTGGAAAATAAATTAAATTGCAGTTTGGATTTTGGAAAGAAATTATAATTTGTCTTTTGTTATAAGCTGTACTTGATTAACTGGTCATCAAAGTGCCTTTGAATCTTCAGAGAAATCCGTTTGAACATTGACAAAAAGTGGATTTTAATATTTTATTATTGTTGCCGACTCTTTTGTTCTTACGAAACTTGATATTTTTAGTAATTAAATATTACAAGTGTTGAAAACGAGGCCTGTAATTTGGAATAAAATCATACACTTCTTTTCCTCGTTTCCAACATGAAATCCAATCCGAGTCTGGAAAGCATCTTTTTTTCTTTCCGGTACGTACGTCATAAGATGTTTCGAATTGAGCAATGATACAGTGACAACCTATCCAGCTACCATTCATTTACAATTTATTAATTAATACTTTTTTATAATTTAAATGCATTAAATCTGAATCAAAATCAAAATCAAAATCAAAATCAAAATGTGTATTTTAAAAAATATTATCTCTAAGATTGAAGACCAATAGTAAAGTAGTAGGTGTTTAATCATTTCTCTTTCGGATCATGTTAGTAGTCTTAAAAAGATTTAAATAATCTTAAAAATTCTTTAATAGAAAAATTAGATTATTTGCGTATTATATATTAAAGTACTTAATATTTTTTAATCTCAAAATAAGTTGAAAAGTACATTTAAAGAAAAGCTTCATTTAGATGTTTTAACTCAAAGTGTTTTTTCTAATCATCCAAAATGTAGTTCAAATTTTAAAAAAAAATGTCAATGGGTAAAAATACACGTATAATTTATAATTACAATTTTTAAACTTTTAAAGATATAGTCATAGTTTTTAAAAAATCAAATGATCGTTATTTTTACCTTAGAAAGTAATTTTTTAATTTGTTTCCAAACAAATATAATATGTTTGAAATTCCTTTAAACATATAATTGCCAAACAATAGATGACTTTTTAATAGTAGAACTTATTATTTAAGCTATAAGCTATAAGTCTTAAAGTTATAAGTTATATTTTCTACCACAATTCCAAACATGTACTTAATTCTGAAGTCCAAGACAATACTTTTTACTGCCCAGTGCCTCAAATTTAAAATTTTTTTTTACCAATGCTATTCTTCTAAGGTCTCTGCATCATACAATGACATGATTTAAGTTAGAAGATAAATTTTTAGATTTTCAAATCTTACTATTTTAAATGATATGGATGCATTGTGTGCTCTACCCACCAATTGACAATAAAATAATTTTTTAGATTTTCTTAATTTCTTATTATAGCTCTTGTTGTACATTAAGCTGTATTAAAATTCAATCATTCGTTATGTTCTATTTATTCAAATTCTGAAGTTGATAAATGTATCACTGTCTCCCATGATAATCTGTCTACTTTGTTTATTTTAATAAACCAATATTTTGCAGGTAGACACTACTATTTTTTTTTAATATAACCAAACATTCATGCATAAAGCATTCAATAGAAACTATTTTGATCAATCCAAAGAGATTGAGCAACAAACATAGCAATTAGTCTATGACCCACCTCATTCCACATGCGATGTACATGTTGAATCTCAACCTCATGAAAAATATGCGACATGTTCTTTGCTTCCTTGATAAGATTACCATCTGCTGAAATGAATCTTGATCTTCTTTCATTTCTTTGACCATCAACAAACAATCGTTTTCAATAACAATTTTGGAGAATCCCAAATGGACACAAAGTTGTAGGCCCTGCAATAGAACCAGCAATTCAATAGTACCAGGATACTCTACCTCATTTTCCATCTTACTAGTAGCCATCACCAACTTTCTTTTGTCATATCTAAGAACAACACCCACACCGGCTTTTCTCAAGTCCGAAAATATGGCTCCATCAGCATTCAACTTGAAAAAACCCACTAGAGGTGGCTTCCAACAACACATACTCTTTGCTATCTTGCCTGATGAATTCATGAGATCCTTTTGTGTTTTCTGCAAAGACAAAGCATGATTAATAACCTAACTAGAGTCAATTAAGATTTTATCCATTTGCATTTTGTTTCTCCTGAACCACAGTCCCCAAGTTATAAGAAAGAACATAGAGAAGTCTGAATTGGTTCCTTTTTCCAATACATATGTAACCAAAGCCAAGAAATCCATTTTTGAATTCATATTCTGCATAACAGGCACATAAGTCTTCCACAGATCCCTGGTGGCAGCATTTGTCCTCCACTTGATCAATTTTCTTCTTTTTAAGGTTACTAAGTGTAGGCAAATATCTTTACAGGCTCTCAAAAGTCTTGATCTTTCTAGAAACCTACATCTTCCAAAGCATTCTCCACGGTTTAGGTTGATCTATACACCTAGAGCTTCCCCCTTGACTTCTTTTGCATTGTTTTTGAATGAATCGATAAGCACTTCGAACACCAAAGTTGTCATTCTTTTCTTGAGTCCATATCCATTTATCCTCGTACTAATTTGTTGACAGCATGATTTTCCAATACATTGGTTGACACTTCTAATAATATTGTTTGTAATGGAATATAGTAATAACTCCTTTTAATAATCTTTATTATATGCATGTAACATCCCTAGTAAATAAATCTTATGGACATCCTTAATTACCTTGGTAATTTAGATAAAATTTACCTAATATTAGCAACAATTTGATTACATACAATGGCTAATTATTTTCTTTGTGGTCCTTACTTTATTTAGACTCAACAACATTATACATCGCAGAAACTATAACAGGGTTTCTGAAATAATGTTTTTCTAATTTCTAATTAAGTATTGTTATCAACAGTTGCATATGCTTTTATTTTTTCTGATTATTTAAATAAATAACCACTTAGAATATGTCATATCAACAAGTATGTTCAAGCATTAAAAGAAAGAAAAATGATATTTTCAGTCCTATATGTGTGTGTGCGTGCGCGCACAAGCCTTTAAAAAAAGTGGTTAAATATGAGACCAGGCCACTTGAGAAAATTAATTTTTTGGTAGTAGATTTCACTTTTTTTCAAAAAGAATATTACTCGAGACTTATACACCTTAACACTGTATCTAATATTACTCTTAAAAAATTCTTAAATACATTTTTTTTTTTTTATCAAGAAGCTAGATCTGATCTCGTGTGTACCCACAATTGTCGGCCATTTTCACATGACAAAGGCAAGGGACTGGAAACAAAAGTAGTGAACATCATTTGGGTAATTATAGAGAAATATATAAGAAAATACTCACTGGTGCATAGCTTTTCTACAAGCTCATGCTTATAGCTGCATCACTCACGACTTTCTAAAGTTAAAACTCAGATTAACAGCACCTAATCAAGTAGTAGAAGTAGTACATGCATATATTAACTCCCATGCATGCATATATATATATATATATATATATGACTCGAAACAACTCATGAATTAATTGAATCACGTTTTGGTCATGTTCTCAGCTTTTAATTTCATGCGTACAGTACTATTGGACTTTTTAATCTTTTTTTTTTTCTGTACATGCACCATCTTTTCAAGAAGAGCACTGCGTGCAGGGCCTGCTTAATAATTAGTTGATCAATTGTCGGCAACTGCCGCCTAGCTAGCTTCCTTTTTCTGGGCCTATTTAATGTTGGAACAAAGATCCACCTTTATTCTCTCAATCTTCCAGAAAGAAATCTGAAGGCCAGCTAAAGTCTCAATCAATTTGCTTTAAGAAATTATCTATCACGTGATTCATGTTGATCAGGCCGGAAAGATCAGAAATTAGGGCAACTTGTACGTGAAGCATTAGATCGAAGCTGGTAAGGAGATGATCAAGGAGCTACTTCCTTTAATTTTGATCACTACTTCGATCGTGATCTTCAAATGATGCGGCCGCCTCCTTTTTGTTTTGGTTAGCAAGTTTATCATGTGAAATTAAAATCGAACAAGCAAGAGGCCTAAGATCTAGATCTTGCATGCAGCATGGGGTCCCCCGGCCAACTATTCAATATATATATAGAGCACACAAGGAAAGAAAAAAAAGTAGACAATTGATCCCAGTTAGCTATGAGCCCAAGCACATGAGGATCAAACATTAATGGCTAATCTTGAATAGCTATGTTAGGATGCCGCAATTAATGTTCTATATATATGAATAGATCATTGAAGTGAGAAGCTGGAACAATGCATAAACAGAAGAAACTAAAGCACAAGAGTTACTAACACTCGAAAAAAAGAAGCGATTGAAGCAATAGAGTGATCATAATTTGCCGAAATAATGGGCAATGGATCCTTCAATAAATAGATTGAAGATTAATGGCTGACTCGAGAATGGGAGCATCGATCATCATGTAATCCAGTTGGTGGACCATGAAATATGGTTCGAGGTTAAGTCGGGAAAGGGCATTCATTAATTATTAATGTTCGTAGTCAGCTATTTTGCAATTTCTTAAAAAAGGAAAATTCGAAAATTAAAATTTGCAATGTATATATGATCGGTTTTGATATATAATAATTTGAGGTATAGAGTATAAAATGCTTTATGATTTAAGAGTGAAAGTATATTTAACCTATACAAATGGAGTACTGAATATAAGATTAATCAATTAGCATGAGATAAAAAATGTTATGTTCTAATATTATATATCACGATTTATGCTTCTGATCTTCAACATGTATACCAGGAATGGAGAACTAGTAAGTATATAAAACGACAAATTAATTAAGCAGCTAGGGTTGCATGAATTAATCCTTATAACATAATATTCTACAATAACAACACTTGATCGAGAAGCTAGCCATCAAAAAACAAAAAAACACTTGATCGAGAAGCCAGCGTAATTGTTGAACAT
Organism: Pterocarya stenoptera; assembly: GCA_003123785.1. Lineage (NCBI taxonomy): Eukaryota > Viridiplantae > Streptophyta > Magnoliopsida > Fagales > Juglandaceae > Pterocarya > Pterocarya stenoptera. The sequence continues at coordinate 8,662 of QEOT01005341.1, read as the reverse complement.
GCACGGCCGTCTCTATTAGTCACTATATAATATATATATATATATTTATATATATATATGCATATTATATGTATGAATATTGGTATGTTTTTAACAAATCAATTATGTATAGACATGTATATTAATGCTGTATTTGACTGTTGAACTCATCTCAACCTAATTATTAATGGGACTCGTTACTTTTTCAACTTCCCATAAAAAATTTAAACTAATCTCAACATACTTCATATATTTAAACACATATATAAACCTATTTACATTCAAACATATATCAATTGGACCCATTAAATATTATTATACAGAGATCAACTCGGATCATCTAAAATCATATCAACATCAAAATGCAGCCTAATTGTTGAGTACTGATATTCTAAAACCTCTACACTATATATATGTTATAATTTGATTTGAAATATAAATTTTAAATTTTACAAATTAAATCTTATCTATAAGTAATGTGGATGGTGTTTTATACACAGACTTAAAAATAAAATAAATTTTAATTGTTTCTATTTGAAAAATAAAATTAAATAAATAATTTATTATTATCTCATCATATTAATTAAGCAATCAATCCATATGACCTTATCAACCATGATCCATTATGATCATGTCAGGGCAGGGCAGAATCAGGAATTAATTAGTTCATTTTGGAGACACAAATATAATAAAAAAAAATATTCTTGAAGGAGACAATGTTATTTTTTATAGAATTAATCTTATAAAATATTTCTTTAATGATTTTTTAAAATCTTGTGGGACTGAAGTCGTCAAGACCAAACGTAGTTCCGACCCTGGCTTAGGTACAATATTAAAATCCATGCGTACACAATTAAGCGCGCAACCAAACCAAGAGTATGGATTATTTTAAAAGAATATTGGGAAAATTAAAATAATGTTGCAAGAAAATAAATAATAATGGTGTCGTATACAAAAGGTTTTTTCTCATTAAAATCTTACGATTTTATTTTGTGTATTAGAAAGAGAGCGAAATTGCAGGTTCGGAAAGGGCGCGTCCCGAATTCCGGACGGCAATAGAGGGTGGGCCTAGGGTCCCCCCCCCCCCCCCCCCCNAACAGTTCTTTCTTTCTTTATAACAAATTCCTCAGGTGGGCCCCAACTGTCCCGTGGACTACACAAAGCAATCTGACCGACCTAATTTACCTCCTTTTATTTACTAATGTGTCTAATATACATCTGTTTTTTAAAAAAAAAAAAAAAATTTCTCGACAATATATATATTCACGTGATATTGTTAAAAAGAATTTAAAATAATTATTTAATTTTAAAAATAATAAAATTAAAAATTAGAATGTAATTTGTATTGTTGAATGGAAAAAATTTAAAAAGAAAAGGAAATTAATTAGGAAGGAATTAAAGAAAGAAAGTGGCAGTACGTAGGACATACACGTACCTAGCTCGAGGCCTGGCCTTAAAATCGATGGCATTCAACACAACGCCAGCACCACACTAACAACTACTACCCCTCCTGGTTCTTCTTCTAAAGTCTCAACCCCCGCTCTTTTATTGCCGAGTCCATTGCACCGTTTCATTCAAAGACTTTGTACATCTCTGATCTCTCTCTCTCTCTCTCTCTCTCTCTCTCTCTCTCTCTCCTTCCTTTGCTTGCATTTATGGCCAAAGGAAGTGGACTTTCTGTTGATTCAGATCCAATTGGGTTCTTTTGCCACCAGCCAATGGTACTCAACTCGTTCCCTGAAGACAACCCTGGCCGAGAACACAAGTGGAAGCTGGGTGCCATGGATGCCGCTCGCACCAGCTCAGCTCCCCCGACTATCCAATTCCCACTGAACCTTAACTGGTCCCGTCGCCAAGATTCTCCTTCATCGTCAGACAACAAACGTACTGTTATCGACGAGGTGGACTTCTTTGCCGAGAAACACGGCCGAGACAACAAAGCTGCCTCTACCGATACCGACAGAAAAGACTCGGACGGTCCGGCCGCGTTAGAGTTTAACGTAAACGTACGGGATCGCGATCCATATTATGTTTCCTCAATGAGTTTTATCATATTATATTTGTTTTCTCTGATAATCGGATTTAATATATGTTTCTTTTTTTTACATATATAGACTGGTTTGAATCTTCTTACTACCAACACTAGTAGCGAACAATCCATGGTGGACGATGGCCTATCACCGAACGTGGAAGATAAAAGAGCTAAGAGTGAGGTAAGGAACGAAAGTCTTGCTGAATTCTGTCATGGGCTCGTACGTTTTAGAATTTATGTTTTCCTTTGATTCAATTTTAAGTTAATTTGTTACTGATGATTTTGTATCACTATGTTGTGTTTCAGCTGGCTGTTCTTCAAACTGAGTTTGAGCGAATGAAGACCGAGAATCAGCGTCTAAAAGAGATGGTTCAGCAGGTTTCTACCAATTTTTATACTCTACGGATGCATTTCGTTACTCTTAAGAAGGCTCAGACATCCAAAAACCCTGAAGAAAGTTGTATATTGGTGGATGACAAAGTAGATGGCAAAAACAATGGATCACTAATAGTGCCAAGAGAGTTCGTGGATCTTGGGCTGGCGACTAGTGGTGCTACTAATAATGAGAACTCGTTGTCTACATTAATGGAAGGAAGAAGCCGGGGCCGGTCAGGATCGCCAGGTAAAACGGCAGAAGTCATGGCGTCGGAGTTTATAATGAGTAAAAGTGGGAATCTGAACGAGGAGCTTGCGTTTCATCAGGTTAAAAAGGAAGATGGTAGTAAAATTGGGAGAGGGGATCATAGCCCAGATCAAGCTTCACAAGAATGGAGTCCGCCTAATAAGGTTCCTAGATTCAATCCTCCAAAAGATGTACTTCATGATCAAACGGAGGCCGCGGCCACGATGAGGAAGGCGCGCGTATCGGTTAGAGCTCGATCAGAGGCGCCTATGGTAGGTGATAAAGAATGAATTTATGGTCATAAAGTGGTTTTATACTAGATCTTAATTCTTGCAGTTTATTGATTGAAAATTTGTTGATGTTAGATCACTGATGGCTGCCAATGGCGGAAGTATGGACAGAAGATGGCTAAGGGAAACCCATGTCCTCGAGCTTACTATCGCTGCACCATGGCTAATGGTTGCCCAGTCCGAAAACAAGTATGTTCTCTTCTCTTTTATAAGAGTACTACTACTTCTTAAGGACATCTTGAGGGTGCATTACTGCTGAGTTATACATTTATTTGCTAAATTTCTCTGATTTTGGGGCTAACTAAGCTTTTGACCAAACCCTTTTTTCCATTTTAAAGGAAGTAAGCTGCAGCTAGGCACCTTTTTCTATGTTTTAATTTAGACCCGACGTTTGAGTTAAGAAATTGGGAAAGAATCGAAATAATTTCAATCTGATTTTTGACTTTTTAACATTCAGTCATAAGCAGTTTTTTATTTAACAACTAATTAACATAGCTAGTTAATTTAAATTAAATGTGATTCTTAAACAGGTACAGAGATGTGCAGAAGATCGGACGATCCTTGTAACAACATATGAAGGCAGTCATAGCCATCCCTTACCCCCGAACGCCATGGCAATGGCATCGACAACTTCATCAGCAGCACAAATGCTGCTGTCGGGCTCTATGTCTAGTGCTGATGGAGTAATGAACTCATCAAATTTCCTCACTAGGACACTGCTGCCATGCTCCTCTAGCATGGCAACCATCTCAGCCTCAGCCCCATTTCCCACTGTTACATTAGACTTGAGTCAATCCCCCAACCCATTACAATTCCAAATCCCATTCCCAAACCCAGCCCAGACCATTTCCAATGCCCAGACCACATTGCTGCCTGAAATATTTGGTCAAGCACTTCACAATCAATCAAGATTCTCTGGTCTTCAAATGTCCGGCCAAGATATGGACCCTTCTCAATTGGGTCACCTTCAGCCACACGCATTGGCATTAATGAACCAGGTGGGGCAGCAGAACTCGCTTTCTGATACTCTCAGTGCAGCCACTGCTGCCATTGCCGCGGACCCGAACTTCACTGCAGCTCTTGCAGCAGCCATCACTTCGATTATTGGTGCTAGTTCTCAAACGAACAACGACAGTAACAACAATGCCAACTTGACAAGCCCTACCAGCAGCAATGCCAATGTAACTTCTACTAGCAACAGCAATGGCAACAATAATATCAGCAATTCAGTTTTCCAAGGCAATTGAGGCGAGGCTACTTTTCTTCCAGCTTTCTTTTATAGGGAAGAATTCTTTAATGACAATGGGTTCAAAGCAGTGCTGAGATTATACGTGTTCACTTTTGTTCAGTTTGTCTTTATAATTAGGTCTTACCGCATAGATTTCTTCGTTATTTGAATACTATGTTCCAAATTGTATGTCGATACAAGTGCAAAAAATAGAATGGAAAATTAAAATATATATAGAAGAAAGCATGCGTAGTTTCCTAGCTTGTTCTGTACGGATCCAGAAACCAAAGCAAGGGTGTTTTGTCTTCCATCTTTTGTTTTTGTCATCAATGTATGCTAATTAATTATTTAATTTGTTCCTAAAGCTAGCTAGGACCGAAACAAAGCCAAAAGGAAAAGAACAAGGGAAAAGATCAAAGGAAGAGAACAATGGAGTTCATTCCTTGTTGGAGTTACGTGCATCATATCGCACTCGATCGCCGAAAGGACAAAAAAGGTATCACTTGCCAGTCAATAGAGCTCAGAAAAATGAAAAAAGAAATGGGATCAGTCTATAGAAGAGGTCAAGAAAACCGTCTGAGTGAGGTTAGCAAACATGGTTTGTTTGACACGTTAAGAATATAGAAAGTAAGCATGTTTGCGTGTGAGAGATCAGAGAGAGAGAGGAGAGAGAGAGAGAGCGACTTTCTCGCTTAACATATTTGATCTTGTCTTTAGGCATTTTGTCCCACTTGACAGTGGTTAACTAGATAGATACATTTGTTTCCATTCATTCTGCATAATGCTTTCGTTTTTCAATTACTTCCAATCATAAAATAATGAAAAAACTTGTAGTGCAGCAGCTAGCGTATTTGTCTACCGATCGATCGAGCCAAGAAGATAGCTAGAAGAAGAAGAAGAAAAATGGACATGTCAATATATTATAACTTATATTATCAATAATATTTACGGTTTAGCATGCAGCTTATAATTAAAACAAGTGATCCAAATTAAGATCCCTAGCTACGGACTGCAGTACTGCATATATGCATATATAGATCAGGAAGAACTGTTCTTTATATATATAACACATGCAGCCGACTGCAGGCCAGTACGTACGTACGTACGCTTATAAATTTGCATGTTCAATGCATGCAACAATATATATCGATATTCATTGTACGTTGTAGGAGTAGTGAAATAAAGTCTAAGCTGATAGAAGTTTCAGATCATGGTCTGGTTAAACTTGTCTCATATTCATGCGCTCCAGGTAATCAGTAGTCGTGATGATTTGAGAGTACAAAACCGCAAAGTTTTAACAGAAATCTAACTAAGAGATCATACGAATTAATAACCAAATATATATATATATA
>QEOT01005340.1:0-159401 GCA_003123785.1 Pterocarya stenoptera | reverse complement strand
TACCTTGTATACAGATCCAAAACCACCTTCCCCAATCTTGTTTGAAGCATCAAAGTTTTTAGTGGCAGCTTTGATTTGCCTGTAAGTGAAAAAACCTGTTTGCAGATTTAATCCTCTAAAATCTGCGAAAGGAATGAAAAGGTGAGGCTTGTGATAAAATTGTATCTTATAAATGAGCGTAATGATATTTCATTTCTAAATATTTTGTGCCTCCTGACTAGTTAGATGACATAATTAGAGAGAATGAGACCAAACACATGCAGTGCAATGGCACATGGCACCGTACGTACTCTAGATGATCAGCTTTTGAAACCCCATGTTGTTTCATTATATTTATTACATCCTGCTCAACAATCACAATTATGCACAAATTCAAAAGCCAGGACGTAAAACGGAATTTAGATTCTTTGAATTCTCAGCCTGAATTCGAATAGGTATAGAAAATGTACAACGTGTGAGTTTTTTTTTTTTTTTTGATAAATCAAATATTCTCATTCATAATAAAACATTTTACAGCTATCTATCAAACCAAATGGCTTGAGAGAGAAAATCTGGAAAACAATCCCACCACATATCAAGTGATTCAACTTTCCAAGCATGTTGAGCAAGTCTATGAGCAACCTCATTTCCTAACCTACTAACGTGCAGAAATTTAGTTTCAGTAAAAACAGATAATAGTTTCCTTGTTTCTAAGAACAAAGTACTACGCATAGATGACAAGCCAACTTCCTCTTGAAAGTCCTGAATCAACAATAGGCAATCACTTTCAATTATAGTCTTCTGAATTCCCATATTATCACATAGTTGAAGGCCGCTGAAAATAGCTAAGAGTTCAACATCCTCAAGATCTCCCACCTCATTTTCTGCCTTGCTAGCCGCCATAATAACATCTCATTTATCATCTCTTAACACCACTCCAACACCAACTCTATGTAAATCACAAAACATAGCCCCATCAACATTTAATTTTAGAAATCTAGATTCTGGAGGCTTCCAGCTGCAGAAGCTCTTTAACTCACTACTCAGCACAGATTGCACAGCACAGAACTCCTTTTTCAAGGATAAAGCATACTCAATAACTTGTCTCGGTTCCATACAAATTTTCTCATTTATCAGCTTGTTTCTCCTAAACCAAACACCCCATGCTACCAGAAACAGTACAACTAGATCATCAACCCTACCATCCTCATGTATCTTCAATGCCATATCCATAACTGACAATTCATTGCCCAACACTCCCACCATAGGCAATAAACTATGCCAGTAAGGTCTAATCTGTGTGCAGTAAAATAAGGCATGAGGAATAGTTTCAGTACCTATTTTGCAGAAGCAGCATACATCCTTTGTTAGCACCTTCTTTTTTTTTTCAAATTTGACAGAGTAGGGAGCCCATCTTTACAAGCCCTCCAAGCAAACACCTTTACCTTATGAGGAGTCTTCATCTTCCACAGGGCCCTCCACAAAGACTGCTCTCTGCTAGCTGAGGAGCATTCCCCTGTACTTTCTTCCCGTTGCCTTCTAATGAGTCTGTATGCACTTTTTACAGTGAAGATACCACTCCTTTCCTGCGCCCATACCCACCTAGCTGGTTGATCCCTCAGGGCTATTACAACTTTTAAAATATTAGAGGCTACATTTGGATTGAAGAGAGCTCAAATCTTCACAACATTCCACCATCTTGAACTAGCACTCCCTATGTTTTCAAACAGACTGTCCACTGTCTCCATATCCTCCTTTGTCCTTGTTGCACCAGCACCCCTTAAAAGATTTGGATGTCCTGGGACCCAACTTTCAGACCACACCTTTGCAGTTTTGCCATCACCAATCCTCCAACTACATCCTTTCCATACCCATTTCTTTGCTGTCCATATCCCTCGCCAGGTAAATGAGGGATTGTGACCCAACCTAGACTCAAAAAAGGTACTCTATGGAAAGTACTTTGCCTTATATAACCTGTATATCAGTGAGTTTTCTTCCTGTAGGATCCTCTAACTCTGCTTGGCAATAAGAGCCATGTTAAAAGATTGCAAATCCTTGAAACCCAGCCCACCTTTAGCTTTTGGTTCACACATTTTTTCCCAACTAAGCTAATGAATTTTCCTTTCATCCTTCTTTTGACCCCACCAAAACTTTGCCATCATGGATTCCAGTTCTTTGCATAAAGTTCCAGGTAATAGGAAACAACTCATCGAGTAAGTTGGAATTGAAAGAGCCACAGCCTTTATCAAAATTTCCTTGCCCCCTTGAGATAGAAGTTTGTCTTTCCAGTTTTGCAATTTACTCCAAACTTTCTGCTTTATTTCAGAAAAAGCCCTTGTTTTTGATCGACCTACCATGGGAGGAAGGCCTAAGTACAACATGTGAGTTAAACATTCATTATTGCCCAAGTGGGTTAATTTCGTCGGCTAGCATAAAGGTCGCAGGGTCTATCTTGGGTATATAAATATATATATATACATATATATATATATAATATCTCTGAGTTATACCATAGAGGCAGAGAATTTTAAGGGATGATCCTAAATTATGTGAAAGAGATAATCAGATGGTTGCATTTCCTTATGTGCCTTCTGGTTTTTCTTAGATCATTTTACATCTATAAAAGAATAGTAATACAAAAAAGTAGTTCTCTTGTGACTTTGAGGTCACTTCAAATTTGAGACATGCAATCTCTTTCCTCTCACTCTATTACTTGCTTTATGCATATTTGATTTGTAATGTCTCGGGATTGGTTAAATCCCACATTAGAATATGGATATGAACTACGATAGAGATCAGGTGCACGAGTGCGTGGTTTTATAGTAGTTCTTATCAAGTACTTGTGGAACTAAGCTTTACAATAAATCCAAGAAATTTCAAACATATATATGACTCTTGCTTTAATTTAGTCCTTAAAAATTATATCTAAACCAACCTAGTAACAGTGTCGTGGTGGTGTGGCACTACAATGGGATGATTGTGATGAGTAGGGTTGCTTCATCCGTCCTCATTGATCGGGCGGACAAATTTGTCACTTTCCACATATCCGCCCAGCATCAATATCAAAACCCAAAAAGTTTAAAAGTCTCCAAAATTCAAACAAGAAAATCAACACCCAGAAACTTAGGGTCTCTATTTGCTTGAAACAGAGGCCTTTCTTTGTTCTTCTATTCAAGATTAGTTCGGTTCTAATCAAATCAAGGCAAAAAATATGTTACATGCTTTTCCTACACAAAATAAAATAAACAATTTAACTTTTCAAATCCAAAACAAAAATAATGTTCAAAAATTATATTTTAAAAATATTTTATTCAACTTTTAACTTTAATCTTATCTCATCTGCCAAAACAAACGTGGCATTAACTATTATATATATACATTCTTGCTGCTCAACCTAGCAATCGTATAGCTGCTTTGCATGGTGTGTAGTACTACGAATTGATTAGCACTTTTCATTTGCGGAAAAATGCTCCATAACAAAACACCTAGGAATTGCAAGAATGAAAAAGAAAAATCTTTTTCAGAAAAAGGTTGTTGAGGATCCTTTATGCCCAATTTGCCTTAAGAAGGAGGAATCTGTTTTACATGTGCTGTGGGAGTGTCCTGCAGCTAATGATGTCTGGGCAAATAGTTTGAACAGTGTTTCGAAGTGGAAGAAAGAGGGTGGGAATTTTTTGGGTCTGTGGGAGAAGCTGATGGGAGGTTTGGAAAGTTTAAACTCGAGGAGATAGCTATCCAATTCAGGAAAGTGTGGCTGAGAAGAAACACTTTTGTCTTTGAAAATAGTCAACTCACATGTCCAAGAGTTTTGTTATCAACAACTAATGAGACACTGGAGATCTTTAAACAGGCTAACAAAGGAGTAAACAATGAAGCTCAGCAGATTGCAGCACCAGTAAACAAGAACAGATGGGTTCGACCTGCAGCAGGTTTTGTCAAGGTTAATTGGGATACATCTTTGATCATAAAGGAGAGGAGAATGGGAATGGGAATAATTATTAGAGATGAAAAGGGTGAGGCTTTTCTTGTAGCTTGTGATAACAGGAGGAATGTTGTGTTACCTGAAGTTGCAGAGTGTCAAGCTCTGTGGAAGGCTTTGTAGTTATGCAATGATCTCAACATACAGAATGCTGTCTTTGAAGGAGACGCACAGGCTGTCATAATGGCAATGAAGGGAGATGAAGAAAACTTATCTTACTTTGGTTCTTTAATTGATGATATTAGGAATGTTTTGATTCATAGGAAGAATTGGTCTTTACAATTTGATTATAGAGAAAAGAATAGTGTAGCACACAATTTGGCAAAGGCTGCCTTACATTTCACTGAGGAAAAAGTTTGGATAGAAACAGTTCCAGATTCTATTGTTAGTAGTCTGGACTTTGATAGAAGTTGTATGCAAGCAAATTATATATGAAATGGATTACTGAGGTTTATTCAAAAAAAAAAGGAATTGCAAGAATGAATACATGAGCCCTTGCAAAATCGCTGTACAAGTACGTCTCAACTCAATTCATGCAAATTTACATTAGTTGAAGAAGAAAACGAAGTAATAAAAAACCTATCTAATTTCTATCTAAAACGCACGTATGACTAATATTGATTACCTTTTTCCCTCGATATCCTGCTTCCTAAGCAGCCTTTCCACCAAAGAATGCCTAAAATGAGTAATAGCGCCAACACTAAAGCTCCAGTCACAATGAATATCGTGGTTTTGCCATTATCAGGGGGATTATCTGCAGAATTGAACAAATAGGACAGCTAATGATTCACTCTTATATCAACTGTGAATTTATTTATTAATCTTTAGTTTTGTCATTAATCTAATTAGAAGTGTACGAGCTGGAGCAAGTTGGACAGTAAAATTAAGATTGTCGTCATGAGATATATATATATATATATATTACACCCTCGGGAATTATTACCATTAATTTCTATAGAGATAGCCGATATGAGAAGGCCATATGTTCCTCTTGTTGGGGCATCTCTTGTCCCTTTGCCAGCCCAATGAAAGCGGATATGTAAGATTTTGTTAGTCACAATTACTTTTAACTTTCTGAACTAAAGGTTTGTCAACCCCTCCTGCAGTATTTTCGATATCAAAATCCTTTAACTCCAGTTTTCCCTGTAAAAATTATTTCAACTCGATAAATCTGGGTTATATATATATATATATAAATGTATATGTACGTATGTGTGTGTGTATTGATTTAAAATTTCTTACCTGGATATAAACATCAAATATCCGTCTTCCAAACTGGAAAAAGATCTGTTATTTCCTCTTATTATTATCTCTGCAAAGTGTAGCGTGACAGTATATTTTCCATTTGCCAAGCAACGTGCATAATACGTGAGAGAAAGAGGAGAGAGGCGTGCACTTGTGTACAATTCAGGGCTGTTCATTCTGAGTTCTGACGCATTATTTGCTATGTAATCATTCGAGCTGGTATTAAGATCCCAGAAATTTCCAGTGGAACTGATTCCCCAATTCTCTCCGGTGCGATAAAATCTTGCCGCACCTGATGCTTCTAGATCTGCTTCGTATTTAATGTTTCCAATACTGACTTCGTTTCCACCGCAATTTATATGCACTGAATTCCAGTCTACACATAAACAACATCCTTTTAATTTAGGAATCAGGGATATATAGAACCAAACATCATAGATTCACCCTTACATGCATTACTCTAAAGAGGAAAGCTTGGCGATTGGATTATTAAAGTATTAAGTCTGATCAAAATCTGATTGTAAGGTTAAGTTACCTTTTGGACAAGGAAGGTTCTTCGAGCACTGGCCAGCTGATCTATATTTGGATAAACAGAACAAGAAAGGAGTGTGCATGAGCTCATGAAAAAGTATATAATGGAAACGGGAAAAAATAGAAGGAAATCAAGATGGTTATTATTGTAATTAAGTTCACAAGAGGATAGGTACTGAAAATACTGACAGATTCTCCAAGTTCACCAACTTCCCAATCTCAGGGGGAACAGTACCAGAAAATCGATTATTCTCTATGCTCCTGTAAATACATATAATAGTCTTCGTCAAATTGAAAATCTGGAAAACAAAAATCAATCTATTAATGTGCCGTTTTTTCAATAAAAGAGCATACAAATATCTAAGAGTGGTAATTTTTCCCAGGTAGCTTGGAATTCTTCCCGATAAATTGTTTACAGAAGTGGACCTGTAGCCAATTATTTTAATTCAACAAGAATGAGCATTAATTGAAAAGTTATGAGTGATTAATGTAATATAATGTGTCATATTAAAGGATCCCGGTAAAATACTTACAGAAGTTCCAACTTTAGAGAAGTCCATTCGGATGGAATTGTACCAGTAAGATAGTTTCGAGTCAAATCACTGAAACCAAGAGGAAAACGTGCATGCAATTAGATTTGAACTATAAATATTTTTATTCTTTCAAATATTAATTAATTAGTTGGCTACTTTACTTACATCGTCGTTAAGTGAGGCAGCTTCACAAGGGATGTTGGAAGCACACCAGAAAGATCCTGCCCTTCAAGATGTCTGCATGACAAGGATATATAGTTAAAGGTGAAGGATTAATGACAAGATGTCAGATCCATGGTGCATGTTCTATTTCCGACTTCAATAATGCTAGAGCCACCGCTGGCTCTAGTATGTGTTTTTTATGTGTATTTTTTTAGTTCTTTTTTTATATAGATATTTTTAATAATTTTAAATATTTTAAAAAAATAAAAAATAATTCACAATATCATTAAAAAATAATTTTTTGTTTTACTTTGTAATTAAGGAAGTATTTTTTAATGATTTTTTTTTAACTTCGTGATTAAGGAAGTATTTTTTAATAATATTGTAAATTTTTTTATTTTTTTAAAATATTTAAAATTGTTAAAAACATCTATATAAAAAAAGAGCTAAAAAAGAGAGATGCTAGTCCCACCGTTGGGAGCTCCCGCTCCCGCTCCCGCTACCGCTAGTTTAATATTCATCAATTTTATTTTATTTTTTTGTATTTTTTTACATCTATTTTTTAATACATTTAAATATTTTGAAAAAAATAAAAAAAAATCATAATATTATTAAAAAACACTTACTTAATCATTAAGTTAAAAAAATAATAAAAATCAAATAAAAAAATTAAAGTGGTAAAGATTAATGGTAGAAACCTTCGGTAAGAATAGAATTTTTCACTAAAAAAATACATATAAAAAAGCACATACTAGAGCCAGCAGTAGCTCCCACCAGCGGTGGCTCTAGCACCACTCTTCCAACTTTGACAAAATGTCAGATCCATGGTAGGTTTGGGGTGAGATGAGAATTTTATATTTTATTTAAAAGTTTAAAATATTATTTTTTAATATTATTATTGTTTTGGGATTTAAAAAAGTTGAATTGGGATTTGAAAAAGATTCTATTTCCGACTTTGAAATTCATTTAGTTTAGAAAAAATTCAGACAGCATAGATCCCAAATAGATGTAATATGGACCTGCGACATCATAATTGAAGTAATAAGGTTTCAAAACTCATCCCAACTCATCTCATCATTATAATTTTTTTAAATTTCCACATAAAATATAATAAACAATTCAATTTTTTCAAATCCCAAAATAATAATAATAATAATAATAATATTTTAACAATATTTTATTCAACTCATTTAAAACTATCCCAACTTATCTCTGACTCCAAACGAATAAAATTGACTTTAGATACCAAAATCATCTCAACTAATTTCATCTCATGATCTCATCTCATTTCATTTCATCTCATAATTATAATTTTCACAAATTTTCATATAATATATAATAAATATTTCAAATTTTAAAATAATAATAATATTTAAAAAATATTTTAACAATATTTTATTCAACTTTCAATTTTCATTTAAAATCATCTAATTCCATCTAACTATCAAAACCCCACCTAATTTGTTTCGAAGAACATTTAGAATTTTGTGAGTCCAAAAGACTATTAGAGACGTTTTAAGTATAATATAGGCAACTTTACTAATTTTGTATTAAGAAAAATTAATTTATCCAAAAAAAATTCACCAACAAGATACAAGGGAAGTAAAGATGGGTTTCGTACAGTCCAACCACGTGACATACACCGCCAGGGTATGTACAATTGCATTCTATAGAATTGTGGTAAGTTGTTGGCCACTTGGCCCCAACGTCAGTTTTAGTACTCTTTCCCAAGTAGTAATTATGCCGTTGCTGCAATATGGGTCTTCATCGAAAGTCCAGTCCTTCTTCCTCAGCTCTGCGGCTATTTGTTTAAGGGCTTCAACTGCAAAACGCATGACCAAATTCATAATGGAAGAACGACAGAGACTAATTATTGTATCCAGTACTGGTAAATACTGGTGGTTCGGTTGAGCTCTAGACTTCGAGGCAACGTTAGGATGTTAAGATAGGATGTGACGAGAAGTATGTTAATAGTTATGAAATAATTTATAAAAATTAATAAAATAGTTTGAGTTAAATATGTGTTATTGGGATTTGAAAAAAAAAATTGAATAAAAATATTATAAAGTTAAAAGATGATTAGAATTAAATTTTTTAATATTATTTTTATTTTAAGATTTGAAAAGTTGAATTGTTTTTTGTGTTTTATATGAAATTTTTAAAAAACTGTAATGATTAGATGAAAAAATTAAATATTTGATATGCAGTACGCTGCGACCACGATGGAGGTGACTGTAAGAGACGGGAAACATTCATCGAAAAACCCTTTTAGGACTCAAACATCACTTAAATACAAAATATTTTCCATTTTAAATTTTTAACACTTTCATCTATCATTACCTAATAATTATCAAATCATAAAAAAGATAAAAAAAAAATTAAAATTTTAAAACAAACAAAAGAACTAATATAAAATTTTCAACCTTCAAAATAAAAATAATATTAAAATTTACAATCGATTTTTTTTTTTTTATCTTAATAATACTTTTTTGACTTTTTTTTTTTTAAAGAAATCAATAAAACATCTTTACTAAAATTATTTTAGAGAAATACTATTGACAAAATTATATATATTGTCCAAACATGTGTGAAATCTTTTTCTTTCCAAACACGTTTTAATTATTTCATTTGGTTATACAGATGGGATAAGATGAAATAAAAATTGAAAGTTAAATAAAAATTATTAGGATATAATTTTTTAATATAATTTTTATTTTAAAATTTGAAAAAATTGAATTGTTAATTATATTTTATGTGTAAGTTTAAAAACATTATAATGATTACATGTAGGGGTGTAAGTTGGCTGGTCCGGACTGAAAAAATATACCAGACCAGACTGAAGCTAAGCTTTGACTAGTCGGTTTCAGTCCAAGTATTTCTCAACTTTCGGTATTCGGTCCGGTCCAGGGGTGGGGTTTCCTCGGACCGGACCAAAATGAACAGATCGAATTGGAAAAATATATATTTTAAATTTTTAAATATATTTTTAAAATATTATTTTATATAATAATTATGTAATTTTCATCTAATGTAGTATTATTGAACATATAAAATATGTTTTTAATGAGTTAGTTATATAATCCACATTAATAATTTACTTAAATTTATTTAGTAATTTAAATAATTTTTTTTATTAATTTATTTAAAAATAAATAAAAAGGTCTCAAAATATAGCTAGGGGTGACCCTTCTGATCGGGAATATAGAAAAGTCCTAAAGTGGTGGTGAAGCAAGCAATATTCGATAGTCTTGAGGAGTATCAACTAGGTCAGAGCAGTTCAATAGGAGAAAAAATTGAGGAAGGCACAGCAAATTGGGTGGTAAGGTGGCAGTCGCCAGTGGGTAGTAGAGTTAAGGTAAATTGGGATGCTACTTTCGACTCAAAGACAAAGAGAATGGAAGTTGAGATTATAATAAGGGATACTAAAAGAGAGGTCCTTGTGTCTTTGTGCATAAGCAAAGAGGGTGCATGTTGCTCACCTTATGATAGCAGAAATCTTGGCTTTGTCTAGAGCTATGGAGCTATGTGCTTAATTGAATTTTCCTTTGGTTGTTTTTGAAGGAGATGATTTAAAAGTCATTAAGGCAATTAATAAGGTGAAGGATTGCTGGTATGGACAATTGGTTGAGGATGTAAAGAATGCTATGTAGTGCAGACAAGGCTGGTTGATTCAATTTATAAATAGAAAGGGGAATAATGTAGCTCATTGTTTGGCAAAACTAGGTCTATCTAGTGAGGAAGAACAATTGTGGATGGAAGAAGCTAGAGCCAAAGGAAGTGTATAGCACAGTTATACATCATATAGTTTGTATAGATAAATTTTGATATTGAATGAAATTACAGACACTTCCAAAAAAATCATAAATTAAGCAATAAACAGCTCCGAAAATCGATAATTTTCAAAACAAAATAATCAGTTATATAGTATTATCCATGAAATGTTTACCTTCATCATCAGGAAGACGTCTTTGTACTGCCTTGACATTCATGGCTACTGCCTACTCCCATGCAAAGAAGCAATATAATCAGAGGTTTAAGATTGAAGCTGATCTTTGGTGATCTGTGAGCTTGTATAACCATTTTTGGCTCTACCTGATGCCTCCAGGGCTATATTCAGGTCTGGGTCCAAACGTACCATTACCTTAGACTGATTGAATATATATGTCTTTCTGGGATTTGTTATATTTATGAGGTAGGCCCCTCCTAAAAGTAATATTAAATTTCAAGACACAGATACATACATGGTCTAATTCCATCCTACCTTTAACTTTATCTAATATTGGTGAGTCAGCTTATTTCCTTGGCTTCTCTCTGAAGAAAGGCGATTAAGGCGGTGGTAAGAGTCCTGGTTGCTCTTTGGGGTAGCTGAGGGTGCGAATTCTCACTAGTTCTTAGAGAGTTGAGTGAAGAGGAAGTGATGGAAGATATGGAAGGAAGGTGGAGAAAGTTTCAACTTTCAGATGAGGAAAATCTTACTATTAATCTAGAGATTAATAATATGGAAGAGTTGACGAAACAAGGTGATAAAAATATTCTAGGTAAACTGTTCTCTGATCGAATTATAGGAAAAGAGGTGATCTGGTCGATGATGGGGAAGATATGGAAGGTGGGTAAGACCTTCTCTTTTCATGAACTGGGTCCCAACCTATTCCTTATTTCTTTTGTATGTCAAGCAGACAGAAATAAAGTCCTTAAAGGTAAGCCTTGGCTTTTTGATAACTGTTTGTTTTTATTGAAACCGTATGATGGACTTACACCTCCTAATAAGATGCTATTTGAAAAGGAGTTTTTCTAGATACAATTACATGATCTACCTTTAGTATGTATGAACAGAGAAATTGGGACACAAATTGCAAGATCTGTTGGTACAGTTCAGGAGATAGATGTTTCGGAAGATGGGATGGCCTGGGGACATTTTCTAAGAGTAAAGGTGGAGATTGACATAAGGAAGCAATTGCTGAGGGGAAAATTTATTCATCTAAAGGGTGATAGATTATGGATGCCTATAAAGTATGAAAAATTGCCTCGTGTATGTTTTAATTGTGGTATATTGGTTCATGGAAATTCAGGATGCTCAAAATTTCAAGGTGAATCTCCTCAGAACATGAAAGAGGAAAGACAATTTGGGACATGGATTCGTGCAACTTCCATACCAAGGGGTAATTTTTTTAAGAAACAGTTTGATAAAAGTACTGAAGAGGCTGCTATACATGAAGTGGTGTGTCCCCTGCGAGATGATGATATAGGGGAAGTTGGAATATCAAAATTGCTTGTCCCTGAGACTAGTAGTCCTGTGAGATTGGAGGAATCAGAAAATCGAGATCCAGATATTGAGTTATATGGGGGTGTAAAATTTGACCTTCAACACACAGAAGCACAAATGGAGGCTGTCTCAGATTTGTTTATTAATATGGAGCAAGGGAGTAATGTTTGCAGAGATGAGCAGAATGATTTAACTTGTGATAAAAAGAGAGGTCAGAGGGTAGCTGAACAATCTAGCACTGCAGGAGAAAAACAATCTATGAGTGTAGTGAATGAATCGGTAAAAGGAAAATGGAGAAGGAGGGCTCGAAACAAGGAAAATACAGAAGTTAAGTCACTCAGATCAGGTATCAAAAGAGGAATTACTTTACTTGGTGAGGATAGTGGAAAGGCTGATGGGACTAAGAAGGGAAAGTTTGTGATAGGGCAGGAAAATTTGACAACTTCTTTTGTATTGGCAGAGGCTGTGGACCAGCCCTGCCAAGCTCCATGAAAACATTGAGTTGGAACTGTCAGGGGTTTGGGAACCCCTGGACAGTTCAAGAACTTTGCCAGTTGGTGAAGGATAAGAAACCCCAAGTAGTTTTTCTTATGGAAACAAAATTACTTGCCAAGTATTTTGATAGAATCAAGTATAGATTAAACTGTGTTGGTTGTTTTGTGGTGGATCCTGTTGGTAGAAAAGGGGGCATGGCAGTATTATGGACAGAAGATGTGGATGTGAGTATCTTAAATTTCTCTCAACACCATATTCACTCATATATTAAATCTGCAAAAGATAAAATGGATTGGTTCTTTACTGGCTTTTATGGGCATCCTGAAATTTCTAAAAGAAAGGAAACCTGGAACTTATTATCAGTTATAAGACCACCTACACACCAGCCTTGGTGTGTCTTAGGCGATTTTAATGAAGTGCTTTTTCAATCTGAGAAAGTAGGGGGAAGGTTGAGATCAGAATCACAAATGAAGGAATTCAGATTTGCTCTTGAGAGTAATGATCTTTTTGATCTAGGATGGAAGGGGGATAAATATACATGGTCAAATAAACATGTTAATGGTTCTTTTATCAAAGAGAGATTGGACAGGGGGTGGCCAATACCAAGTGGTTTGATATGTTTAAAAGTGGGGAGGTACATGTCTTACCGGTAATTAAGTCAGATCATAGGCCTTTACTGCTTGTTGTGGAGGATAAGAGACAGGTATGGAGAAGAAGAAAAAGATTGTTTAGGTTTGAAGCTAAATGGGTATTAGAGAGGGAAGGTAGTACTATTGTTCAAGGGGCATGGAATATAGATACAGCTGGGTTGGATCCTCTCCTACAGGTTCAACATAAGTTGCTTGCTTGTAATAGAGACTTGACAAGGTGGAGTTCAATCCTGGTTCAGGATGAAAACAAGGTTATCAAACAGAAGACCGAAATGTTGAGAGTGGAGCAACAAAATGAAGGAGCTCATAACTTAGAGACCATTAAAAAGCTGCAAGAGGACATTAGTTTGTTGATGGAAAAAGATAATATAAAGTGGAAACAAAGAGCTAAATTGAATTGGTACCAAAAGGGAGACAGAAATTCAAAGTACTTCCATGCTTGTGCTAACCAAAGAAGAAAGACAAATGGGATTCATCAGATTCGAGATGTTCATAACAGACTGCTGACTGATAAGGCAGGTATAGAAGGAGCTTTTCAAGAGTATTTTACAGCTATTTTTACTTCCTCAAATCCAACATTGGAGGATATTAATAGCTGTACCAGAGTTATTGATACTAGGTTGTCTGATGTAATGATTGAAGAGCTGCTCTCGGAGTTTACTCAAGAAGAAGTTCATGTAGCCTTGAAGCAGATGGGTTCCCTTAAATCTCCTGGCCCTGATGGTTTTGGAGCTTACTTTTACCAATCTTATTGGGATATTGTTGGGGAAGAGGTTTGTAAAGCTGTCTTGAGTTTTTTAAATGGGGGATCATTGGATTCTTGCCTCAATTATACTTATATTGCTCTAATTCCAAAGGTTAATTCTCCTAATTTAGTAAGTGAATTTCAACCTATCAGCCTTTGTAACGTCTTTTATAAACTTGTCTCCAAAGTTCTAGCTAACAGGTTGAAAAAGGTGTTGAATGGTCTCATCTCCAACAATCAAAGTGCCTTCATTCCTAGTCGCTTACTTACTGATAATGTTATAATAGCCTATGAAACAATGCATACTATGAAGACAAGACAGAAAGGCAAATCAGCTAGTATGGCATTAAAGTTAGATATGGCAAAGGCTTATGATCGATTGGAGTGGAAGTTTCTTGAAGAAGTATTGAGAAAGATGCAGTTTCCAGAAAGGTGGATCAAACTCATTATGACTTGTGTAACTTCTGTTACTTATTCTATTCTCGTTAATGGGCAGCCAGGAGATATTATTCATCCAACTAGAGGTTTAAGGCAAGGAGATCCCATTTCCCCTTATCTCTTTATTTTATATGCTGAAGGCCTTAGTGCTCTTATAAACTCAGCTAAAAGAAATGGTTTAATTCGTGGGGTGGCTATCTCAAGAGGAGGAATAAGGGTCAACCATTTATTATTTGCTGATGATTGCATTATCTTTGGCAGGGCCAATATGACAGAATGGTATAATTTCTAGGCTCTTTTACTCTCTTATGAACAAGCTTCAGGCCAAATGCTCAACAAAAATAAGACCACTATTTTTTTCAGCTCTAATACCTGTAGGGATGTTAGAAATCAGATCCTTAACACTGCAGGAGTTAGGGAATGTGGTTCCTTTGAAAAATACTTAGGTCTACCACCTATGGTGGGGAGATCAAAGTATAATGCTTTTAGACTCTTAAAAGACAAAATATGGGGGAGAGTGCAAAATTGGAAAAATATATTTCTAACACAAGCAGGGAAGGAAGTGTTACTTAAAGCTGTGATTCAAGCAATACCAACCTTTCCTATGAGCTTATTCAAATTACCTAAGAAGTTGTGTATGGAAATTACTTCTATTATGTCTAAATTTTGGTGGGGTCATAAGGAGAATATAAGTAAGATTCAGTGGAGGAGCTGGGTTCGAATGGGGGAATCAAAAGAAAGAGGGGGTTTGGGTTTTAGGGATATAGAATCCTTTAATAGGGCAATGCTAGCAAAACAGTGTTGGAGACTTCTCAAACAACCTTATTCTTTGGTGTCTAAAGTCATGACAGATAAGTATGTAAAGCATGGGGATTTGTTGAATGCAAGGTTAGGGAATGGACCCTCTTTTATTTGGAGAAGCCTGCTGTCAGCTATGGATTTACTTAAAGAAGGTTTGCTATGGAGAGTTGGCAGGGGGGACAAGATAAAAATTTGGAAAGATAAATGGCTGCCTATTCCTACTACTCACAAGGTACAATCTCCTGTTATTTCTTTGAATCGAGAAGCTACTGTGTATGATATTATAGATCAAGAGCAAGGGGAATGGAAGGCCCAATTGATTACTAATTTATTCAGTACTAGTGAAGCTGAGGCCATTCTGAGCATACCACTTAGCAGATCGAGACTAGAAGATCAACTAATCTGGTTATATGACAAAAATGGGAAGTTTATAGTGAAGAGTGCATACCATGTAGAACTATCAAAGAGGAGAATGAGTCAAGGAGAGCCATCAGATTCCACTGATATCACAGCAGGATGGAAACAAATTTGGAAACTGAATGTGGAAGGGAAAGTTAAAATATTCCTATGGAAATTAGGCCAAGACATACTGCCTACTAGGGAGAATTTGGTTAAGAAACAGATCAATGTGGATAGACTTTGTCCAATATGTGGAAGGGAAGATGAGACGTCTGTACATATTGTTTGGAGTTGTCCTGCAGCATCAGATGTGTGGTCTGAAGTTGGTAGTCCAGTGCAGAAATGGGGGTGCTCTGAAGTCAGATTTATGGACTTGTGGAAAAAGCTAAATGAATTGTTATGTCCAGATGATTTAGGTGTTGTGGCATATGGTATGAGACTACTTTGGCTGAGAAGAAATTTACTCCTTTTTGAAGACAGATTTGAGCATCCAAGAATAATTATGCAGAAGGCTATAAAAAATCATCAGGATTTTAGTGCTGCACAGGAACAACTCAACGCTAATAGAAATGAACTAGTAATTGCTCGAGCTGTCACGAAGTGGAAATCTCCAAATGGTTTTTTGTGTAAGGCCAATTGGGATGTGGCACTAGATTTATAGAGAAAGAAGATTGGTTTGGGGATAATAGTCAGGAATAGTGAGGGGGATTGTTTGGCTGCGTCATGCTCATCCTTGAAAGGTTTGCAACAACCAATAATTGCAGAAGCTCTGGCATTGAGGAAGGCTTGTGAATTTTGTGTTGATTTGGGTCTGTCTCAAGTTATTTTAGAAGGTGATTGTCAACAGGTGGTAAAACATGTTAACTGTATGGAGGAGATTGAAACCAGCTATGGCAGTATCATTGAAGACATTCGAATTTTAATGTCTGAGAGACCTCCCTGGAGTATTCGCTTTATATATAGAGAAGCTAATTCTACAGCACACAAGTTAGCAAAGTTAGCTTTGTCTTTAAATGAGGATAGAATTTGGATAGAAGAAGTTCCTTTTCAAATTTACAGTTGCGTATTGACTGAAAAGCTTTGTAATGACTCTGAGTTCAATGTTTGAATGAAATAGATCATGGTATTATTGATTCAAAAAAAAAAAATTCCATCCTACCATATATAGCCTCCATACTTATGGATACATAGTACCATTACCCGATTGGGCCGATTCCCACATGTAGATTCGTGTGAACTCGTTAGATCACCAAAACATCATGAAGAGAATGATAAGAAAAACAAAAGAAAAATGTAACTTTATCTACTCAATTTCTCTCTTCATTTTGAGATCTTATGTGTTTTATTTATTTTTAATTTTTTTTATTTAATAGTAAAGGAAGTGACTATTAGTGTATTGATATTTTTTCTATTTTTAAAAAATATTTTAAAATAATAAAAATATAAATTGAAAAATTGAAAAAATAATGAAAAGACTAATTTGACCTAACGGTCACTTGGATCAGTGCTATCAGGTGGCAAAATAGCACCACTCAAAACAAAAATAAAAAAGTTTTTAGGCTACCGATTCCATATAAACTGGTCTTGTTTTACATCGTAATTTATGCAATGATTTTAAAAAATTTTCGTTTATTTTTGAAAAAATTCATAATTTTCATTTTTTCATATTACACTATAATTTACATAAAATATTAAATAAAAATTCTACTTATTACATATTAATATATTTATATATAATATATATTTATATATAAAAAAATTGAGTGCGGAGTGGAGAACGGGGCGAGACCCGCTGGGGCATACCGCCCCCCACCAGTGACTTGTCCTGCGGGGCGGGGTCAACGTGCCCACCCCTAGTAGTAGTACCTACCAACTTTCACATGGGCCATGGCCATTCTTTCTTGACTCTGTTTTCTTTTTCTAAGCTCTTGACTTTGTTTTTCGTACAGTACTTGGTTTTTTCCACACTCTGATTTATGCAATGATTTAAAACATTTTTCATTCATTTTCTAGAAAATCCATACCCTTTTTTTTTGTTGGGTTTCTTGAAAAATGTACTCATACTTACTCTTTCACTTTTTTCTTCCATTTTCATTTTAGATAAAATCCTACGCACAAGGTCTATTGATACTAGAACAGTACTTTCCTGACTATGTCTACCTCATTCTTGAAAATGTTTCGCTTTTCTTATTATTTTTCTGTGAAATTTTAAGTTTCAAAAATTTATATTAAATTTGAGTTTGGTGGGTTTTAAATAAATTATTGAGAGTAGTTTACCTAGGTGCACTCAATCCCATTGATACGCATGGGTAGCTTAGCTTTTTATAGACTTTTTTGTTTTTCGTTTGTTATTCTTAGGTCTAAAGCAGAGGAATGAGTCTTTTGATATAAAAGAGTAAATGGTAGTGCACTATGGGTAGGTTTAGCTTTTGTTCGGGTTCTTTTTGGTTAAATATTATCTTGTTTGTCGAATATGTTTCTCAAATGTTAAGATACTTTCTTCTCTTTAGGGACGAGAAGAGCAATGTCAATTTGTATAGTTCTTTGGGGTTAAAGGTAGCATGAATGTCTTAGCAAATTAGCTCACGTTTGTTCATGTTGTGTATTGGAGATTAAAGCAATGTATGTATTTGGTAATGTTCTTAGCAAATTAGTTTAAATAATATAATATATAGTGGATTGCATCATGTATGTTACATGTATTTTACATGATGAATATTAGATTTTTATTTTATTTTACATGCATTTAATTAAAAAGTTAATTAGTTGTTTATAGATTTAGCTATTTTTTACATAAATTTAGTTTTCCATTTTGATATATTTTTTCATATTTTTTTCATTGAGGACAATGTTCAATCCATTAGTATTATGCTTTTCAACATGACTCCCTGAAAGTTTTTTAATAAAATATAAGCTTTTATATATAAAAAAGAAATGCTTTTCAACAACATTATTTCTTATAAAAACTATAATAAAATATATGCTTTTTGATAAAAAAAAAAAATGCTTTTCAACATTTTTTTTGTTGAAAAAAATTTATTAACATATAGATTTTTGTTAAAAAAAAAAAAAAAAACCAGGTATAATATGGCACCCGAATTTCCAAATTTCAAAAACCCAATTCATTCAGGTTCCGGCCTGGGTTATAACTAGCCTAATCCTATCTGGGTCTCAACCCGAGTTTGAAACCCAGGTTCCAGGCCAGGTATACCCAAATACCCAGTCCAAAACCCAGATGAACAGTCTTACCTAAGGTTAGTGCTCAAACATGTACTGCCACAGCTTTTCATGGAGAATTTGGAAAAAGCATAAAAGAAAATAAAAATACCAAAGACATATATGATTCTATTCTTTCAAAAATTTATGACCCTGCTCATTGGAAACATATTGATACAAAATTAAGAGATTTATTAGTAGAAAATTGTCTACTTAGAGATAGTGATATAAATTTTCCTAAAGATGAGAACTCTAAACATTTTTCCACTACACGAAAATTATCAAATAGGGAGAATCATAATAGAAAATTACTTGTGTATTAAAAAGACTTGAATAGAGTATTATGCTTTTATTGCAAATTGTTTAATTCAAAACCTAGTATAAGCCAACTAGCTAATGAAAGAACCAATGACTAGAAGAATCTTTCTTTTTCTATTTTCTTTTTTTAACCGTACTGACTAAAAGAATCTTAGTGCTAAGCTTATGTAATACCTCCTTCCCAGAGATTAGGGATGCCACGTGTTTTCATAAAATAGTGCGGTAAGAGATCTGATATTTAATAAAATAAACAAGTATTTCATAAAAGAATTATTTAATAAAAACTTGTCTCCAAATAATATTAAATGAAAGAATTGAATAAAATTTAATGTCATAAAATAATTTATTCTAAGTGGTCTGGAATTCAATCAACTACCCCCATCTAATCCTAGCATGCCTGCTACTACTTATAATCCAGACTTGGATGGTTTAAAAATAAGAAATAAAACTAAAATTAGTCGAAAAATCGATAAGAAATCCATCACAACGTAAACATAATAAACATAAGGTTTTCATAAAAGTTTTCATGTTGAGAGCTTAAAATCATAGCTAATCATGCTGATGCTTATGCTATGCATGCCATGTCTTGATTTATCTACATTAACTGACTAATCCGATTTATCTAACTGATCTGACTGGCCAACATATTTATCATGTCTGCAAGGTTGTGCACTAACTTCCCCTGCTGCAGCAAAGGAAGCCGATTGTGCAGTACTCTGGTATACTGCAGTGAACCACGCTTGAGTCTATGGCTTGTTCGCCTACCCTGAAACTATATTGGTACCATCTGAATGGCCATCTAATTTACTGATTAACATATATGATCGTATCTTACGCTTTAACTTAAGATAACTTATGTGTCTTATGCAACTTGAGATGCATGATATACATATTGATATAAATAACTGTAAATTTTTTAATTTGAACATCATGCTGAATGACACGATCGTGTGATCTGTATGGTGACATGCTTGCATATGACATGAGAGGTACAAAAAGTGGCTATCAAAGAATTGGCTCTAATAATAATTTATATAAGTTGAATTGTGACAATCATAATTTGTGATCAAATTACTTACCTTATTGCGTTACTTTTTGAATCTTACTTTGTAGATCGTCACCTATACGAAGCACTCATTATTACTAAAAGGCTTTCTAGAAAATCGTGTCATAATATTCTACTTAATTACTACATACCATGGAGAATAATTTAATAAATATTATGTTTCATACAAAAATCATTGAATACTAACATCGTATAAATAATTAAATACTAATAACATACTCTCACTTTATATTATAATTTAATAGAATAATTAGACTTTATACAAGCTGTTAAAATAAGTCACGGAAATCTTAATTCATAAAACAAGTTAAATTTTCTTAGCATTAACATAATTATTAAATTTTACAAGAAATATAGTAGATAATACTATCATTTAAATATTCTTAACACGTTTCTTTATTTTCAATTCACAACTTAGTAGAATAATTATATGAAAATCTAGTAAGGTAAACAGTAGAACTTTGTTTATTAGAATAGACTTCATCAGATTTAAAGCATTCAAAACAAAATTAAATACCTACTATTTACTATTGAAATTCAACTATAAAAATTTAAAACTAGATACTATAATTTAAATCCTTAATTACTTTCTATAAGAAAATAAAATTTATGGATTAACATTGAGTAAACGAAGGCTCCGTTAGAATATAGAAACAGTTTCATCTCATCTTATTTTATCTCATCATTACAATTTTTTTAAATTCTCGTACAAAATATAATAAACAATCCAACTTTTTTCAAATCCTAAAACAATAATAATATTAAAAAATTATATTCTAACAATATTTTATTCAACTTTAAACTTTCATTTAAAACTATTTTATTTCATCTCACTATCCAAACGGGGCTTAAACCAAACTTAAACAACTCCAATTAAAGACCAAGCCCAACCCACTTAAAAGAGGGTAAGCTGACTTAAGAATAAGCCTAACCAAAACAAGGCCAACCTGAAACAGTCCAGCCCATCGTTGGAGGGCATCTGGGTAATAAACAATAAATTGGTACTGAAGGAAGACCCCAAAAAAGGCCTCAGCTTTTGAGAAGAAACCCAGATAACATCAAACGAGGAGCATTGTGCGACAAACTTAACCAGGTCACTGGGATAGAATGATGGTGGATGGCGCAGCTGAAGAGCACTGAGAGAGAGAGAGAGAGAGAGAGAGAGAGAGAGAGAGAGAGAGAGAGAGAGAGACCATTAAGTGCAACCAAGAATCAAAGGAGCAGAGGGATAGAGTTTCAATGGGAATCTTATAGGGAGGGTGTGCGGCAGATCTAGGCTGATGAAGACTGCTCAGACGGCGGTTTCTGTTGCTATCTAGATGGGTTCTAGGGAGATGAGGGTGGATAACTTGGTTTCACTTATGTGGGGTCTCTATCGGTGCTCCTTTGGCGTGATGGGTGACGTGAGTTTCCGTTTGCCGTGAAGAACTGAGGGTGGCTTGCAGTGGTCTTTTTTGGTGTTGGTGAGTAGCTGTTAATGGCTGATACTCGTTAATGTGGTGCAACCAATGTTTTGAATACCGTACCAGTATCGACCGTACTAGCCGGTATATATCGCACCAGCCGGTATATACTGTACTAGACAGTAACCGATATGGGTGAGATAAATGTTTCGTACCGAATCAAATATGGGCCATTTCGGTGTGTTTCGGTCAATATTGGCTGGTTTTCGGTGTACCGGCCGAAATTTTGTATTTTTGTATTTTTAATTTATTTTTCTAATTTTCACTCTAATTTTCACATCTAAAGACTATTTTCTTAACTTTTTTAATTCCCTTTTCTCTAGGACTGAAAATCAAATCCCTGCTCTCATTTTTATGATGAAGATGAGTAATTATTTTTTTAATAGTTGGATTGAGAACTTACAAGTATTATTGAGTTTTATAAATATATATTTTAACTTTTTAAGACTTGCATTGATGTTATTTTGAAATATAATTTATACACATATAATTAATTTATCTATATATAGACCATATCAAAATGGTACCGTTATCGAAATATTTCGTTCCAATGTTTGAACCAAAACTGTATTTAAAACTTTGGGTGCAACCCTAGACAACGGAAGGCTTTTGATGCTTCTAACCAAGAGACACGACGGAGAAAGAATAGGAGCTTGTGGACGTGCCACGGTGGCTTACGTGGGTGGCAACAGCATCTGCTTCCTCTGTACTGTCCGTGGTGGAGGGTTGTGGTTCCCTATAGTGGTGGCTTTCGGCAAGAGAGAGAAGGGTGCTTTGTTCTGAAGAGTGGAGAATAAGGGGCCTTGAGGCAACAACTTGCCATTTGTTGCTCGCCCATAGAATAGGGGTACTACCCGCATGGTGCGGACCAGGAGGGACCCTTCCCAACACCCCGCCCCACACCATGCTGGGGAGGGGGCCCCGCACCTCACCCCCGGGAGGCGAGGGCGGGGGGAAAAATGTCATCCGCCCCACCCTCTGCCTAGGCCAATCCATTGGGTTTAAAAAATTATTTTTGGGTCCAAAAATATCTTTTTGAACCTAAATTATAATATAATTAAAATTTATAAATATAAAAAGAATTTAAACTCATTATAATTATATTTTGGATTGCCTTGACCTCCTAGGCCAACCTTTATCTAAGAGATCAACGCAATATAATAATCATACTTAAGCAATATGGGACTTATAGCTGAGTAGGGGTGGGCGGGGCCCCGTTGGGGTCATCCCGCCCCCTGCCCCCTCATGGGCAGAGCGAGGTAGCCCACCCTCCCATGCGGGGGCGAGGTGGACGGGGGTGGGACAACAGGGTTTGAGACTCCGTTGCCCACCCCTACCGTGGGGGAGACATGGTGGCTTGCCAGTGTGAGAGAGGGAATTGGAGGAGTATAAATACAGTGTGTAAGTTGGTTACCAAATAGAAAACCCCTCGATGTAGGAAATCGTCGTGGGCGAGAGAGACGTGCATGGGCTACATGCAGGGTACATAAAGAAGTGTAAGTTCTCATTTGTGTGAATCTATTGGCTAAAAAACTGAAAGTGTTTCAACTCAATCAACATCGATACAATATACGATATCTTTTAGATTAAGAAAATACGCTAGAAAAAATAATTGAAGGGAAAATAATGTAGAGCAAAGAAAGGTATAAAAATGAGGATATTGGTGCTTGCATTCCATGGCACGTAGTTTAAATTAATGTTGGACGTTTGAGAGGATCAAAGGAGTGAAGAACGATAGAAGATTCCAAAATATTAAAGCGTAATTAGAAAAGATTATTATTATTAATGATAAAAATATTAACAATTTTAATTAATAGAATAGCTATAATAAAAATTCAAATTTAAAATATACAGAACTTATTAATGCCTTAGAATCCAATAAAATGGATAATACTAATAATAACAATAATAGAATTGTATAATAATATGAAAAATTGAAAGATAAAATTATTCGCGTTCAATCCCTAATAATGTCTCGGTTGGGTTGTTACATCTTAAAAGCCATGAAGCAACCAATGAACATATTACTAACACTGCTCGGCTTGATTTAGAATTGAGATGGTTAAGAAATAAAAAAAATCCCAAGAACAAATTAACAAAGTAAAAGATCATTGAAAAAAAATATTATTGAAAATTGTTGCTATAGTAAAAACTCTTGGTAAAAATAACTACCATTTTGAGATGTCTAGCTCCAGCGTGCTTGACTACTTACTTTTCCCATGAGTGTCAACAAGCGGATCCAGACTCTCAACCGACCCGACCTCCCTCACTAAGAAGTGCGGGTCTAGCTCCAACCTACCCGATTACTTACCTTCCCAGTGAGCATCAACAGGCGAGTCCAGCCTTTCGATTGACCTGACCTCCCTCACGGCGAAGTGTGAGTCTAGTTGCTACTTGCTTAACTATTTACCTTCCCTGTGAGCGTCAACGGGTGGGTATAGCCTTTCGACTAACCCGACCTCCCTTATGGGGAAGTGCGGGTCTAGCTCCAGCTCCAGCTTGCCTGACTAATTACTTTCTCGTAGAGAATCAACAGGTGGCTTCAACCTTTTGGTTGCCTGACCTTCCTTACGGCAAAGTCACAATGCACCTTAGACTTTCGCCAAGCGATTCAGGCAATCTAGATCTGCAAGTCTCATATTTATAATTTGGATTACCAACGCTAACAGATTCAGTTTGTCAAGCCATGGTCGCACAACTGACCCGATTCCACCTCTTGCATCCTAAAGGTGGGAAAGGTTAGGGACTGGCAACTCCCATGCTCCAAACGGGCTTCAAGCCAAGTTTCGCACTCGCACTCTACACGATTGAGCCTATCTCCCGCCAAAGCCAAGTTTCGTGCTCACACTCTATGCGGTAGAGCTCATCTCTCGCTAAAGTCGAGCTTCGCACTCATACCTTACGTGATCAAGTCTATCTCCCGCAAAAGCCGAGCCCCATGTTCACACTTAATGCAGTCAAACCTATCTCCTGACAAAGCCGAGTTCTGCGCTTGAACCTTACGTGGTTGAGCCTATATGCCTCCAAAGTCGAGCTCCATGTTTGAACCTTTCACGGTCGAGCCTATCTCCCACCAAAGACGAACTCCGCACTCACACCTTACATGGTCAAGCCTATCTCCTGCCAACGCTGAGCTCCATGTTCGCACCTTATGCGGTCATGCCTATCTCCCGCCTAATCGTGCGCTCGAAAATCGTTATCAATTAACGCGAGTGAAATGGAAAACCAAGGACCCACTCCCAAAATTTATTTTTCAATGGATTGCTACGAATTTTTGCATCTCTGTCGCATATTTTATCTTAAAGATCATTGAGGCCCAATATGGCCTTCCAACTCATCAGGAAGGAAGTGAGAAAGGAGTGAAAGAGGGGACAAAAGGTTGACGAAAGGAAAGGTGTCAGGAGGAAAAGAGGAGATGTGACATAAAGAAGACGAGGGGCAGAAGATATAGAAAGAAGACTAGATGACTCCACGGGGACTTTTTCTTCTAGACTGCTTCTTGAACCTCTTCTGTAGCTTCTTTATTGAGATGACAAGAGCTCTAGAGAGAATATCTCTCCAATAAATAGTTCCCCAACTCCATTGTATAGTGAGGATGAGAGACCATAAGAGACTGTAAAATAATCATATTATAGTGGGTTTCCCTCCATATGACCTGTGGACGTAGGCATTATTCTGAAATAGGTAAATCTGTGTCTCGCTCTCTTTTATTTTTCCTACATATATTTTCTTTTCACTGTCATGGATGTACGTATGATGTCGTACAACCGTTTTGAATTTCTGCTGGGGGCTCTGAACCACACCAATCGAGCCTGAATTGTCACAACGAGCTGGGATGACTCTTTCTCCCATTCTGAATTGTTGTGTATTTTTGGCATTAACAAACCCAACAAAACTCGTAGAGGCAATAAAAAAGATTGGGAAAAAATGTAGAGGTTATGTTTTGCAAAAAGGATCATCTTCTCGTCCCACAAAAGCTAAACCACCTATTCCACAAGATATGTAGCAACCATCACATAGATTTTGATATTGTTGTTGATGCTGCTAAAGACAACGAAGAAGAGCCATGAATCCACGACCAAGAAGGAGGGACTATCGCAAGGGGCTTAAGGGTTTGGGTTTGGGTTCTGTAATGAACCAGGAAATGGAGAAGGGTTTCATTCACGCTCAATGGGGGAACCATTAAGGGGCAGGGGGTGGCCATGGTGCCCCCAAAAGTTTGAAAAAAAAAATACATATTAATTTTTTATGATTTAATAGGATGATATTAATATCATCTTGTGTTAGCCCCCTCTCTATATAATTATCTTGGCCCCCCTCTTCTAGTAAATAATTTAGTTGTCTATATTGAAAGAGAAATAACTAAGAATTTTGATTCTGATTCAATACTTGATGGTTTTATTTTTTTTTTAAAATGCAAGTTACAATTTTAGACACTTTGTGTTTCTTTTGTTTAATATATTTGTATGAGTGTCTTTATATTATTTCAATGATATATTATTCTTAACATATCATATACTTTTTTAATACATAAATTGTATTAAACATATTTTATTTTTATTTTAGATCTTACTATCAGATTGGTCTATACCTTAAAAAAAACTGTTTAGAAATAAAACAAAAAATATTTTGTTATAGTTTTAGTTTTGCTTGACCCTCTAAAACAAATTCCTGGTTCTGACACTGTTCATGCTTGTCGTGCGGATGCTTTTTGGTTTTTAATTTTCTTTTGAAGCACACCGTTTAATGAGATTGAGGTGAGGTTTGGATACTGAGATGAGATGAGATGAGATGATTTTATATAAAAATTAAAAGTTAAATAAAATATTGTTAAAATATTTTTTTAATATTATTATTTTATGATTTAAAAAAATTAAATTATTTAGAATATTTTATATTAAAATTTATAAAAATTATAATAATCAGATGAGATCAATTAAAATAATTTTGGTATCTGAGCCTAAAACAAATGGCCGCGTTGCTTTTGCATTACTTGCTCTTGTCCCACGTCAGCACTAAACGATGTGTTTCATTAGTCCAGCTGGCTATCATCCGAAATTTATAAAAATTATAATGACTAGATAAGATCGATTAAAATAATTTTGGTATATGAGCCTAAAACAAATGGCCGCGTTGCTTTTGCATTACTTGCTCCTGTCCCACGTCAGCCCTAAACGATGTGTTTCATTAGTCCAGCTGTCGTGCGCAGTATCTACCCAATCATGTCTGTTTAGAACTTTTCTTTTCCGAATTGATCAATTGGTATTTGGTAATAGTCATAATTGCATCGAACAATATTTATTGCCAACAGCTCTTGGAGGACTTCAAAAAAAAAAAAAAAAAACAGCTCTTGGAGGAATTATGGCCATAAAGACGCTGCCTATATAATCAATGCGTTGGGACACTGGCCAGGAGGCAGGAATCTTCCTTGCTATAATGCATGCATGTTTACTGATCCATGGAAGACCTTGACTTTACAATGGTACTTGAAGACCAATTTCATTTTGTAAAAATTCATTTATATTTCATGCCATTGTGTCGAGTAATCTAGCAAAAGCGCTCCAATTAAGAGCCTGGACGTCCAGGAGAGCGTAGACTTTAATTTCAGTCCTCTCTCTTAACAAATAAAAATTGCAAATGCAATTTCCTCAGCTGGGTAGTCTGATATCCCAATGTTAGTTACATAATTCCTGGGTCTTCAAAACTCTCATCATATATAATTCATATAAATCTCATTGAAGCGAGTAGGTCGAGGGCCACTGAGATTCCCCATTGGAGAGAGCTTGTTTGGGAGGAGAGAATGGAATCATTTGAAAAAGGGGAGTTCTTTCGTGTAGCCTTATTTGTTAATCCGAGGCAACATGGGCGGGTACCGGCCAGACTGAACCATCCATGTGCAAGTCTATGACTGTATATGATTTTTAATGGGCTTTGATTACATTACTAACATTGGGGTATCAGACTACCCAGATTCGGCCCCCAGGCCTCATAATGAATATTAGTGGGCTGACATTAGAATCAGACTAGAGGACAATGGTTTATTGCCAAGTTTAAAATTTGTCTGTTTTCAATAAAGTTAAAAGCATTTAAAATATTAATAGATGTTGTACTATCAATATCTTAAAATCAAAATAATAATATAATATTATTTATTTTAATAATAATGTTTTTTAATCAATTATTTTTTTAGATTTTACAAATACACTCTATATATTAATTAATAATTTAATTTTTACTTAACATTATTATTTCTCAACTATTTTTTATATTATCCTAATTATCCAATATAATATAGCCTTATTTATAAAAAATATTTCCTAAAACATTTGGTCATAATATAGCCTTGTTTACTAATGAAAGTTTTAAAAATAATTTAATAAAACCTTTTTGTTTATTTGTGAATAAAATATGAGTTTGATGGGTAAATAGTGATTCTCCAACTTTAAAATTATTGTAGCTCAAAGTCTAAGCTAAAAGTTTTTAGCTAGTCCAATGCAAGACATTTAAACAAAACTTAGCTATATTTTAGATTTCACTGACAATTGGCTAGTCCAATGTCAGTACTCTAAGCATCGGCCAGAATCTTTTAAATTTGTATTAGTACTAAACATATAGCAGATCTAGAAGTTTATATTTGCCGGGCCAAATTATTATTAAGATATTAAAAATATTTTTTCAAATTCAAATAATCAATGTTCTTGTTTATACATGAATACCAAAATGTCACAAATTTTAAAAAGTATTATCAATATCCTATTAATTAGATATATATATATATATATGTGTGTGTGTGTGTGTGTGTGTGTATGTATCTATGTATCTATGTATGTATGGTTAAAAAATGATCATAATAAATAAAGATAAATAAGATAAATTCTCCAGGATCTAACACTGTTTTTTTTTTTTTTATTTATTTATATATTATTATATAAGAGTATAACAATGATTTTGATTGCCACATGAATGCTAAACCTATATTGCACCACGAGAATCGCTAACAGCCTATATTAATGAGAACCGCCAGTTCAGACCCCGCCACCACGTGAACCTGCATGGGATGTTTCTTGGAAGATTACTCAAATGATCAGTATCTCAAAGTGAACATTATTGTGGGATTGGTACTCGATCGAGACGTGCATTTTTAATGATATGCATGAAATATAAATGAATTTTCACAAAATGAAATTGATCTTCAAGCTGTACCTTATAAATTTGTAAAGTCAAGGTCTTCTATGGATCAGTAAATTAACGTGCATTAAAGACGAAACAAGAAGATTCGTGCCTCCTGGCCAGTGTCCCAATCCATTGATGAAGACGGTAGCGTGAATCATAATTGTTCCGAGAGCTGTCGGCCCTGAAAGCATGAATGGTCGTTCTCCATGAAAGCATGCATGCATGGGAACATGATGAACTATATATTTAAATCGTAGCGGTAGAATAATATTGGATAGCTGGATATTATTAGGGTTGTAGAATTCCGGGGATTCTATGACTGAAATATTTTGCGTTGTAGTACTTATATGGGTCGTTTGTATATATTGACTCTTGAGTTTATAAGGACAAAAATACTTCAAATTTTTGCTTGATTTAAGTGTTTTATCAAGTGGGAGAGACAGAATATTCCTGCTATAAATTTTAATAAGACGTAATAAAAAAATTTTAAACCCCTTAAACATTTTTTAAAAGAAATCACAGAGTCATTAAAAATCAATTCATTAACCACTAAGTAAAAAAAAGAAAAAAGAAAAAAGAAAAAAAGAAATTGATGGCACTATTGCATGCATGGGTGGGAGTAGTGTTTTGCTAGTTAAAATGTAAAATCTCAAATATATTGATTGGTCAATTTTAGTGTACAATTAATTGGTACTGCACTTAAAAAGAAGAAAAAGTCTATACTCTCTACGTTGGTGATGAACTCTAAGCTCAGCTAGGGTTGAGCAAAAATTCAAAAATCTGACTCTAAATCCGGCTTTGCTCCAACTCCGGTCGAGCTTCACTTCGACCCTGAAAAAACAGAATTGGAGTTGGATTTATTTTAGTTCTTCATTTGGAGTTTAAGGTGTTGCTTGACTGACTTCGACTCCGATTCGATCTGACTTCAACTTTATGCTCCAATTCCAACTCTGAATTTGCGCTCCAAATCTGATATTGTACATATGTTATAAAAATTATATGTATTTATCTATATACTTATCATATATACTAGTATATTTATATATATAGTTATATGACTAAAACGTATATAGTTAAATTCACTATATAATTTACTAATATGAGCTAATTATTATAAAATAATATACTTGTACTATAATATAAATAGATAATGATAGCTTACTATATGTAAACATTATAGTATTACTACCATATATAATCAAGTATATAAATAAGTTAGACACTAGTTTTTAAATAAGTTTAATATAATAAGTTAATAGTACATATACTAATTTGTTAAAGTATAATAACATATAATTAGATACTATATAGAAAGTCTAGTATATACTTAAGCTAGAAATAAGTTAGACATTAGTATAATAACATGTAATATTAATGTATAAATACATGTAATTAGACACAATAGTATAAGTCTTGTATAGAAATAAATTAGACACTAGTATAGAAATAACTAATAAGTCTAGTATAATAAGTTAATAACACATAATACTAATTTACTAAAGTATATTAACATGTAGTTAGACACTAAANTTTTTTTTTTTTTTTACCAAAAAGTCATCACAAAAGGTCAAACTTTTGTTGGAAAAACTTTGCTTACACGATGGATAAAATGATAGATATATAATCTTTTTTTACAACTTTTTATACAATTATGTTTTGAATGAGGAACATTTTTGTAAAGTAACTTATAAAAGTAATATAACTTTACATAAATAGCCTCATTTAAAATATGGTTATAAAGGGTTATAAAAAGAATTGTACATGTATCATTAGTCTTGATACATAGGCTACAAAAGCCTAATGGAATTAATGTTGGGATCCTTCTGAAAGGGATAAACCCTATAAGGGCACAATGGAAACTTAACTATATCACAATGAGATTCAAGTCTATGAAAATATATTCAAGCGAGATATCCATGTCGGATAGACGCCATTAGCAACCAAATCGTGCCAGAGAAGGTAACATTAGCTAGTCACATAGAATCGTACCTATGGAAAAGTCTTGCCATATCAAGTTAGTTCAACATATAAAAATATCAAAGTTTTGGATTTCGTTTCAGTGACCATTCCAGTTGAAACACTGGAACAGAATATTTTGATACTAATACGTTTCTGTGATATCCCATATGATAATGATAAGGGTAAGTGGTGTATGAGATCCCCCATTGCTTCGGAAGGAAAAGTTCTTGCTCTTTATAAGGTTTCAGTGGGACTCCAATTGTATCATCGATTAGTCCTTTTGGAGTATAAGTCATGTGGTTTGGACTTTCCATTGGGGCGTTACAGATGATATTAGAGATAGGCTTGAGATTCTGCATACGATAATAAGGTGTTTGATGAAATTTAAGGTTTTAGAATTCTGTAGACCCCAATGTATGATTTTTAAGATATTTGGTTTGAGAGTTTGTAGACTCAAGGTAGGTGGCCTATGAAATCTGAGGTTTAGAGTGGTAGATTTTAAGAAATGATTTTTTATGACGTTTGAGGTTTTAGATTTGGTAGGCTTATTCCGTAGACTTTAACAAATGATTTATATAAGATTTAAGGTTTAGATTTTCAAGGAATACATAAGCTTAATCGAAAGCCAGGTTTAAGGTTCTACAGACTATAATATATAAGATTTTGAATATCTATGGGCTAGGAAGTTAATTCAGATTGGAGGTATAGAAATTTGAGGGCTAAAAGATGATATGTTGGAGACCCTGCAGATTTTATAAATTGAGTTTTTAGAAATTTTTGGTTTAGAGAAGCTGCATATTTTAAAAGTGATTCGGATGAGATTAAAGGTCGTAGAATTTTTCAAGCTCCAGGATATGATTTCTTGATGATACGTAAGGTTTTCACACTTGCAGACCTATGGAATGTGTCCCACAAAATTTGAGGTTTTGGATTTTGCTTATTTTTAAGGAAACGATTTTTATGACATTTGAGATTTTAGTTCCGGTAGGCGTAATTCTATGCACTGGTTAAATGGGGGGTTTAATTAATTTTAGATGTATGTGAGTGAGATACAATGTGTTTAGGACTATAAGTTGTCATAGTGCACAGCGGAAGCGTGGTTTTTGGTAATATGATGGTTTGAGAGTTTATTTTTCCTTTAGTATGAAGTTATTATATTATGTGGAGAATATAAAATTTATTATTAGGCTTGTAATTCCATTGTTGAGGTTTGTATTTTAGGTTTAAACTGGATTTCGAGATGTATGAAAATCGGCACTGGATGCTGAAAGTGTATACCAAGAGGATTAGAAGGTATTTACGGTACCGGGCGCAAAACATGGGAAATTAGAATATTGGAATGTTAGGTTCGACATAATTATTGAGGAATAAATTAGGCATGGACACACTTGACATTAGGTATAGCAAATTTCAAGGACAAAATTTTCTTTTAAGGGGGGAAGGATGTAACACCCAGGTCTAGCACCAAGCCACTTTTTTTTTTTTTTTTGGATTAATACGTATGAAGAGCATAGTTAATTTTCGAGTATTTTCTTTATATTGAATGTGGGTCCAAATTGTATTTTGGTTAATACCAAATTTTTTATTAATGGGCTTGCTGTTTTATTATTAATGGGCTGTTGTGCTCTTGGTAAGCCACACCCGATCCTTGCCACTACCTTTCTCCATCTCCGTGCCCTCCCTCCCTGATCACTTTCTCTCTTTCTCTCAGTGTCGTGCTGTCTTGTTGACAGCCTGCAAGCTCTACCCAGCACTACCCTGTCACGTCTCTCCTTCCCTCTCGGTGAGTATGGACTCCTCTCTATTACACAGTGCAGTTTGGGTTGCCTTTTAGGTTCCAACCGTACCAAAGAACCCATTCATATTTTTAGTATAATTTTTAAAATAGAAGATAGTTAGGGTTTTAAAGTATATTACTTATTATTATATTATTTAGTATCAGAATTTTTATAAATGAATTTCAGTAGTAAGCATTTGATTTTATTTTCTTTTAACACTTGAGATATGATTAAGTCTTTTTTTTTTCTCAAATAAATCTCTGATGTTTACTGTAATAGATTGTATTATATTACATTGGAGTTGTCTTATCAAGTGGATGTCGATGAATTTGGGAATGACGATATTTTAGGATTTCGAGAAATTTATATTTTTGAAAAAATAGGTTACTTAGTGTTTTAGGTTTAAGTATTGAAAAATGTGTTGCTTTCGGATATTTATGGAAGTTACGTGGCAACCTTATAGGTGACGAGTAAGTTTCATTTAGCACCGTTGTGAAGAAATTTAGAAAGTTATAAGGTCCAAGCAAGCGAGGTTCCTATACTAGTTTTTGCATAAAAAAAAGATGAAACGAGGTTGATTTTTAATATATGCATGTCTGTGTTGAAAAGAATGTGAAACAACCTTAGTTATTTATTTTGCATTTACTCATGAAATCTATATAAGAATGAAATACTTGTTGTCATGACTGGTGTAGACATGAGCTGATTTTACTGGTGCATTCTACTTCTAAACTGTGAAAAAGAGCGAATATGAGATCCAAAATGTTTTGCTTTGATTAAATGAAGTTTTGTTTTTGTTATTCTTGAATACGTGAAATGATCTAAAACTATTCAATGTTTTTTTTTTTTTTATTGAATATGATCTGGTTCCAATGATGTTCTGTTCGGTTTCTGTTAAGGCCCTACCACGGGTATAATAGTGGTAAACGGCCTAACCACTAGTATAATGGTGGTTTATAACTCTACCAAGAGGGTCAAACATAGGATATGGCCTAACCACAGGTATAATAGTAATTTATAGCCCTACCATGGGGGTTAAATATGGTATACGGCCCAACCATGGGTATAATGATGGTTTATAACCCTACC
The DNA here is from genome assembly GCA_003123785.1 of Pterocarya stenoptera. Classification (NCBI taxonomy): domain Eukaryota; kingdom Viridiplantae; phylum Streptophyta; class Magnoliopsida; order Fagales; family Juglandaceae; genus Pterocarya; species Pterocarya stenoptera. Next base: position 126,119 of record QEOT01005340.1, on the reverse strand, counting down.
ACAATGGTTAAATATGGTATCTGTCCCGATGTAGTGCTCCGATATGATATGAAGATGATGTTTCAGATTTTGATATGCCAAAGGATTTTTAAATAAGAAACTTTTATGAAAATTTCGCCCTGATATTTTTGATAACATGTTTTTATTACACATTCTGAAAGTAAATATTCTGAGTCTATGGGTGTGATAATTTAAGTATAGTGGATTAAGCGTAGGAAGTTTTTTTTGTGTAGTTTGCGATGTTTATTAAGAAATCTTATTGTGTTTTGGTGACTAGGCATTTTGAAAAATTGGTTATATTGAATAAATTAGTTTGAACCGAAATTTATTTATGATATTGGGAATTTAGAGTCTATAATTATATTGTTGAAATGTGAGTTTAAGTGATAGGAAGTAACTCTCCGACCCCATGCAGGACCGGGGCATTACAAATAGTATAAGACCCTATTTCCAACTAGAAATGTGAAACTTGAGCCATGCCACTTATGACGGACTGGCCCGACTAGGAAGTCAAAAATTTAAAGAGGGTAGACTGTGATACCCAGATTCGGACACTCAGGCCTCATAATGAATATTAGTGGGCTAATATATATGTGAATCACATAAGAGCATTGGCAATTGTTTATTGCCAAGTTTAAAATTTGCCTAAAAGTTAAGGTTTTGAATAAAGCAAAATCATTGAAGACATTAATCACCGTTGGACTATCCATCATAATAATAATATTTTTTAATCAATTATTCTTTTATATTTTGCAAATACACTCTATATATTAATTAATAATTTAATTTTTACTTAAAATTATTATTTCCCAACTATTTTTTATATCATCCTAATTATCCAACATAATATAACCTTGTTTATAAAAAATATTTCCTAAAACATCTGGACATAATATAACCTTGTTTACTAATAAAAGTTTTAAAAATAATTTAACAAAGCCTTGTCAATTGTTTGTGAATAAATTAATAATATGGGTTTGATGGGTAAATAGTGACTCTCCAACTTTAGAAATTCTTTTAGAATTATTGTAGCTTAAAGTCTAAGCTAAAAGTTTTTAGCTAGTCCAATGCAGGTCATTTATACAAACTTAGCTATATTTTAGATTTCACTGACAATTGGCTAGTCCAATGTCAGTACTCTAAGCACCGACCAGAATCTTTTAAATTTGCATTAGTACTGGACATATAGCAGATCTAGAAGTTTATATTTGCGGGGCCAAATTATTATTAAGATATTAAAAATATTTATACAAATTCAAATAATCAATGTTCTTGTATATACATGAATACCAAAATGTCACAAATTTTAAAAACTATTATCAATATCCTATTAATTAGATATATATATATGTGTGTATGTATGTAAACTTAAAAAATGATCATAATAAATAAAGATAAATAAGATCAAATCTCCAGGATATAACATTGTTTATTTTTATTTTTATATATATATATATATTATTATATAAGAGTATAACACTGATTTTGATTGCCACATGAATGCTAAACCTATATTGCACCACAAGAGTCGCTAACAGCCTATTAATGAGAACCGCCAGTTCAGACCCCGCCACCACGTGAACCTGCATGGGATGTTTCTTGAAGACTATTCAAATGATCAGTATCTGAAAGTGAACATTATTGTGGAATTGGTCCGCGATCGAGACATGCATTTATAATGACATGCATGAAATATAAATGAATTTTCACAAAATGAAATTGATCTTCAAGCTGTACCTTATAAATTTGTAAAGTCAAGGTCTTCTATGGATCAGTAAATTAACGTGCATTAAAGACGAAACAAGAAGATTCGTGCCTCCTGGCCAGTGTCCCAATCCATTGATGAAGGCGGTAGCGTGAATCATAATTGTTCCGAGAGCTGTCGGCCCTGAAAGCATGAATGGTCGTTCTCCATGAAAGCATGCATGCATGGGAACATGATGAACTATATATTTAAATCGTATAGCGGTAGAATAATATTGGATAGCTGGATATTAGGGTTGTAGAATTCCGGGGATTCTACGACTGAAATATTTTGCGTTGTAGTACTAAGTTTTCATTTGAAATATATATATATATATGGGTCGTTTGTATATATTGACTAGAGGGCCTATTTTAATTAAGGGCCCACTCTGAGTTAAAAGCCTAAATATGAAGAGAACCCATTACAAAAGGCTCATGGATAGTCGAGTGGAACTAGAAAGTCCAAGGCCTAACAAAGTCATACCCCCACGCATTACATTTTATGGGAAGATAGAGATTTCATATAGATACGTGATCAGTTCGGTAGTGATCCACACCGATAAACTCTGCATCAGATAAGTATCACGTCAGAGTCTATATATACCAAGTAACCCTCAATAGTATGGGATTGAGCTCTCTTTTGAATTCTAAATTATTTGCGACACTTACTGACTTAAGCATCGGAATTTTTCCAAGTGAATTACGTCAACTATTTTCTATCATCACGCAGGTGAACGGTTGTGGATTGGAAGTGAGAGAGTGGCGGAGCTAGCAGGAATGGGGGAATTAGAACGGATGATTGCGGAACGTTAAAAACCAAGAAGGTGCCAGGAAACTAGACAAGAAACCCGAATGAGTAGTAGCCGTGAGCAACGGCACCGAGCGCGTGGCCACCAGAGTGATGGGAACAGGGCACCCACAACAAGCGAAAGGGACAGAACGCCCATAGGAGAAATTCGGACCATAGCAGGAGGGTTTGCAGGAGGCAGCGTGCCCACATCTAGCCATAAGGCATATGCAAGGAAAGCAAGATACGAAGAGGTGTATGTAGCAGATAGAGCTCCCAAGCAACAAAAGCTGGGTGTTGATCGAATGGTGATCTCTTTCAGGGAGACAGATCGTGAAGGAATATTATACCTGTACGATGATGCTCTGGTAATTACTCTTGTGATAGCCAGCTACACAACCAGGCGTGTACTAATCAATAATGGAAGCTCGGCTGATATACTATTTTGGGAGGCGTTCGTCAGAATGGGTATCGACACCAGTAGACTAAGGCCTTCCCCGACACCATTGAAAGGCTTATCTGGAGACACAATGTAACGCCCGTCCTTGTGGTTGGTGTTTTTAAGAAGTATTTTAGAAAATACGACAGGAATTACTGTTCGATTTAAAACATTTTACTGTCCTTCCCAGAATGCAAGACTCTACGTTATAAAATAAAATATGGTTTTGGAATAAAAGAGTAAAAATATAAGTCTTAAAATAAAAGGATCTCTTTTGCAATTAAAGTCCTCATGCCTAGACTTCTGTGCTCTTTCCAATGGGCCGTGCCCATCCTGAGCGTACTGCTCATTCAGTTCCTGTGGGGAGAGGGGCACATATAAAAACTAAAATGAGTCGAATATTCAGTAAGCATTACTTCATACCGTTAAAATATAGCAACATAGGTTTTCAGTCATGCATTCATCATTCCATACATACTATACGTACATGCATGCATGCTTTCATTTGCAAACATCAGTGGACGAGGGTTTTTTTCTTTAAACATGCTTTTCTTTTCATAAAACGTTTTTCCCGTCACTGCCTTCATTTCTTGAAGAATGTGGCGCATTCATACATTGCTTTTCTTTTCACTTTCATAGGCTAGTGCACACTGTTACGCCCCACGTGCTAGGGTTAGTAGCCCTATGGCCAATGGATTTGCCCATGGTCACGGGTTGGAATCCCATTCCGTCAGGGTGTAGCACTGGGTGCACTACCAGATACTACTACCCGGCATTGCTATCTGTCCATTCATTCATTGGGTACCCCTTTCATTCATATGGCCGTTATGTAGCTTCATACATTCATACATGCTTCATGCCTTTCTTTACTTTTCATTCATTCATTCATGTCAGCTGTAAAGAGCTGGAGCTTTCATTCATTTCATTGCATGAGCATGAGCTTTCATCTTTTCATTTCATTTCATGCTTTCATGAGAAAAACATCATTTCATGAGAAAACGCCGTTTGGGGCAAGAGCCCGAAAATCATCTTTTCATGATCACCTTTTCGTGGAAAATACATAAAATAGATACTGCATATAGTCATCCATTCACATGCGTACAATTGATACTTTGGTTGTGTGAAAAGGGGCTGCCAAAAAGGGCCGTACATACTTATACTTTAAAACGTCATGCTTCGTGTGCTTTTTCGTAAAAATGTTTGCCTTTTCAAGGAAAAGCATTTCTTTTCTTCTTTTCAAAAGAGAGAGCTGTCTGTTTCTTTTCATATCCTTTAGAAAATTCTAGAAGAGTATGAACATAATACTTACCTGGACTCCATACTACATTCATACCATGCAGTCCATTTATGCGCATGTCAGATGGCAACCTACATGCATACATAAGCTTAACGTCATTCTCTATCTAGTGCATAAGCAACTGAACTAGAAATAGAGTTATACTTTACTTAGAACACTCTCCTTCTATCCCATGCTCTTACGTGTCCTTTACTATGATAAAGCCTTCAGGGACCCATTTACGGTCATTACCTCTTTCAACCTCAATGCTTTACTTCAAGTGCTTACTCGCTAGGGTGAACCATGATTCACTTTAGGATTAAGACACTAGGACGTCTGTCTTATTCTTCTCATTAACCACGTTCTGATGCATGACTCAGACCTACTAAGTCACGCATCCCCTCCTTAGACAGTACATTCATCCTTACCTTCATGTATCTTAACTCACTCTAATCCTCAAGACCATCCATACAAGTCACACGGCTCTAAGCCACTCCGAGGCTTAAGCACCGTGTAACCATACAAAAGACAGATCACCCATTATATATGGTGAATCCGTTCGACACATGTACCTTACACCTTTATCACCTAAGACCAATATATAATACATTGGCCACAGGCTTGTATGGCAAGCGCCATACTCCGATTCCAACCTTCTTATAACTTGGCTAGCACGATTTTTCATGCTAGCCGTACCTCATAACAGTTCATCCCAATACTTGACACGATAGGACTTCACTTATAACAACACCTTACATCACGCCATATAGCTCTAGACTGTTCCCAAGCTACATCGTGACCTTGTCACGTCACCTCACATACATCCTAGGTCATCACAGCACAACTCCATGATTGACTACGTCACTTCATGACGTTGCCCAGTCATGCTTCCGCTACACTACTTAGATACTCCTTAGCCACTTCACACTTACTCTTGAGCATAAGCCGATTACACAGCGACACCCGTCGCCTTAGATAGCCACGTCATTCCTATAGCACACAAACCACAACCACACTTCATAGCACAGTCCACTGGGCTACACAGCACACATCCCAACTACGCCCAACACTTTACGTCACGACGCATCGCAACACCTTACTATACAGCAACTCCATAGTACTAACAGCATAATCCACAACCTAGTCAACTAGCAAGCATCTAACATAATTAGCGAGGGATAGAGAGTTATATCGTCGACGGGATAACCTGTGCGTCGCTCGTTGACCGTTACAGCTGATGACGTCGGGAGGAACGTACGGGGTGGCTACATTGCGTACGATGACTGTTTAGGCATTTGGATAGCTAGGTGTGGTCTTGGAAAGGCTTATGGTGGCCTTGAGATGGTGGCAAAGGGCGTAGCACGGTGGATCTAGCAGTGTACAGTGGCAGTCAGCCACACGAAGTGGCTGTCCATCACTTGCAGTGGCTACCCACCACATAAAGTGGTGGTTTGGACCTAGGGCTAAGCTGAGGGAGGTCAAGGGAGGTTGCTGGTGGAGCCGTGGAGGCTCGGTGGTGGTTGTACGGTGGTCCATAGTGGTGGATCTTGGCTGTTGGTGAGTGAAGGCCCATGAGAGAGTGAGAGAGTGAGAGAGAGGGTGCATGCATGGGTGGCAGATCGGGTCCATGGGTGGCTAGGATGGGTCGGTGGTGGCCTGAGGATGCTAGAGATGGTGGTCACACGCCATGGGTGACGGCATACAGTGGTGGAGGTGGTGGAATCCGTGCGTGTGAGAGAGGGGAAGTCGTGCATGGAGGAAGGAGCTACTGGCCAAGGGACCAAGGAAGGAGGAAGGGGGAGACCAGGAGGTGCTCATGGTGGTGTCTAGTGGCCTGGGTGGTAGTGCACGGCAGCGCTAGGGGCGTGCATAGTGAACGGGTGCATGGAGGGAGCTGTGTACATGCATAGGAGGAATGTGGTTACATGGTGGAGGCCGAGCTTGCTAGAGGGTGATGGCCGGTGGGAGGAGAAGCTACTGTGGTGGTGGTGGCGCCGGAGGACGGCGCACGGCGGTGCAGCAACGTCAAGCCCATTTGGGTTGTGCACTGCTGAGAGAGAGGAAGAGAGAGCATGAGAGAGAGAGGCCGGTGTGAGGACACTCGCCGGAGGGAATAGGTGTCGGTGGTCGCGGAGGTGAGACCTACCGACACAAGGCGGCGCCGGGCTGGGCAGTGGAGGACTCGGGCATGGGAAAGGGGAGCTGCGTACTGGGCAAGCCGAGGGAGAGGGAGGAGAGAGATAGGGCTAGGGGTTTTATCCTAAAACCCCTCATCTAGGGATCTACACAACGATCTAACGGTGACCCTTAAATACTAATTTAAAATGCGTAAGTGTTTATTTAATTAAAAGCACTGAGAGGAATTAAGATATAATATTATTTAAAATAATATTCCTTCATCATTAATAAAATGATGAAGTCTCACTTAACATATTTAAGAGAATAAAACTATTAAATTAATTTAAAGATTCCATCATTATTTAATCACGTAATATTTTAAATAACTAGATTCATTTATATAAAATGATTCCCACAATTATAATATTTTTGGAGCTCTTCAAAGATGTTATAATTGAGTTATTTAAAATATTACTTAGTTAAATAATGATGGGAATATTCCATTTAAAATATACATAACTTTAAAATCCAAAACTAGCTTTAGAAATCACATAGTATCTTTAAAAATACGCCATTAGGGTCTGGCATGCATAACGGGGCTCTTAAATACTAGGAAGAAGCGGAAGATTACGTCCTAAGCAAATTCCATCCTTGGAATTTGCTTATGTTAGAAGGAAGGAAGGAGCGGGTTGCTACACACAATCCTGCCCATAGGAGCTATCACCCTCCCAGTGACTGCCAGGTCTGGAGCACGAATGGCGACCACCATGACTGATTTCTTGGTAGTGAAAGCTCATTCTTCTTACAACGCCATACTAGGGAGACCGACACTTAATCATCTCAGGGTGGTGACTTCCACATACCACCTCAAGATGAAGTTCCTCACCGATAACGGGGTAAGAGAGTCACAAGGCGAGTAAGCTTTCGCATGAGAGTGCTATGTGCAGCAATTAAAAAAAGGTCAAGACGAGGTTTGTATTATAGTAGAATAGAGCGAGGCACCGGCGCCCTCTCTTCCGCCCTCACTAGCGGTGACCTTAGAAGAAGATGTGGAAGTTAGGGACGAGCAGAATCAGCAACACGCTGAAGTCAACGAGCCATTAGAACTCATGACGCTGCACCCAGACCCCCTACAACTACTACACGCATCGGGAAACATGTACCAACAGTGGACAAAGAAACGTTGAAGCAGCTGTTGATCGAATATAGGGACGTCTTCGCATGGAATCACGAGGAAATGCCTAGCATAGATAATGGCATCATTGAACACTGCTTGGGCGTGGACCCCGCACACAAAGCAGTGCTCCAGAAAAGAAAGTCATTTAGTGCAGAAAGTATGCTGCCACTAAAGAAGAGGTAGAGAGTTTGCCCGCCGCTGGTTTTATCAAGGAAGTTCACTACCCAGAATAGTTGTCCAACGTGGTTATGGTGAAAAAGGAGAATGGAAGATGGAGAATGTGTGTAGACTTCACTGATCTAAATAAAGTTTTCCCAAAAGACAGTTTTCCTTTACCATGCATCGACATAATTGTGGATGCGACAGCAGGGCACCCTATGTTGAGTTTCATGGATGCTTACTTAGGATACAACCAAATACGGATGCACGCAGTGGACGAGAAGAAAACTTCGTTCATAATAGACCGGGAGTTGTATTACTACCAGGTCATGCCATTTGGGTTGAAAAATGCAAGAGCAATGTATCAAAGGCTAGTAAATAGGATTTTTAAAGAACAGATTGAGAAATCTATGGAGGTTTATGTGGACAACCTTTTAATAAAAAGTAAGAAGCCCGGCTAGCACCTTGACGACCTGAGAGTGGCATTCAGGATTTTACACCATTATAAGATGAGGATGAACCCTGCAAAGTGCACTTTTGGGGTAGAGTCGGGGAGATTCTTGGGTTACATCATATCTGAAAGAGGAATTGAGGCCTCTCTGGAAAAAATAACTATCATACTCAACATAAAACTACCAAGAAACCTGAACGAAACCTAGCGGTTGGCGGGCAGAGTAGCCACCCTTGGAAGGTTCATAGCCAGGTCAACGGACAAATGTCTCCCCTTTTTCCAGGTACTAAGCAAAGTGCACCCCTGGAATGAAGAGTGTGATGAAGCATTCAAAAAATTGAAACAGCACTTGGCTAGTCCGCCACTCCTAAAGCAACCACATAAAGGCGATGCGCTTTGCGCATACCTAGCGGTTTCCCCAAACGCTGTGTCCGCCATCCTAGTAAAAGAAGAGGGGACTACCCAACATCCTGTATACTACACAAGTTGGGCTCTCAGAGGAGCAGAAGTAAGGTACCCGCGGATTGAGATGCTAGTTTTTGCCTTGATAACAGCGGTAAGAAAACTCCGCCCATACTTCCAAGCCCACACAATAAGAGTACTTACGGAGGCCCCTTTATCAAAAACTTTGAGCAAGCCAGACAGCACGGGAAGGTTGATTGGATGGTCGATGGAACTAGGCGAATTTGACTTAGAATACGAACCAAGGAGGACGATTAAAGGACAAGATTTGGCAAACTTTGTAGCAAAGTTCTCAGGTTTCCCTCAGGAAAACATGGCAGTCCCAATGGAAAAACCATGGATACTTTTCATAGATGGCTCATCCTGCAAAGTGGGTGGAGGCTTGGGAATACATTTGGTAAGCCCCGATGGCCAAAAACAGTACTATATGACAACACAGGCTTTCAAGGTAACAAACAACGAAATAGAGTATGAAGCACTCGTGGCAGGGCTTACTATAGCTGCCAAGATAGAGGTCAAATCAGATTCACAACTAGTTGTGAATCAAGTTTTAGGCCTGTACGCAACAAAACGGAAAAAATTGAAAAACTATCTAGAGCGAGTCTGGGAAGCACGCGTCCTTTTATCGTATTTCAATATAACTCAAATTCCAAGGGCGAACAATGAGGTGGCGGACAAATTGGCACGAATGGCATCAAGCATGGAAGAAGCACCTCTCCCATGGCAAGTTGAACGAAGAGTCATCGAAGTCCCAGCCATTGGGGCAGAAGTAGGCACCTTGGGTTCTAGCATCCCAGAGTGGGCAAGCGAAGTGGTTAAGTGCCTGGATGATTGAAAGCTACCAGAAACAAAGGTGGAGGCGAGAAGAGTAAGGAGGAAGGTGGCAAGGTTCTTGCTCATTGATGGAGTCATTTATAAGAGGGGCTTCTCCGTCTCACTACTACGATGCATTTCCACGCAAGAAGCTCAATATGTCTTGGCAGAAATACATGAAGTAATATGTGAAAACCATTCATGTGGAAGAACTTTGGCAAGAAAGGCGGTAAAGCAGGATACCACTGGCCCAACGCATTGAGGGATGCTCGAGAATTCAGTAAAAAGTGCATCGAATGTCAGGCGCATGCCCTAGTACTGCACGCCCCCCCCCCCCAAAGAAGGGTTAACATCCATGATCGCGCCTTGGTACCGCCGCTGATGAGTTGAGCAAGAACCATTGGGTCTGACAGGATAAACTTATTCTGAGTGCTATTCTAGCCTCTACATCTCCTTTAATCACACCATTCATTGCTATGGCAAAAACCTCTCATGGAGCTTGGAAAAAGCTCAAAACCCTATATGCTAGCGGATCATGAACTCGTGCTATGCAGTTAAAGGAGGAGCTCACCTTAATCCAGCGCAGCAATCAGTCAATCATAGACTATCTCCACACTGTGAAGGCCTTAGCTGATGAAATAGCCATTATTGATCACTCCATTTCGGATGATGACCCAACCCTTTATGTGTTAGATGGTTTAGGTCCAGATTTTTGAGGAATTGCATGATCTTCTGGTTGGACACGAGGCGTATCTAAGATGCCTGGAAACTACAATGCAACAAATTGTTGCTTCGGCCAACTACACAAAGACGAAGCAGTACGCCCATGGGGGAAATAATCAGTGGTCCTCCAAGCAAAATGGGCCAACCTCTCAACGTGGGTCTCAAAATAGGTGTTACCAGTCCAAATGCCAAATTTGTGACCAATTGGGTCACATTGCCAAGTCCTGTCCACAATTAAATTCTCAGAATGTCCTCGTCAATTGTACTACAACCTCTACGGGAAAAGACAAAAATTGGTTACTTGATTTGGCTGCTTCTCATAATATCACGGGTGATCTTTCCAATCTATCTATTCATTCCGAATATGATGGAACTGACGAAGTAATTCTTGGTGATGGTTCGGGTTTGGTAGTCTCACACTTTGGTTCTTTGGCTTTGTACTCTCCTTCCCGAACTTTTATATTGCGTGATACTCTTTGTGTTCCAAACCTTTGCAAAAATTTAATTTCCGTTCATCATCACCAAACAAAATAATGTGTTTGTTGAATTTCATCCTTTTAATTTTCTTGTGAAGGACAAAATCACGGGGGCGATCCTACTAAGAGGAGCATGTAACAATGGCATCTACACCTTCCCGGCATCAACGATGGCGTTCTCATCAACAAAGGTTGCTAATGTGCATGAACGGACTTCAATTGATGGATGGCACAAGCATCTTGGGCATTCCTCTCTTAAAATAGTCCACTATCTTGTCAAGAATTTTTCTCTTCCTATTTCATCGAATACAAATTTGTCTTCATTATGTCATTCATGTTCTATTAATAAAGCACATCAACAACCATTTCGTGTCACTAGTCTTCAAAGTCATGAGCCACTTCAACTTATTTACACTGATGTGTGGGGTCCCGCTACATACACCGGTATTGATGTATCACGATATTACCTTATTTTTGTAGATCATTACACAAAATATAGATGGTTTTATCCAATGGTCACTAAATCCGATGTCTCTACTATCTTTCCACATTTCAAAAAGTTTGTGGAAACCCGGTTTCAAAAACCAATCAAAACACTCTACTCCGACAATGGTGGTGAGTTCATTGCCTTAAAATCATATCTCTTGCTTCATGGCATAACTCACTATACCACTACTCCCCACACACCGCAACAAAATGGTGTCTCTGAATGTCGTCACCATCATCTTGTTGAAAAAGGCCTTACACTTCTTCATGATGCAAATCTTGATTTCTCATATTGGCCCTATGCTTTTCAAACAGCATCTTATCTCATAAACAGAAAACCCACGCCCCTTCTCCAAGACAAATCACCTTTTGAAGCTCTTTTTTGTCAAACACCAAATTATTTGAAATTCAAAAAATTTGGGTGTATTCGCTACCCTCTTACACGACCCTATAACTCCAATAAAATGCAGTCCAAATCCAAAACTTGCATTTTTCTCGGCTACTCTCCAACCCAAAATGCATACAAGTGCTTTGAACCTCAGACAAAAAAATTCTTCATTTCACCTCACGTGTTGTTTGATGAAACTCAACAACTCTTCAGCCTGTCCGAACCCGTGTCTTCCTTACCAAATCAGAAAACTCAAGACCCTCACAAGTGCCTTCTCCTCTTCCTCGATGCTCAGCTGCCTGCCGTCCTTCCATCAACGATGTCCGATGCACGACCCCCACCGTTGCATCCGGACGATCCACCTAACATCGTCGCATCCTCCTCAGGTAATTTCGAAAACCCTCCTGCTCATTTACTTCATGATTGCTTGCAAACCCTAGGTCACAACACCTCTCATCCGAATCCACTTTCACCTGAAAATCTGAATGGTTCTTCTTCACAATTGCACTTACCATCTCATGATTTTGCTATTGCTTCAAACCTAGGATCAAATCAAAATTTCTCTAATCCGAATCCTCCCATTTCTCCTGAAACACCTCCTCCTCCCCAACGCACTCACAAAATGACCACAAGATCAATGAACCAAATCTTCAAACCCAAACAACTCAATACCGTGTCCAAATATCCCCTTCCCCAAACCATTGAGCCAACGAGTGTGAGCCAAGCCATATCTCAACCTCATTGGCTTGAGGCCATGTCCAATGAACTTACTGCTCTCATGAAACACGGGACTTGGGACTTGGTTTTATCACCTCCCAACTGTAAACTAGTGGGCTGTAAGTGGGTATTCCATGTGAATCAAAAAGCTTATGGGTCAGTGGACAGATTCAAAGCCTGTCTGGTAGCTAAGGGCTATAATCAACGTCCTAGTGTTGATTACAAAGAAACCTTTAGCCTGGTGGTTAAACCAGCCACTATTCGAGCTGTTCTATCAATTGTTGTCATGAATGGATGGGATTTAAGGCAAATGGATGACAACAATGCCTTTCTAAATGGTGAACTAACTGAAACTGTGTTTATGGAGCAACACCTAGGGTTCAAAGATTTGACCAAACCGAATCATATATGCAGGTTAAAAAAGGCCATCTGTGGGCTTAAACAAGCCCCACGAGCTTGGTACATAGCTCTTAAACATGCCATTCTTCAACTGGGTTTTTACAATTCCAAGGCAGACTCCTCTCTCTTCATTTACAGCCAAGAATCAACTCTTTGTTATCTCTTAGTTTATGTTGATGATCTTGTAATTACAGGAAATAATTCAATATTTGTGGCCTCTATTATTCAGCAGCTAGGTAACATGTTTTCTCTCAAAGATATGGGTTCCCTTCATTTTTTCTTAGGGATTGAAGTGATTCCTACTTGGGCAGGCTTATTCCTCTCACAACATAAATATGTTCGTGAACTTTTAGCCAACACAAGTATCAGTGGTGCAAAAGATGTCTCCACACCGCTCTCTACAACTCAATCCATTCAATTGGTTGATGGCACTACTGCCGTGGACAATTCTGAATTTCATAGATCATTGGCAGCCTTCAATATCTTTCCTTGACGTGTCCCGATATCTCATTTGCAGTCAACAAACTCTCTCAATTTATGCACAAGCCGACTACAAATCACCGAACAACAACAAAGAGGCTCCTTCGCTACTTAAAACGGACCATTTTCCATGATATTCAGATCAACAAAACTAGCACTCCAGTTTTGTTGATTGGGCTGATTGGACTGAAAATATAGATGATCGCATGTCAACATCTACCCATATCAGTTTCTTAGGCTCCAATCCCATCTCTTGGAGCTCAAAGAAACAAAGAGTTGTTGCACGCTCCACAACCAAAGCTGAATACCAGGCACTAGCAAATTCGGCTTTTGAGACAATGTGGCTGTCCACCCTCTTCAAAGAACTAGATTTTCCTATCAAAGAATCTTCCCAACTGTTATGTGATAATCTCGGAGCTACCCATCTCAATTTTAACCCGGTCAATCATTCGTGCATGAAACACATTCAAATCGATCATCATTTTGTGCATGACTTAGTGCAAAAAGGAAGCCTCCAAGTCAGACATGTTCATACTCAGGACCAATTACCTGATCTATTAATGAAGCCATTGTCTAGACAGCGCACTGAATTACTACGGAACAAGATTGGTCTTGCCGATGGATGCTCAATCTTGCGAGGGCGTATAAGGGAAGAATGCGTGGATCATGTTCAAGCCAAAACAGAGCATACCTAGCCTAAAATCATGTCAAATATCCATTCGTTATGTCTATATTTGCAACTGATTCTAAGTTTAAATTATATAGCTGTACATTGTAACAGTAGCATAGATTTAACTTAGACGTTTGAATATTTCCTAAATTAGCTTCTCTACTATTGTGTATATAAGATAGAATTCTTATCAATGGAAAGTGCCGAAAATTATTCATTGAAAATTACGGCAATACTTGTTTCCTCACATAGCATAGGGACGTGCAAATATTGGTATTTGTGGGATTTTTTGGAGGATGCACAATCTATTATTTCTTTTCTAAATGTTCATTTTAAATATGTGTTTAGGGAAGTAAATATGGTTGTTGATTTTTTATCAAAACATGAGGCGAGTGGCGTCACTTGAGATTTTGTTGGATAGGAGTTTGGTCCAAGGAGATGGGCTTATACGTACGGATAAAATGGATTTACTTTATGTTAGATGGTAGGAGAATTGGGAGGTTTGGTGGGTTTTTTTGGGGGCATTTTTTATGGTTGTAATTATGGTGATTCCTACGCCTTAGTGAGGGTTTTTTAATAAAATATAAAATATGGAGGAGCTGTCCTCCTTTCTATTATATATATATATATATAAAAGGAATTGTTTGATAACGCACCATTTATCTCTATAATTTTTTTTTTCAGATAATTTGAATATTTCAGCTGAGGATCAAAATTATAGAGTATGGGTGAAATGATTTTATCATAGTGGATTAAGCATAGAAGGTTTCTATGGGTATTAGTGATTTTTGTTAAGAAATTTTGTCGTGTTCTGATGACTTGATATTTTTGGAGTTTGATTATATATATTGAGGTAATTAGTTTGAAACAATAATTTTTATATGACCTTGAGAATTTGAAGTCTAAAAATATATTGTTGGAATGTGAGTTTAAGTGATAAGAAGTAACTCTCCGACCCCATTCGAGACCAGGGTGTTACAGTGCATGTATTGTCCTCAATTAGATGATGATAAGGTTGTTGATCACATGCGAGTCATGGGGATTGTATGAGAGCTGGGAGTAATATACAAGGCATTAACTTTGTCGGAGCCGGGACCCGAGCCAGGGGGAGAGTGACCGCAGAAGAAGCGCCGATATTCGAAACGAAGATCGGCATATCTGGAATGATGGGGACCAGAGGCGAGCGAAAGAAGGATCAGATTACTTCCAATACCGATGCCCTGACCGTTTCCGCACAAGGAGAAGCAGCTGCCGAGGACACGGAACTATTGTCCATTGAGAAAGTATTCTCGAGCAAGGAGGTGCCTCCATGGCAAAAGCAGCTGACGTTGAGGGCCTTTGTGGTGAGCTTCGTGTTAGGGGTTCTCTTCACCTTCATCGTGATGAAGCTCAACCTGACCACCGGGATTATACCATCCCTCAACGTGTCTGCGGGGCTGCTAGGCTTCTTCTTCGTCAAGACTTGGACCAAGTTGCTAGAGAAGTCCGGGATGCTGAGGCAGTCTTTCACCAGGCAAGAGAACACCGTTATACAGACCTGCGTTGTTGCCTCCTCCGGCATTGCTTTCAGCGGTGGCTTTGGCAGTTACCTCTTTGGAATGAGTGAAGTTGTTGCCAAACAATCTACAGAGGCTAACAATGCAGAAAATATTAAGAATCCAACATTGGGATGGATGATTGGGTTTCTTTTCGTTGTTAGCTTTCTCGGTCTGTTTTCCGTGGTGCCTCTTCGAAAGATTATGATTATAGACTTCAAGTTGATATATCCAAGTGGTACCGCAACTGCCCACCTTATCAACAGCTTCCATACTCCACAGGGTGCCAAGCTAGCAAAGAAACAAGTGAGAGCATTGGGGAAGTTCTTCTCCTTTAGCTTTCTTTGGGGCTTCTTCCAATGGTTTTTTACTGCGGGTGATGGCTGTGGATTTGCCAAATTCCCTACATTTGGTCTCAAAGCCTTTGATAACATGTTTTACTTTGATTTCTCAGCTACTTATGTTGGCGTTGGAATGATCTGTCCATATCTAATCAACATATCTCTTCTTGTTGGAGCCGTTCTTTCATGGGGTATTATGTGGCCACTGATAGATGCAAGGAAGGGCTCTTGGTACTCTGCAGAGCTTAGCCCAAGCAGCCTACATGGCCTTCAAGGTTACAGGGTGTTCATAGCTATAGCCATGATCCTTGGTGATGGCCTCTATAACTTTTTAAAGGTCCTCAGTCACACTCTATATGGTTTGTATCACCAACTATCAAACAAAGACCCAGGCACAGTTATTCCCTTATCAGGTCGATCCCCCCCTGAATTGCCTCCATCTCTGTCTTATGATGACCAACGTCGGACAGCACTATTTCTAAAGGACCAGATTCCAACATGGCTTGCTGTTGCCGGTTATGTCACCATAGCAATTATATCTGTTTTGACACTTCCGCACATCTTTAGCCAGCTCAAGTGGTACTATATTGTGGTAATTTACTTAATAGCGCCAACACTAGCCTTTTGTAATGCTTATGGTTGCGGGCTGACAGATTGGTCATTAGCATCCACGTATGGAAAGCTGGCCATATTTACGATTGGGGCATGGGCAGGGGCGTCTCATGGTGGGGTTCTTGCAGGTTTGGCAGCATGTGGAGTCATGATGAACATTGTATCCACAGCCTCTGATTTGATGCTGGACTTTAAGACAGGCTATATGACGTTGGCTTCACCCAGGTCCATGTTCGTGAGTCAAATTATTGGAACCGCAATGGGTTGCGTTATTTCTCCTTGTGTCTTTTGGCTCTTCTACAAGGCCTTCAATGATCTTGGAGTTCATGGTTCACAATACCCGGCTCCTTATGCGCTCGTTTACCGCAATATGTCAATCCTAGGGGTCGAAGGGTTCTCGGCTTTGCCGAAGCATTGCCTCACACTTTGTTATGTTTTCTTTTTTGCAGCCATAGTAATCAACGGGATCAGGGATTTAGTTGGAACGAAGAAGGCTAGGTTTATTCCACTTCCCATGGCAATGGCAATACCCTTTTATCTTGGATCATACTTTGCCATTGACATGTGTGTAGGGAGCTTGATCCTATATGTGTGGCGGAAGATAAACAAGGCAAAGGCCGATGCATTTGGACCAGCAGTAGCGTCTGGTTTGATTTGTGGTGATGGGATTTGGACTCTGCCAAGCTCAATACTCGCTTTGGCAGGTGTTAATCCACCCATTTGCATGAAGTTTTTGTCTAGGGGAACGAATGCAAAGGTGGATGCTTTCTTAGGTTCTCGACTACATTAAAAAGTCTCTGTTTTTCCTTGTTCAGAAGTTCTTCAAACTTCAGTCGTGCCTCGCTCGTGTGCAGCCGAGGCCTTTTACTGTATATGTATTTACGTCTTAAGATTTCTGTTTTTCAAGGTAAACACAATATAAATTAATTAAGTGATTACAAAGATACAAGATTTAATGGGGTGGAAGTCTCCAACTATTATCCCAAAATAAGGAAAAGCAACACCAGATAAAATAAAAAAGCGGTGTAACACCCGGGCCCAACACGAAACTCGCATTTGATTTTTTTATTTTTATTTTTATATATGGATGAAAACCTCACTTGGATTTTAATGAGTAAATTTGGGTTTAAGCTACGGGCCCATTTTATTTACGAAGATCCAACCCATGTTTTGTTATTGTTTAAAATATTAGTTATCAATTTCAAACGGATTAGGGTTACAACTTTAGAGTCCCTTTGCTCTTTAAAATTCTTAAATTCATTTATCTATTTATATATATATATATATATATAAATATATATATTTTTCAGCCTCATGCACCATCCCTTTTTATTTTCAAATCTCAGTTAATCTATCTCTAGTTGCACTTCACCACACATCACGTTATTTTTCTCTCCCTCCCCATGTTTACAGTAACGTGGCTCACGCCCATCAAGCGGCAACAACAGCAACTGCTGTCCTCCATGCACATTAGTTTCGCAGCATGCATTCACCCAGCCCCCATCTCGCGGCAACAACCGAAGGGTAGCCCCTAACATTCACCATACATGCATCACCGTAAGCCCCACGCATGATATCCCCACATACACCACCCTAGCAGCATGAGGACTCTCTCTCCCATGTCCAAAACTCCACCTAGCCACAACTGCCAGCCTCCATCACACCTCCCCCACACAAACAAGAAAACCACGGCTCCTCCTTGCACAACATATACCACCATCACCAAGGCCTGGCCTGTGCTAGGCAAGAAGAAACAGAGCAAAGTTCTCCCACGGTAGGACTTCTGCGTCGCATCACCATGGACCCAGCCCAACGACAACCGACCCAGGACGGAAAATCTCTGCTCAGCCACCGTAGGCCAACCCCCCCCCCCCCTCATTTCGGAAATACCATGAAAACAGCCAACCACCGTGAGACCTAGTACCAAACCGAGACTAAGCCATGCCTCAACCTCCGTAGCCACCACGTAGCAGCCTTAGAACACCAACATCACTGCCTCTGCCCGCCCACATTGTCCACCCCACGTAAACATCTGCCCAGACCTCACCGCCATAGCCAGCCGTAAACCCACGTCGGAAAACACCACACTCAACCTCACCAAAGGACCTCTGCTTTTACATCTCAAAACAGGGCACATCATCTCATTCGATGCCACCAGCCACAGCAAAGGAAGCCCAACGAAGCCGACGCCCCAACCACTCCATGATCTGCCGCTGCCCAACTACCTTGTCGCCGCCGCATTGTTGCCCTTTCGGTGAGTATCCCGTGCGGTCTCTCTCCCTCTCACAGTTTACTCTCTTTCTCCCTCCGTGTTTACTCTCTCTCATCTCTCTCCCAATCTCTCTCTGTGCTCTTCAGCCGCGCGGTACATAGTCAGCCTAGCCAGCCACCGCTTTCGTCATCCCTGGCCATTTCTCTCGGTGAGCCCAGACTTATTCGTGCGGTTTTTGTAACCCCCCAATCCCACATAGTTCGGATAGTTACTCCCTATCACTTAAACTCACAATTCAACAATGTACTAATAGACTTCAAATTCCCAAAATCATATAGAAGTTTCGATTCAAACTAATTTCCTCAATATAACCAATTTTTCAAGATGTCAAGTCATCATAACACAATAAAATTTCTTGATAAAAATTGACAATACTTATAAAAATTTTGTATGCTTTATCCACTATACTTAAATCATCTCACCCAATGTCTCATAAACTTGATCATCAGCTGAACCATCAAAATATCTAAAAAATATTGTGAAGATAAGGGGTGAGTTATCAACAACTCAGTAAGCAGAGAACTTATACTAGCATGTAAATATGAGCATTTATAAAGTTTGGTATCCAGAACAAAAGCATTTACTTTCAAAATGTAGAAACAACATATTTACTTTCAAAATGCATAAATAAAACTTGTTACCAAACATCAGAGCGAAACTTTCAGAAAAACTTTCTTATTTAAAAATCCTTCGGCATATCATAAACTGAGACATCATCTTCATATCATATCGAATCATTTCATCGGGACAAATACCATGTTTAACCCCCGTGGTAGGGTTATAAACCACCATTATACCCGTGGCTGGGCCATATACCATGTTTTACCCTCGTGGTAGGGTTATAAACCACCATTATACCCGTGGCTGGGCCGTATACCCTGTTTCACCCCCGTGGTAAGGTTATAAACCACCATTATACCCGTGGCTGGACCTTAACAGAAACAGAGCAGACCAACCTTGGAACCAGACCATATTCAGATACAGAATCAGAAATTCATACCAAAGTTTTCAGATGCCACATCATAACAAAACCGAATACCAAGGTCTATAATCCCACACTCGATTCACAAAGAACCCAACTTAGCTCGAGATCCCAAAAATAAATAAATATCTCATTCTTATAAATCCTCAAACTCGAAATCTAAAGCCACGATATTTAAACCCATGTGATCTTGTGTCGCAACTCAGTTACCAATCATCACCAATTTTATGCTCAAACCGTTGTATTATCAAAAACCACGCTTCCTTTGCACACTCTGATAAATTCACAAAAATTTCTAAATTAGGATTCATAAATACAAAAATGCAGAGTCTAACCCGTTTCAACACCTACCAAGATAACTCTCACCCCACTTCGATAACAATTAGACTTCTTGTCTACCAAATCCTTACCTGCTCACTTATACTCTTAGATACTATCTCATTCTCAACTGCAATCAATAACTTTTAAGTTATGGTTAAAGACCACTTACTATTACCCATGCATCCAAATGAACCAACTTGCATAAGAAAAATATCGCCGTATCAATAGAATAAACTTGATGCTAAAGGGGGAACCCAAAAAAAAAAAAAAAAATCTACCCACAACATCATTACCATAGTTTTTCCTTGGAGTGATCCAAGGACTCAAGAACCTAAGCACTAAGTTGAGCTCATGGGGTGGATAAGGTCATAACGGAGTGATTGGAAGCCTAAGATGAAGCAATAGAATTTGGAAATTTTCTTATATGCATCCATGTTGGTGTGAGAAAACTGATACAATGAACTAAGTCACATTTAAGAACCAAAGGTGTGCTCCACTAAGTGACCATGGAAGAAATTGATTCGCAACTAGAATGGAAGGATCACATGATGTAGTTGGGTTCAAAAATTGGTCATAACATTGAAAAAAAAACGTCTCTAACAATTTCCAAAAGATACAAGGAACAACCAAAAAAAAAAAAGTTTCCAAAAGTACTATGATTAAAATGCTAACTTGATTTGCCAACAAAAATTTTATTAGGCTGGGCCAAGAGACTTACCCAAAAAAATAAATGAAAGAAGTATATTGGAAAAAAATAAAATAAATTAAAGCGATGTCCAAAATCTCAAATATTAGAGTCTACAGATGTCAAACTTATATGCACCTTCAAAATCGAAACCTTAAATCTATCAAAATCATTTCCTAAAGTCCACAAAATAAGCCTACCAGATGTAAAATTCTAAGTCTCATGAAAATCATTTCTTAAACGCTGAAAAGTCTAAAACCTCAAACCTCATCCAGATCATTTTTTAAAGTACATAGAACCTCTAAACCTCAGATTTCGTAAGCCACCTTCCATGAGTAATCAAATGCCTTAAATATCCTCAAAATCATATCTTGGACCTACATAATCTCTAAAACCTTAAATATCAATAGAATCATTTCTTGCAACTAGCAAATGTCTACACTCAAATCTGAAAATTATTTCCAAAAGCCACAGATATCCAAGACCTCAAATGTTATAGTCAGCAGAACCTTAAACCTTAAATTTTATCAAACTCCTTATTATAGTATGCAGAATCTCAAACCTGTCTTTGATACCAACTGTAACGCCCCAGTCCCGCACGGGTCGAAGAGTTACTCCCTATCACTTAAACTCACAATTCAACAATGTAATAATAGACTTCAAATTCCCAAAATCATATAGAAATTTCGATTCAAACTAATTTCCCTCAATATAACCAATTTTCCAAGATATCAAGTCATCATAACACAATAAAATTTCTTAATAAAAATCGACAATACTCGTAAAAATTTT
Source organism: Pterocarya stenoptera (assembly GCA_003123785.1). Lineage (NCBI taxonomy): Eukaryota > Viridiplantae > Streptophyta > Magnoliopsida > Fagales > Juglandaceae > Pterocarya > Pterocarya stenoptera. Next base: position 104,815 of record QEOT01005340.1, on the reverse strand, counting down.
GTATTATTTATCCACTATACTTAAATCATCTCACCCAATGCCTCATAAACTTGATCATCAGCTGAACCATCAAAATATCTGAAAAATATTGTGAAGATAAGGGGTGAGTTATCAATAGTTCAGTAAGCAGAGAACTTATACTAGCATGTAAACATGAGCATTTATAAAGTTCGGTATCCAGAACAAAAGCATTTACTTTCAAAATGCAGAAACAACATATTTACTTTCAGAATGCATAAACAAAACTTGTTACCAAACATCAGAGCGAAACTTTCAGAAAAACTTTCTTATTTAAAAATCCTTCGGCATATCATAAGCTGAGACATCATCTTCATATTATATCGAAGCATTTCATTGGGACAAATACTATGTTTTACCCCCGTGGTAGGGTTATAAACTACCATTATACCCGTGGCTGGGCTTTAACAAAAACAGAACAGACCAACATCGGAACCAGACCATATTCAGATACAGAATCAGAATTGATGCCAAGGTTTTCAGATGCCACATCATAACAAAACCGAATACTGAACAGCTTCAGATCATTTCACATGTTAGAAATAAACATAATCAAAACATCTTCATTTATTCACAACAAAAATTTTTAGATTTTCATATTCGTTCTTTTTGCATAGTTCAGAAAACAGAATGCACAAAATTAGCTCATGTCTACACCAATCATGATAGACAGCACTTTCTCTTATATAGAGTTTATGCATATGCAGAACAAAGATCTGAGGTCGTTTTCAGATTTCTTTTAAAAAACATACTTATTTTCAAAGTTAACCTCATTTCATTTCTTTTATGCAAAACTAGTATATGAACCCCGCTTACCTGGACTTCTTAGTCTTTCGAATATATCTTCAACAATGCTGAAAAAATATTAATCGTCACCTATAAAATAATCACGTAATACTCGTAAATTTTCAATCGAACACGTATTTCAATATTTAAGCCTAAATTTCTAAAATAACCTATTTTAATTCCTCAAAACTTAAAATTTTTATAATCCCAAAATATATCATCGCTTTCTAAGATCATCAATGTCTATTTAATAACTTCGACTAAAACGTTAAAAAGCTAACTTATTCACTGTTGAAGTGTAACTATAAAATCTGTTACTAAATAATTATATAATTATACCAAAATATTTTAAATTATACAGCAACAATATAATAAACTAGATCATAATAAAAAATACAACATTATCGATTATTCTTTCGAAAGAAATCACAAATTTAAAACACTTTAGAAACATTTTTGACTAATATAAAATAAGATGAAACTCTCATAACATTAACATAAAAAAAATTATCTGAAATCATACTGAAACCCATCATAAAATCAACCCAACGAAAAATATGAACTCAAACCACCTTATGATTTGGCTTGTACTTAAAGGGTAAACTTGTAATATCATAAAACTAAGTCAGGTTTTCTTTTCTTCTTCTTTGTTTCCAGGGAAATAAACCAACACCAGATCGTTTACTTTTTAAAAAAATCTTTCCTTTAAAAATAATTTAAAATACTGTAAACATAAATAAAATAGAGTCCACTATTATATGTTAAAAGTGTAAAAACATATTAATATAGTGGTAACTCAAAGGGTTATGCTTGAAAAGAGAAAAACCAACTTATGCTAAGCTTCTGTAGACCTCTGGTATTTGAAAAGATACTAGTGAAACAAACAGTTCGAGAGGTGGAGGCTCACCGAGAGATGGAGAGCACAACGAGCGGCGAGCTGGGCGGTGGACGACGGCTGTGAGGGCGTTGGCGCGGCACTGAGTGGGAGAGAAAACAATGAGAGAGAGTTAACGTAAAAGAGAAAGGGCACTGCGTGAGGGAGGAGGAACGGAGAAGATAACAGTGGATTTCCATGAGGAAACAAAAATGGAGAAAAGTCAGTGGGCTCACCGATCTGCACGGGGTGACGGGGGTGTCACGGCCGGCGGTTTCTGTTGCCCTTACGGTGGTTTTCGGCGCGAATAATGGTGGTTTGTGGCACTCGGTGGGGATAGTAATTCCTCTGTTTTGAGGAGTAAAAACAGGGGTCTTCGGTTGAAGGTGATGTTTTACGGTTGAGGAACGGAGGGCTTACGGGTTTAAGTGTATGGAGCCTCTCCTTGATTCTCGGTGTGCGAGGTGGCACGGGGTGGAATAGACGTGGCTGGCCGATGGATTACAGTGGTGCAAAGGCTGGACTGGATACCCAGTGCTGTGGTGGCTGAGTAGTTTCTGAAGGGGCTGTTGGGCAAAGAAGAAATAGAGATGAAAAGGAAAGGAGAAAAAAGAAAAAGAAAAAAAAATCTGATAGCAGGAGAGGAAGAAACCGAGATGAAGAGAGAGACCAAACTGAGAGAAAATCTAAGAGAGTGGTGCACGGGGAGCAGTCGTGGGGAAAGAGAATTTGAGAGGGAGTTTGCGAAACGTGAGAGAAAGTAGTAACGTGGACGAGAGGAAGTAGGGAGAGAAAAACTGACCTCCAGGGAACAACGTCGTTGGCCTGGTTGTTACAGTTTTGTCTTCCTCCAGTTTTCCGTTTGCTTTTTCATGAGGAAGTATTTTCCATTTCTGGTTTTTGGTTCCTACCTACAAATTTATTTGAATAGTATTAATAAGCCACTTTTTCATATAGCATTTGTAAAGCATAGTGAAGAAATTATTTTAAGTATATTATCTAGTTTATAAGTCAGTATGCTTTCTTGCCTTTTGATGTTTATTTTGATATTGAGTTTTAAATATACTTAAGTTAATTTTTTAAATGAATTTAAGTTTGTTTTGCTATATTTGATAAAACTATATTATAATAAGTTAAGAATATACTTTACACGACGATGGTATTTTGTTAGATTTCTTATAGCTAATAATTATTTTTTTTAAAAATATTTGCATAGTATGAATTCAAGTTAACATAGAGTTTTAGCAAGTCCTTTTAGAAGTTTAGTAACGCTTAGTGTTTTGTATAGGTGACGATTGACATTCATTCAGCATGATTGTGGAAAGATTCAGAATAGTACTAAAGAAGTCTAGGTAAGCGGGATTCATATACTAGTTTTGCATAAAAGAAATAAAATTAGGTTGACTTTGAAAATATGCATGTTTGTTTTTGAAAAAAAATCTGAAAACAACCTCAGATGTTTGTTTTGCATATACATAAATTCTATATAAGAGAAAGTATTTTCTATCATGACTGGTGTAGATATGAGTTAATTTTGTGCATTCTGTTTTTGAACTGCAAAAAGAGCGAATATGAAAATCTAAAAGTTTTTGCTATGAATAAATGAAAATATTTGATTCTGTTTATTTCGAACATGCGAAATTATCTGAAGCTATTCAGTATTCAGTTTTGATATGATGTGGCATCTGAAAACTTTGGCATGAATTTCTGATTCTGTATTTGAATATGATCTGGTTTTGATATTGTTATGTTCTGTTTTTGTTAAGGCCCTGCTACAGGTATAATGGTGGTTTATAACCCTACCACGGGGGTGAAATATGGTATACGACCCAGCCACGGGTATAATAGTGGTTTATAACCCTACCACAAGGTGAAACATAGTATACGGCCCAACCACGGGTATAATGGTGGTTTATAACCCTACCACGAGGGTTAAACATGGTATTTGTCTCGATGAAATGCTCTGCTATGATATGAAGATGATGTCGCAGTTTATGATATGCCGAAAGATTTTTGAATAAGAAAGTTTTCTGAAAGTTTCACTGTGATGTTTTGTAACAAGTTTTGTTTATGCATTCTGAAAGTAAATATGTTGTTTTTGCATTTTGAAAGTAAATATTTTGTTCTGCATACCGAACTATATAAATGCTCATATTTACATGCTAGTATAAGTTCTCTGCTTACTGAGTTGTTGATAACTCACTCCTCATCTCCACAATATTTTTCAGATATTTTGATGGTTTAAATGGGGATCAAGATTATGAGGCATTGGGTGAGATGATTTAAATATAGTGGACTACGTATAGAAAGTTTTTAAGAGTATTGCCGATATTTATTAGGAAATTTTATTGTGCTATGATAACTTGGCATTTTGGAGAATTGGTTATATTGAGGAAATTAGTCTGAATTGAAATTTCTATATGATATTGGAAATTTGGAGTCTATAATTATATTGTTAAAATATGAGTTTAAGTGATAGAAAATAACTCTCCGACCCCATATGGGACCGGGGCATTACAAGCGGGATCTAGAGCCAAAAGTTTGACTCTCACCCATTTCCCACTAAGGGGAAGCCGCTTAAAGCGGTTTTAACATAGTCTGATAAACAGACTATAAAACTATGACTAAAAGTTATAGTTGAGAGTTGTGTGCTGTATTTTGCTGGTCTGGTCTGACTGAATGCGAATTTCACGACCACTTTATCTTGATCCTTGGTTAAGGAAAACAGGAATGAGAATTTCACGACCACCGATGTAGGCCGTCACTGGCGGTGGTGGCATGTGCGGCTTACGTGCCACTATAGGGAAGAAGGTAGTACTCAGATCTAAGAGATCCAAAGCCCCTGACCCCTTCTTCATTCTGTGGAGATGGGGCCACTACCCCTTGAAAAACTAGTGGATGGGAGGTCGGCACCTAGCATGATGAGCCAGTGGATGAGCCGGTTGGTGCCTAGCATGATGAGCCAATGGATGAGCGGGTTAGCGCCCAGCATGATGGTAGTCCCTCTAGGGGAGTGTATGCACCCGAGCCTGGGGCCACCATGACCCCGAACCTGAGCATGGGGCAGCTTGCGTGGGTTGAAGCTGATGTAATGGGGGACGCCAGTTGGGTGGAAGATGCTGACCCTTGCTGCTCTCCACCTCCTTCAGGACCGGCTGTGGAGATGACCAAGCGCCTAAGGAAAATGTTGTCTCTGGTAAGGCTATTTTCCCTATACCTTTTTTCTTGTGTGGTGCCTGTTATCCTTTGTGCTTGTTATATCTTTTGCTTGTACAGAGTTTAGTTAATCCTTTGTGCTTGCACAGAATGTGGATGACAGGGCCCACTTGGAGGAGAAAGTTCGTGAACGGCAGAAGTTCTCTTATTTTTCCAAGCAAGAGAATGATCGCCTTAAAGCTGAGATGGACTATATACAATGCTGCTTGGAGCAGTCGGATGGATATGTTCACTCCCTGGAAGCAGACCTTGACTCTCTTCATGAGGAATCGTGTGGTCTGCGCTTTGAGCTCCTACGTGTCCAAACTCTCCATGCCCATGATAGTTTTGCCTTACATATGGCGGAGATGGAAAAAGCTGCCACCAGGGCAGAAGTGTTACACCTGAGGAGGGCGTTGAAATCCTTAGAGCGGGCCCAAGCCGATGTGGAAAAGAAATGCCAAGAGGTGGTCGTAGCCCTTGCTTCTTCTAAAGAGAAGTGCAAGAAGGTGTCCAAGGAGTTATCTCAGAAAAAAAGAGGCATTCTAGCAGGAGCGCCACCAAAAGGATGCGAAGATAGGTGGGCTACAAGTGGACCTGTCTCATGTGCAAGCTAGGTATGATAAGTACAAAAAGGAGCCTGAAGCGGTAGACGCCCGCCAAGACCAAGCATTGGCGAATGTGGTCAAGCTGCTTAATTAGGTGAAAGAGCTACAGAAGGCGTGGGAAAGGTTGGAGTCCCAATTGGTTGCTGCGAACAAGATTGTTTGTTCACACCCTCAACTGTCCGCCGTTAGGGCCATTCGAGACCGGGCTTTTGGATATGGGTAAGGGGCAGGGCTAGCTCGGCTGCAAGCGCATCTATTGGCCAATCCTCGAACTATTTTGAGGAGTTTAAATTTGAAGGAGTTTGAACCTAATGCTGCTACAGTCCAGTATGTAGACACCTTGGGGCACAACATGATGCTTGACAACTTTCCATGTCCTGCACTGCCAGAATGAATTTTTTCTTTGTTTGTGATTAGTGTTGGACCCCTGTTTTGGGCATTTTATAAATTGACCTTTTTTGGGTCCTTTATATTCTTTGGACATATGTTGGGCTCTAGACACATTTTGGCCCTTGAATTGGCCTTTTACCTTTGTATCTGACTTTTGTGTTGGCTTTGGAAAATTGTTATGCTTTATTACTCCATGTAGTTTTGCTTTTGTCCCCCGGGTACTTAGTTTCTGTGTGTTTCCTAGACTGGTTTTTAGCCTCAGTCCTCCAAGCCTTTCTTACCTATCTCAATTATCTGTCTAGGATGACGGTGGCCAGTTGTTGGCTGGCTGTGGTGTTTCTGGCCTCCACACCAGTTGACTTGCGCCATGAGTTGTACTCGAGCTTAATGGTTACTTGTTGGGTCCACCAAGTGTCTAACTCGACCTTTGGTGGGTAACTATTGAGAGGGTCGTGGGGTTTCTAACCTCCACGCCCTTGTTGGTTGCATTGTGATTGTATAACTCATCTTTTTGTGGCTAACTGTTGAGAGGGTTGTTGGCTTTTTTGACCTCCATACCCTTTTTGGTTGCACCGTGAATGTGTACTGGACTTTTAGTGGCTAACTGTTGGATGCACCGCGAGTGTGTAACTCGACCTTTGGTGGCTTACTGTTGATGGGTTGTGGGGTCTTCTGACCTCCTCGCCCTTGTTGATTGTACCGTGACTGTGTACTCTACCTTTGGCGACTAACTGTTGGGTGCACCACAAGTATGTAACTCGACCTTTGGTGGCTAACTGTTGAGAGGGTCATGGGGTCTTCTGACTTCCATGCCCTTGTTGGTTGCACTGCAACTGTGTACTCGACCTTTGGTAGCTAACTATTGAGAAGGTCGTGGGGTCTTCTGAACTCAACGCCCTTGTTGGTTGCACCGCTAGTGTATACTCGTCCTTTGGTGGCTAATAGTTGGGTACACCACGAGTATGCAACTTGACCTTTGGTGGCTAACTATTGAGAGGGCAGTGGGGCCTTCTAACCTCCACGCCCTTGTTGATTGCGCCGCGAGTGTATAACTCGTTCTTTTGTGACTAACTATTGAGAGGGTTGTGGGGTCTTCTGACATCCACGCCCTTTTTGGTTGCACCACGAGTGTGTACTCGACCTTTGGTGGCTAACTGTTGAGAGGGTCGTGGGGTCTTCTGACCTCCACGCCCTTGTTGGTTGCACCTTGAGTATATAACTCGACCTTTGGTGGCTAATTGTTGGTTGGTCTTGTGACCTCTACGCCCTTCTAGATTGTAGTGGGCTATATGCTTACCCACTTTTATTGCCTTGAGTTCCCGTCAAAATGGACATTTCGAAAACCAAATTTGTCTTTAAAATAAATGCATAAGAAAAATAAATTTTTTAAGGGTAAAACCTCTTTATGTGTTCGGCATTCCATGGGTGTTGTAGCTTTCTTCCATTGCTGTTTTTGAGCTGGTAAGACCCTGGACGGTTGCTGGTGGCTATTGCGTAGGGCCCTTCCCACTGTGGGCCGAGCTTCCTTTCATCTTGGGTCGTGACCCTTGTTAACCTCATGACTAGATTTGACTTGCCAAGAGCCTGGTCATTCTCCACCTGGTTAAAGTGGCTGGTCTGGTATGTGGGCAGGCCAACTTCCGTTGGGGTGACTGCTTCACTTCGTGTTGGGGTTTTCACCGATGTTTTATAGGCCCACAAGACTCCTGGAAGCTCTTCTGCCCACTTGCCTTTTTGGTCCTCCAATTTATTTTTTAAGATCCCTAGTAGGGACTTATTGCCTGAGGGTGCCAGGGCAATGAATATCTCACCTTGATTCCGAGTTCTTGGCACCATGCCCTGTAATGCTCCGAATTGAATTGCCTCCCCTTGTTGGAGATTATAGTGTTGGGGATCCCAAATCTGCACACAACACTTTTCCTTAGGAACTTGGTGATGACTTTGGTTGTTATGGTGGATAGAGCTTCTACTTCCTCTCACTTCGTAAAGTAATCTATTGCGACTATCATGTGCTTCACCTTGCCCTTTCCTGACGGGAATGGTCTAACCAAGTTGACCCCCCACTGGGTGAAGGGCCACGGGGAGGTGATGGAGGATAGTTTTTTTGGTCAGTAGTGTGGGACTGAGGCATACGCTTGACACTGAGTACACCTTCTGGCAAACTATTTGGCGTCTTTGAGAGCATTGGACCAATAGTACCCTATCCTTAGGGCTTTTCTTACCAAGGCTTCCCCCATGAATGGTTACCACAGACACCCGTCTTGTATTTTTGTGAAGATGTATTGTCCTTCTTTGGGTGAGATGCACTTTAGTAAAGGGTTGTGAAACCTTTATATGCTGTCAATTTTGACAAACCGTGCATCCTTCCTCCTGATTTTCCTTGCCACCTCCCTTCCTTTGGGGAGCTTTCCTGTTTCTAGGTAGCTTGCTATTTTATTGGCCCACTCTGGAGACCCGGGGCCTACATGTGTTACTGGGATCCTAACGACTGGTACCTCAATCAAACTCTTATGTACCTCCCATGGTAATTATATGTCATCCTTTGCTGATGCCACCCTCACCAACCTGTCTACCACCGAATGGTCCGCCCTTGGAACTTGTACTATAGAAAAGTACTCAAACTGGTCGCTGAGTGTAAGTACTTGCTCGAGATACTTCTTCAGTTTCTCTCCCTTGGTGGCGTAGTCCCCTGTTACCTGGTTCACCACTATCTGAGAATCAGCTTTTACCTCAACCTACTTGGCCCTCAGCGCCTTGGCGACGGATAGTCCTACTATTAAGGCCTCATACTCTGCCTCATTCTTGGTGGTCTTGAAGGTGAGCGTTGTCATATAGTGGTGTTCCCGACCTACTTCCATGATGATGTGGATCCTAATGCCGCCCCTACTTGGCAGGTGGACCCGTCCACAAAGACTATCCACAGTCGGCCGGGGGGTGGCGCCGCAATCTTTGCTGGGAAACCATTGAACTTAGCAACAAAATCTATGAGGGCTTGGCCCTTGATTGCATTTCTTGGTGCATAGCCAATTTCGAACTCACCAAGCTCTTTTGACCACGCGACTAGCCTTCCTGAGGAGTCCGACTTTTGTAGTACTCTCTCAAGAGGATGTTCTATTGCAGCCTTCTGGCGGCTATCACTATTGCAAATGCCTACATCTCCATCCGTGGGTACCTAACTTCGGCGCCCCTTATTGCACGACTCATGTAATAGACTAGTGCCTGTTTTCCTTCCTTTTCCTTCCCTAGGACGACGGACACAGCATGTACGACACCCCTTAGTGCACGACTTGTGTAATCTAAAAGCCTATCGATCTACTCAGCTATGGCCGTGCATTTCTCTATGTTGAATGACCTCCTCTTCTGCCACACTTTCTTGGCCTTTGGGTTGATGCAAAGGTTGTGCTCTATGACCATATTGTCAATCCCTGACATGTCTTCATGGCTCCAAGCGAATACATCTCTGTGTTTGATTAGCAACTATTTTAGGGTCTCTTGGTATTCCTGTGGGAGCTTCGTACCAACCTTTGTGGTGGCAGTTGGGCATTCTGGGTGTAACTTTACTATCTCCAATGGCTCATTGGCATCGGCTTGTAGTAGATTGCTCTCGTCCCTGGCTTCTATGTCCTATTCCACCTGAGATGGTGGTGGTGGCTGCTCCCCTGAGTTACCCACCAAATAGACTGTCGGTGCCCCTGCCTTCAACTTCTGTACGCAACACTCTCAGGCCAATATTTGCTCACCTTGAACTTCGTCAACTCCTGGTTCTGTTGGGAACTTCATTTTAAGGTGGTAAGTAGAGGTCACCACCTTTAGGTTGTTGAGGGTTGGGCACCCTAATATGGCGTTATAGGATGACGAAACCTTGACCACTAGGAAATCCGTCGCTGGTAACCGTGTGGGTGCCTTGCCCCACAATAACTGAAAGCGTGATGACTCCCATGAGTTGAACGGCTTTTCCCGAAAACCCTTTGAGCAGAGAAGGTGATGGTCGCAACCTATTGGGGTTAATACCCATTCTATTGAACACATCCCAAAACAAGATGTCGGCTGAACTCTCATTATTGACCAAGACTTGCCTGGTGGTGTAATTGGCTACCAGCAACATGACTACCAAGGTGTCATCATGGGGGTACATAATCCCCTTGCAATCTTCATCTCCGAAAGAAATGGTCAGGGTTGCCCCCGTCTTGGGATATTTATATGGCCTGTCTGCCATGTATACCTCGTGATATCTTGCCCTGCAGGCGTGAGCTTTTCTACTAGATGCTGTAGTGTCACCCCCAGAAGCTGCCTGCTATCGTGTAGATCTCTCCAAGGGGGGCCTGATCTTGGTCTTTTCTTGACCAAGGAGAGTTATTCCTTCCTTGCCTCTTCTGCTTCTGGTGCTTGGGGCTCCTACTTCGCCTCTGTTCTCGTTGGCGATTCTCCTCCCTTCGTGGCCTGATGTAATTAGCTAATATCCTTTCTAACTTTCCACTTCCGAACATCTCGTCGACTAGCTTCTTCAGGGTGATGCAATCTTCGGTCTAGTGGGAGGTTGTTCGGTGATATGTGCAGTGGCGCTGGCCCCTTCTTGGCGAGTGCTCTTCCTTCCTTGCTATCCTACTGTTCTCTTGAATACTATGGTTGTTGTGGATTAGGCTGCGCCCTTGGTCTTGGTGACTGGTGTATCGGTCGCGTTTATCATCCTGGTGCCCTCGACCGCTTGTTTTTTTGTCTTTCTCCTTAGAATTGTTTTAGTTCCTGTTCTCTGGTTTTGTTTCATGCTTTCGTGGCTCCAAGAGAGCCTGTAATGTGTCTTCTGCATTAACGAATTCGTCTGCTCAGTCCATGAACTCCCTTAAGGTGGACGGAGTTCTCCTGGTCTGTTCAGCCATGAACGGGCTTCTGGGCCAGATTCCTCCCAAGAGGTCAGCTAAGGTGATATTTTCATGTTGGTCATCCATGGTGAGCATTTCTTGTTGAAGCACGTTAGGTAAGCTTTCAGGTTCTCTCCTTCTTTTTGTTTTATAGTTAGCAAATAGGCAGTTGGCTTACGGCCTCGTCTACTTGCTATGACCTATGTAAGAAACTGTTTTGCTAGCTCCTCAAAACTACCAATGGATTTGGGGCATAGGATTCTAGACCAGTCTCATGCTATCCCTTTCAATGTTAGTGGGAAGGCACAACAAGCCACCTCCTCGGGGAAACCGTGGAGGGTCATATGTGCTTTGAAATTTTCGAGGTGATTAACAGATCCTTGGATCCATCGTATAAGTTGATCTTCGACACCTTAAATTTGGACGGTAGTGGTACCGCCATGACCTCCTCGTTGTAAGGGAGATCTGCACGAGTAAGGAGCTGCTCCACGGAAGAGAAACCACCCATCCTCTTTGCCATCTCCTCGTATTTGTCGACCAGACTGCGCAGTTCGTCGTGCATCATTTTCTTCTCTATCTCTTCACTATTTGCCCCTTCCGCACTGTGTGCATCTCCTTCAACCTACCCATTTTAGGCTGGGGGTTATCCTTCTGTCATTTCAATTCCGTTCTCCTTTTGCAATTGCTCGACAAATGCCATCACCTGTTTCAACCTTCCTTTTATTTTTGCTAACCTTGTCTCCACTTTCGTCATGCTTGTTTCTGGATCCTGGTGTACGTGTGATTGTGTAATTGTTGGCATGTAAAATCACGTAAATGTCTGTAAAAGGATCCCACAGACGACGCCACTATAAAGGACGTGTTTCACACCACCAACCGCACGGATGACCTGTGACAATAAAGAGACGACACTGGTTGCCCTAGGGAGACTCCGATGCTCAAGTCAGTAACACAGCATGAGAATAAGTGTATATAAAGATGAAGTGAAATATTTGTTATCTCTCATGGGTTATTTATAGAAGGACATGGACATGGCGTGATGGCAATTGACTCTAATCACCATCCCATATGCATATCCTTCATGATCTCTTATTAACCAAGGAGGATATCTCCTGTTTTGTAGGAGTTATCTTCCCTAGAATGATTGCATCCAACTATGGATTAGCTCTCAAACTTCTTGGGAGTTATATGCCACGTGGTCATGGTTATAGGCTTTTCGTTTGTGGCCCTCTCAATTCTAAACTAAAGTTTTAGGTCGGTTTCCTAGTCGTGAGCTTGATCACCCAAGGGGATCCAAATATCCCCACCAATAAGGATATCAGGCTACCCAGCTGAGCAAATTGCATCTTTGCAATTTTCACTTATTTGTTAAGAGAGAGGATTGAAATTAAAGTCTACGCTCTCCTATTCGTCCAGGCTCTTAATTGGTGCGCTTTTGCTAGAGTACTCGACACAATGGCATGAAATATAAATGATTTTTTACAAAATGAAATTGGTCTTCAAGTAACATTGTAAAGTCAAGGTCTTCCATGGATCGGTAAACAAGCATGCATTATAGCAAGGAAGATTCCTGCCTCCTGGCCAGTGACCCTGACGAAGATGGTAGCATCTTTATGGCCATAATTTTTTCAAGAGAAAAGATACTATGCCGTCCAAACTTGACCGCTACAGTGTATTATAAATAAAAAAGTTTTTATTTTTTTACTTAGTGATTAAAGAAGTAATTTTAAATATATTAGTGTATTTTTTATTTTTTAAAAATATGAAAAATATATTAAAAAAATATGAAAAATAAAGAAAAAAAGTAACTGGCGGTATGAAGGAGCGGTGTTACTCAGACGGCAAAGTAGCACCGCTCATTTTTCCAAGAGCTGTCGACAATAACTATTGTCCGATGCAATTATAATTTATGACTATTACCAATTACCAATTGATCAATTCGGAAAAGAAAAAAGAGAAATGATATTTTGGTAAAAAGTGGGGTCCATCATTAGTAAAAATAATTTTTTTCATGTCTGTCTTAGATTTATTCATTTTTTAAAAAAAGAGTACATGAAGCTTACACCTTAAAACTGCTCTATCACGTTGCCGCCACATTGTTTCCAACCTTCTATCTCTCTCTCATTCTCTCTTCGTCTTCGTTGCTCTCTCTCTCTCTCTCTCCCTCACGTTGCCTCCTTCTCTCTCCATCTTTGTCCCTCTTTGTCTATCTAGCTGTAGCAACCCGCTCCTTTCTTCCTTCTAATGTAAGCAAATTCCGAGGATGGAATTTGTTACGAGGAGGAGAGGATGTAACAGTCCGCTCCTTCTCTCTAGCGACTGCGAGCCTCGTTATGCGTACCGTGAGCCACCACCTCCACAACAGCTTCCCCTCCCACCGGCCATCATCCCCCAACAAGCTCAGCCCCTAACTCGCCGCCGTCTACTCCCACGAAGCTCACCAAGCCTCATGGCTTTTCTTCCATGCCACCGCCGTCCGTCGCCTCCTGGCCACCTCACCACCACCAGAGCCTCCTCTGGCCACCGACAACCTCACCTAGCGCCCCCACGTCCAGCCGAGCCACCATGCACGCTCACTCTCTCTTACTCTCTCATGGACTCTCACTCACCCACGGCTTAGATCCACTGCCGTGGACTGTCATGCTGTCTCCACTAAGCCACCATAGCTCCACCAGCAACCTCCTGAGCCCCTCTATGACTAGCCACGACCAGCCAAGCTCTCCCCCTCCACTTCCATGCCTTGAGACACATAGGTGTCCCTTGGAGACCCACGGCTCCGCCGTGCTCCGCCACCCCAGTCACCACGAGGCCACCCTCAGCCCCTCTTGACCTCCCTCAGCCTAGCCCTAAGCCAAAACCACCACCTCACGTGGTGGATAGCCACCACACACAATGGACAACCACTGCATATGGCTAACCGTCACTGTACATGGCTAGATCCGCCGTGTTACGCTCCTTGCCGCCACCATAAGGCCACCATGAGCCCTTCCGAGACCACACCTAGCTATCCAAAAGCCAAACAGTCACCGTACACGGTTTAACCTCCCCATACGACCTTTCCGATGTCATCGATAATGACGGTCAACGAGCAAAGCACAGGTCATCCCATCGACGGTATAACTCTCTATCCCTTGTTATTTATGTTAGATGCTAATTAATTGACTAAGTTGTGGACTGTGCTGTAAGTATTGTGGAGTTTGTTGTGTAGTGCGGTGATGTGATGTGCTGTGTATGTGAAGTGTTGGGCATAGTTAGGAAGTGTGCTGTGTAGTGTTGTGGACTGTACTGTGAAGTGTGGCTTGTAGTTTAAGGTAACAAGTGTCGCCATGTAGTCGGCTCATGGTTGGGAGTATGTGTGAAGTAGTAGGATAATATCATAGTAGTGCACCCTTAAGTATACCCGCGTTTCTGGGCCGGAACCCAGATGAATAGTCCTAGATTATGTTGACGCGAAATTATCCTTTATTTTTTTAATGTTAATATAAAAGTTAGATAAATAATGGTGATACATTCACTTAGTGATATGAAGAATGAGCTACAGGAATCTGGAAAGAACTTCTAATAAATAGACTTTGTACAAGCTGATGATCTTAAGGTTTTATTGTCATATTCTTTCCTCTTTCACACGTCTACTAAAATTGTCAGGGAATTATTTTTCCATACTCCGTTGACTTTGACAACGTAAGAGATGATAGCATGGAATGATTATTTGTTTATTCTCTTGCCTTTTTTTTTTTTTTCCTCGGTAAATAAAGCTTTTATAGATAAACTAACGAATACAAGACATAAGTTTGGTGAGGTGAGAGTTCCCTACAGTCTTTCCAAAGCCAATACACATTATAACACAAAAGAAAAACAAAGTGGGTGGTTGGAGCCAAAGGATTGGCTTCCATCCAATACCCAGAAGGAGAGACAGCTTGATGATGGTTTTAAAATAGTCTAATGAATAGACTATAAAACTGCAGCTAGAAGCCTCAATACAAAGGGGTGTGCTGCAACATGTTGGTCTGAACTGGCTGGAAGAAACTATCACATCCACTTTCACTTGATCTTTGGTTAGGGAAAGCGAGAATATAGTGTAGCAACCGGAAACTGTGACGAATCCCAACAGTGGTGCGTTACAGGAAGTGGTGGCGCACGCAGGCCACGCGCCACAGCTGGAGTGAAGCGAACCATTAATTTGGAAGATCCGAAGTCGTAGAACCCTAAACTGCCACGCGTGGTGGCATAATGGTCTCAGAGGTGTGGTGGCGCGTGAGGCGAAGGCGCTGCACAGATAGGCGGATTTCTTCTGCCAGAATGACGATCGGCACCTAGAGAAGATGAAGAAGGGGCACATGTCCACCTTAGGTCATCGGAAAGCAACAGATCGTCAAAGTGAAACAGTACTACCGAAAAACAAAGAAAACAGAAATACGGTGGTATCGAACAATGGATTACTTTAAAATATTATATGTATTCCACACTGTTTTAATTCCTACTTTTCCGATAAAGAATTGATTTCTTTTTTCTCCTAAGCACGATTATCGTTTCTATTAATGCACAATTTTGCCCCCACCAACTAAAAGTCCCCCAATTAATATATTTTAATAAAATGAGAAGATCAGGAAAGTCAAAGCAACTAGTAAACTTCAAAGCTTTTATAACCAGACCCAATTGCCCTGTTTTTGTTCCGCTCAAAAAGCTGGCCAGCCATAAAAATCCAACGTATACTTTAACTAGAAATACTCTCAACTTATCTTATGATTTAGTCATTATAATTTTTTTAAATTTTTATATAAAATAAAATAAATAATTTTATTTTTTTAAATTTTAAAATAATAATAATATTTTATTCAATTCATTTAAAATTATTTAACATTATCTCATCTCATCTCGCTATCGATACGAACCCAATCCAAAATCCAACATGCCTATTCCGAATTTCCACGGCTTACTACTCTTAAGTAACGTTGCACTTATCAAAATCTAAATCTTCTGGGTACGGTCTGATAAGAACAAGAGAGAATCGATGGCACGAAGACATTGACCATGTCTCAAAAGGTTAAACTGGTAAATAAAAATAGATTTAATTATTTATATTTTATTTTAGATATCCTTTTATGAATGGATCAGATTCTCACTCAATAACTAGACTGAACATGTAAAATATTTAATTAATAGAGTGCAGCGTAAACCAAAATTAGAACTTAAGACTCTGTTCTGATACTTACCATATTGAAAAAAACTACTTATGCTATCAATTTAAACATTTTAGATAAATGATAATCTAACAATCACATCCACATTGCATTTATATTTTCTAATAGATTGAAATAGGAAAAAATGGAATACGAAAAATTGGGAAATTAAGAATTTAATGGAAATGAATTAAATCTTTCTTATTTGGATATTTTTAGGAAAGAAAAGAAAATGAAACTTAATCGAGAATAATAATGAATAAAATGAATATTTTGACATCAGATTAATATGAATTTCTTAAATTTTTCTGTTTTTTTTCCTTATTTGTACATTTTCTTTTTTGTGATGAACTTTCACAAATCATCTTCACTTGATAACTTTCAAGATGGACTTTCAAATATATTTTCTCTTGATAATTCTATCAATAAACAACCCTTTTGCAATCAAACAATAATTAAAGTTATTATGGATTCATTTTAATTATTTCTCACTCTTCACCAACGAAAATGAAACCTTAATTAATGAAATAGATGGACGAGTCCAGGAACTGACATGATTTTATATGATACATTAAATTTATTTTATAATTAAAATAAATGTTACATCAATTTATAGATTTACTTTTGTGAGATATCTTCGTGATCAATGTTAAAAGAATTTATATAAGACTCGAATGGTTCAATTTATCCGCAACTTGGGACCTCATTGTAACATCTCCAACCTTAATATTTTGTTGTGCACTTATTGTCAAAATTCATTATTGAATCACTTCAAATTTCATTGGGCGCACGTAATGTCCTCTAGTTGTAGTATCTATAATATTCATAAAAAGAGTCAAATACGAATACTCTTTTTATATAAAGTGATATGACATATTTTATGATCAATGTTAATTATGTTTAGTATGTCAATAAAGAGGCTTAAAAACATATTTATTCATCAAGATTTGAAGTTTTGGTGTGCTAATTTGGGTTCATCAGGCTGCCCAACTGTAAGTAAATTGCATCTTTTTTCACTTATTTTTTAAAAGAGAGGATTGAAAAGTCTACGCCCCCCTATTGGTCCAGGCTCTTAATTGATGGGCTTTTGCTAGACTGAGGTCGATTAATCAGATTCGGGCCCAGGTCTCATAATGAATATTGGTGAGCTGACACGTGGATCACATGAGGCCTGAATCTTTAAAATTTGCATTCGGGGCTGGCACTGTTTAGGACTTTAGTGGACATGGCAGATCTAGAATTTTATAGATAAAGGGGCAAATTATAATTAAGATATTAAAAATATTTTTATATATTCTCATAATTCCTATATATGTAGGTGAACCGTGAAATAATTTTTGTCAAGATTTTTTAGTTCCGCCTCTGCATGCCCTCAATCAATATATAGGACTCTAATTAATTATAACGTTTCATAACATGAAACTTTCACATTACTAAATATAGGACTCTAATTAATTATTATTAACGTTTAAAGAAAAGGAAAAGCCTTTCACTTGGAAAAATTACTAATGTCCCATGCACTTTTGTCGGTGGATGAAAGTGGTGGAGTGGCCATTAAATAGAAATGTGTTTGGACAAGAAAAATTATCTCGAACACGTTTAATTAGATTGAAAATAGAGTAAAACTCTGCAAACCTAAATTAGTATAATTTTCACCATCTAGCTAGACATTTCTAACGTACCCCAAAAACTTTTTTTTTTTGTTTTTCTTATCATTTCTCTTCATGTTTTGATGATGATCTATTGTGTAGTAAAAAAAATTAAGAATTTCAATTCAATGAACAAATTCTATGGATTCAATTCAATGATTGGATGGAAATGTTTTTGAGAGATGAAAATCCTCTTTAAAGTTTCAAGCAAGTTTAGATCAAATTTTTTTTTTACTGAAGAAGGTGAATCCTGCTTCTCTGTGTTACTGAAAAAGTTTAGATATTGCTATATATCTGTGTTGATGAAACAGTACTGCATCTCGAGAAATGAGAAACACTTGGGCATCTAGTCCAGATATGATCTTATAATATCCTTTGATGACAAAACGATAACCAAGAAACATGAACCTCCGTCCATGCTCTCGGAAGCAAAACATAAACACAACCAATTACTCGGAAGGTGTTTGCAAGAAGCTGGTAATCTCATGCATGCATTTGGGACTTCATGATCATCATTGGGGAGGTCCTGGGTAAGTATTAAGTGTAAAAACACCTGAAGTAAAAATACATCTGTGCATATATTCCAATAGATATGGCTAAAGCTTATGACAGTGTGTCTTGGGAATTTCTGTTGACTGTGCTGAGGGCTTTTGGGTTTTCTGAGGTTTTTTCAGGGTTAATACGGCAATGTATATCGTCTCCATGGTATTCTATTGTGTTCAATGGAATATCTAAAGGATTCTTTAAGGGAGGAAGAGGATTGCGTCAAGGGGATCTAATCTCAGCGTATCTCTTTATTTTAATGGAAGAAGTTTTAACTAGGTTGATTAAAAAGCAAGTGGATTTAGGCAAAATTATACCATTCTCTCATCCAAGAGGAACACCTGTTATTTCACATTTACTTTATCTGATTAAAAAGCAAGTGGATTTAGGCAAAATTATACCATTCTCTCATCCAAGAGGAACACCTGTTATTTCACATTTACTTTATTCGAATGATATTGTGGTTTTTTCTAATGGTGGTAAGGCATCGTTAAAGAAAATTATAAATGTATTCAAGGTATATGAACAATGGTCGGGGCAAGTTGTTAGTAAAAATAAATCTACCATTTTTTTCTCAAAACATATTTCAGCTCCTCGAAGAAGAAGTATGCTTAGATTACTGGGGTATTCTGAAGGTATTTTTCCAATTGTATATTTGGGTGCTTCGATAGTCTCAGGTCGATTATTGGTTAGGCATTATGATTTTTTAATTCAAAAGGTTCGAGCAAGACTTGAAAGGTGGAAAGCAAAAATACTTTCAAGTGGGGCAAGGCTGTTACTTATTAAACATGTGATCCAAAGTATGCCAATACACCTGCTTTCGGTGTTAAATACGCCGAAACAGGTTATTAATAAAATTCATTCCATAATGAGTACCTTTTTTTGGGGTAACATGGATGGAAAACCAAAGAGGAAATGGTATTCATGGAGGAAAATGTGTAAACCAGTTTCTAAGGGTGGGCTGGGTATTAGAAATTTATATGAGGTGCAACAATCTCTTCACATGAAATTGGCTTGGAATCTATTGACTCAATCATCTCTTTGGGGGCAATTTTTCTTAAAAAAATATGTAACAGTCCATATAACAGAAATTGATTCAAATAAAGGATCTAATTTCTAGAGAATGATTGTGAAATGTATACCGTTGGTTTTGGAAAAGTCAAGTTGGAAGGTAAGAGATGGGAAGATATCCTTTTGGAAAGATAATTGGTCAGGTGATGGTCCATTGGTGGCTTTGCAATCTATCTCTGATTTGCCAGATCTACAACTGGAGGCGTGTAAGGATGAAAGGGGTTGGAATATGGAGATCTTTTCCAGGTTATTGGGAAATACTTTTGCTGCAGAGATTGTGGGGAAACTTGGTAGAATTAAATCTGGGGAAAATACTCTCATATGGATTTCGAATAATAGTGGTAAGTTTTCAACTAGTAGTGCATTAGAATGCACTCATACTCGGGGTCCAGTTTTTCCATGGGCGAAGTGGATATGGCATCCGACGTTACCTAAGAAAATTTCAGTAACTATGTGGAGAGCTTGGCACAATTGTTTACCAGTTGATGAGGAGGTTCGTCGCTTGAATATTCCCATGGTATCAAAATGCAATTGCTGTCAATATGGGCAGGAGGAAAATATGGATCACATCTTAGCTAATGGAGAAATGGCTGAAAAAGTCTGGGAGAGATTTGTATTTGCTGCTGGTTTGCCTTCTTTGCAGGGAAAATCATGGAGGGAGAAAGTGGAATTCTTTCATAGAAGGGCAAAAATGTCTGCAAAAGGAGGCCAAATAGTGGGTATTCTACCTACAATAATTTCTTGGAGATTATGGTGGAGAAGATGTCAAGAAAGAATGGAAGATAGAAGGGTTTCCTATGACGCAGTAGTTGCTGCAATTAAATTTTGGGTGGTTTGGGTGGGCATTTTGGGTGGTTTGGGTGGGCATTTTGGGTGGTTTGGGTGGGCATGAAAATCAAAGAGTCTAAGAAAATGAATTTGTGTGATGAAGCTGTGTTGAGGAACCTGCATATTTCTTCAAACCTGAAGCTTAACAACAGAATTATACTAGTAAAATGGACGAGGCCTGTAGCAGATTTTGTTAAACTAAATATTGATGGATGTGTGTTGGGCAATCCAGGTGAGGCAGGGGCTGGCAGTGTTGTGCGATGTGCTAGAGGTAAATTTATCTGTGGTTATAACAAATACATTGGCAACCAAACTAATAACGCAGCAGAGGTTTTTGGTTTATTACATGGTCTGCGCACAGTGAGTTTAATGGGTTTCCGAAGAATAGAAATAGAAATGGACTCAAAAATAGTGTTGGAATGGTTGAAGAAAAAATAATGTAGTATATGGTATTTGGAGGATGATTGGGAAGAGATTATGCAAGAATTGGAGGGGATGTAGTTTTCAATTAAACACATTTTTAGAGAAGCAAATGCCATGGCAGATTCTTTTGCAAAATGGGTGCTAAAGGCTTGAATAATGTTTGGGTCGGTGATGAAGGTATTCCAGTTGCAATCAAAGGGCTTATTAGACTTGACTTAGGCAGTCTTTCTTTATATTCGTATGTCATGTTCATAGTGTCTATGAGATTTGTATCTTTGGATGTTTTTGATTTTTAGGTGAATAAGTGTGAGCTGGGTGGTTGGTTTTTTTTTTATTATTCATGTAAGCCACCAGCTTTGAGATATAATGTATAAGGTTTCCTTAGCCTAAAGTAAGGGTATATTAATAAACTTGGGCGGAGATCACTCTCAGACATGTGATCATCCACTCTTTAATAAAAATAAAAAATAAAAATAAAAATCATAAGAAATAGAAGCCTTTAATGCCACAAGAGCAGATTGATCTGTTGTAATGTTGGGAATGGCAATACTTGTGTAAGACCGTACCAAAATGAGAGTAAGAAAATGGGGTACGAGGAAACAAATTTTGTCTGCCATGAGTGTACGTTGATTGGAGAAGTAGGATTTGTATTGGACTCAAAGGAAGAACTAGTGGTTTTATTAATGTTTAAAGAGAGAAGCAATATTGGGAATCTAAGAGGAGAGAAAAGTTGGGATGGCCGTGTGAATGGTTTGGGCGTTGAAGTCATCATATTTGTTTTGCTTGAAAACAATGCCGTCCAAAACAAAATAAAAGTATACGGTAAGGAATAATACGAGTAAAATACGATCGACTCCATGTTCACTCAAACTCTATTTTAGCGCGTGTAATTGTCCCGTGTAAGATTGTGCTTGTGCGAGTGTCCTTCGAAATTAATCATGCATATCCTTTGTCTTATACTCGTTATTCTACGACGAATGTCGCTCTCTCGCATGCTGTTGCCGTCTATAGGGTACTGTCTTAATTTTTATATATTTTTCTACCTTTGTTTTCTATTTAGCCATGCTAATTAAAAGGTATGGTATAGAGAAGGAGTCTACATTTTTCGCATTAATTCAAAAACAACGACATGAAATAATATTTTTTTTATAGAGTCGACAAATTAATAAGCTGACATTATATAATTAGTTGAGTTATAATCGTACATCACAATTCACTGCAAATTTCTTTGACCCCTAATAATATTAAATGCATGTGTAGTACAGCAAGATGCTAATTATCTCATAATTATTCTGATCTACTCGATCTCAGCCAGGCCAAATAAACAACGGAAAAATAATATTCATCGTGACAGGAAATGGTTGCGGATCACTAGTGTTTTTCATGACAACGAGGTTCATGTTGTACTACTCCTGGCCGGCTGTCTCCAAAGTCTCCTCCCTCTTTATTTTACTGCAAATCATGGATAGTACACATTTATTCTAAAACATGAAGTAGACTAAATTGATAAAATAATTTTTAATTTCTTGTCGGGCAGTCCAATATGGTAACATTTAGGTAGGGTTTGGATAGTGAGTTGCGATGAGATCATATATAAACTTATTTTTCTTTTTGTATAAATGTAAATATTAATTATTATTCATATCGTGTCTGGTACAATATACCAAGAGAAATTGGAAATCTGCAAAAACTAGAGCATTTTGATATTGGATTAAACTATTGTTCTGACCAAATCCGTTCGAGATGTTCAATATCTCAACAAGACAAGTTGTTCTAATGACATCAAATAATCTTTCTAGCCACCTTCCATCAAATATAGGCCTTTTGCTTCCAAATCTTCAAAAACCTAAGTCTTGGCGGAAACAAACCAAGTGGAACGATTCCCAGCTCTATTCTTAATGCTTCACGGCGCACCATGCAAGAATTGAGTCAAAACTCATTCTCAGGCTCAATGCCAAAAACAATTGGGAATTTAAGGCTCCTCAGGTGCTCAACCTCACATATAATAATTTGTTCATTCAATTTCCAGAACATAGGAGCCTTTTATCTTCTTTGTCGAACTGCAGATATCTCAGATATTTAGGTTTGTCCAAAAATCACCTTAATGGAATCCTTCCAAATTCTATTGGGAACCTCTCAATCTCTCTTCAAAATTGTCAACTACATGATTGCAATATTAAGGGCAACATTCCGAAAGAGATTGGCAATTTAAGTAGCTTGATCAATTTGTTATACCGTAATGAACTCGGAGGACCTGTTCCAACTACAATCGGAAGATTGCACATGCTCCAAGGTTTGGTTCTTTACGGCAATAGACTAAAAGGTTTCATCCCATATACGCTATGTCCTTTAGGAAGCTTGTTTTTTTTTTTTTTTTTTTTTATAGAAATAGACTTTATTTCATTCAATTTAATTGAAGTTGCAGCTGTGATTAATAAATACAGGAAAAATTCAGATTACCAACCAAACTACTCATTTGTTAGGGGCTCCTCCATCTACAAATTTATTTGTGACGGGCCTTATCTTAACTTCTATAAACTCTCTCCTGACAATAAATAAAACTTTCTGTTGAAACAGAACTAAACATGCTCCGTTCTCCTAAGGAGTATAACCACAATACGACCACACTCACTCCTCCTAAGGAGGAAGAGTACAATCACTCACCTTCCTCCAAAGAAGGTGCGGGACACTAAATTTCAAGTTTCAATTACTTATTTTTTTTTATTTTTAAACTAAAATAAGTGGGCTGTAAAAAATACAAATACAAAGCAAGACATGGGCTGTAAAAAACGCATAGCCCAATCTAAACAAATGGCCTATTTGCAAGTGAGGGCTCAACAGGGTCTCATCATATTCTTTAGCCGCCGCCCCCTTCTTCTATCTTCATCTTTTTTTTCTTTTCTTTTCTTTTTTTGTTTTTTTTCTTTCTTTTTTCTTCTACTTCTTCTTCTTTATTTTTTTATTTTTTTTTTTATTTTTTATGCTTTCAACTTTGCCCCGACTCCCTCCCTTCTGTCTCCTCCACCTGCGTCTTCTTCCTCTTTTGCGCCGCCGCCCGAGCTCCTTTCCACGAGCACCGCGAGTTTCCCCTCCTACGGACGAGCACCGGCCTCCTCCCGAGCACCGACTACCTCCACCTACGGAGCACAGTGAAACTCACTGCCCCCGCCCATATATATGCCCTGAAGCCGCCGTCTCTGCTCGCCCAGAGGTCGCATTGTTGTCGGAGGCAGACGTCGCATTGTAGGCGGCCCATCCATTCCCTTCCAACGTGCGTGCTTCTTGGTCCACTGCACAGTTGGCTCACCACAGATCTTCAGTGATTTTGGGCATGAGGATTTGCGGCTCATCACCGGCTCATCAGGCGGCACATCACCGTGCGAAGAATCGTAGATTTGTTGGTTGGGTCAGGGATCGCGATCCTCAGCGAAACCCGTGCGATTCGCGAGCAGAGGTTGTGGATTTTGTGAATTTGTTGTGTGTTGGGTCAGGGATCTTGAAGGAGAACAGGGGGGAAAAATAAGACCTGANGGGGGGGGGGGGGGGGGGGGGGGAGGCAATGCTCCCACCCACCTCAAGCTAGTTTCGAGTGATGAAGGTTTTACAGAGAATTTGGAGCTTCTCTCTAAATTCTCGAGCAGAGGTCGAAGTCAGATTATCCAATCGGAAGCTTGGTTAAACTAAGTTTAAGGGGCAAGGAGCTTTTTGGAAACCTTCCTTCATGCGTAAATAATATGACTTCGCTAAGAGCCCTTGACTTGGGTTTCAACCAATGAACTTCTTCGATTCCTTTGAGCTTGTGGAGGCTTACTGATCTCTTGTAGGTTTATTTATTATCAAATTCTGTTAGTGGTTCTCTCTCCTTAGATATTGGATATATGAATGCCTAAAGAACATTGGCATTGAATTATGCAAATGTAAATAAAATGGATAATTTGATTAATAGAAGATAAAAATGACCTAATGTAAACTAAGATGACTTTCACCTACAGTAAACCAGCCCTTGCAGTTATATTTGACATTTACTGTAGTTCGGCCAAAACTATTTAAAAATTATTTCTTTTGTCTGAACACTCTCTCTCTTCCCTCGATTTTTCATCTCTATTCAACCAATTGTTTTTCTTCCCTGGGTTTCTTCCTCCCGCCAGCAAATTCTCTCCATTTCACCCTTGTGCATTTTCTCTTCTCCTAGGATTTCATTTTTGTGGCTTTTCTCTCCAGTCGTTGAAGCCCTCGTGGCTTCTCTCTTTCATTCCAATGGGTGAAAAAGAAGTTAGGAGATTGTATTAGGACTCAGATTGGCCCTGCTTTGTATAACATTAACATTTGCATGTTGCTCTTAATTTAGAACAAAAATTAATAGAACAAAAAAAATTGAAAAAAAAAAATTATTAAATTTATACTATTTTATTATTGTTTTGACTAATAGATGGATAATCCAACGTATGAATAAGTTTTTAGTAGAATAGCCAAATGCAAAATCAAGTCATATTATACAAATTTTATATTTGCATTTACATATTCCAATGCTAATGCTCTGAGAGTATTAGATTTGTCAAAACACCAAATAACAGGTCATATCCCTGTTACAATTGGTGTGCTAACAAGTCAGTTTTGTAACACCCCGTATTTTAGTACATTTTAATGAAGGATTATTTTAACTAATTTAAAGATTGATTCTCTTGTTTTAGAATTTTGAGAGTTTTAGAATATTATTTTATAATATTTTAAGTTGTGAAAATTATTTATTTTATATGTTTTCTTGATATTAATTATTGTTGTGCATTTAAATTGATATTTAATTTAAATTAGTTAGATTATGAGTTTTAAAATTATTATTGTTTTAATAAAGCATTTAACTGAGTTTGAATTATTTTATTTAGTTTTTTGGTTTTAAAATCTTGTTCGTTGGATCACTTTCGAAACCCAAGTTGAAAAGGCTGGATCTCCTTTTTCTTCTTCCTCTTTTTCTTTTTCCTTTCCTTTTTCTTTTNCTCCCCAGCCGCGCGACCCTCTCTCTCTCCACTTCGTCCGTTTCCTTCATCTCCAGCCAGCCACCACCGCGCGCCGCCGTGACCGGCACCGCCTACCTCAGTCTCATCCCTACCGGCCGGCGACCTCCCACCACCAAACCCAGCCCCTCTTGTGCCGCCGATTGCCCGCAAATGCCGTCCGAAGTCGCGGCGTTCCTTGAGCTTGCGCGCCGCCGCCGAGCCAGCTCCGGCCACCATTTATTCACCACTCCTTCACCGGCCCTCTAGCAACCCAATGGACCCAACCCCAGCCCCGATCCGTCACCGGTGAAACCCAGCCGAGCTCACACCCGATTTTGCCTATCCTGCCTTCTACCGCCATTTCAGCCGCCACCCACGGCCAAAGGCCACCACCATTAGCTTCACCACTTCCCATAGGCCCTACCCTATCTTTCCCAAGTCTTCGTTTGACCCCGTGTGAAATTTGGATTTCACTGTGTTTCAGCCACAGTGTTTTTACACTGTGACAGTTGCTGTTTTGATGATTTCAGTGCTTCGTGATCCTTCGAAAATATTTTTATAGCGCTGTAAGTATTTCCTAAATAATCTTTTGAGATTTAAATATATTTTTGCTCTAATTATTTATACTGTGATCTGGTTGGTACCGGACTGAGTCCGAGGAGAATTTGGGGGTGGATGGATTGAGGACGGAGAAGTTATGCTTTGGTTATGTTGGGTTTTGATTAGTTGTTGGTTGTGGTTATTGTGAGTTGGTACATTGTATATTGCACGCATATTCATGTTTGTAAAATGAAAACTGGGATTTCGTGTAATTACATTCATGATCATGTGTCATTTTGAAAATTGGATTTTCATGAGAAAATGGATTTTTGGGTGCGTGTGTATCACGACCCCAAGCCGAGATGGGGCATTATCTCGGTGGAGCTCCTCTGGTCACTCGGGAGCGGAATATACTGAGTGACATCCCCTGGGTTGTCGCCGGGCGACAACGGGATCGGACGTTGGACGTGCCGACTCCGTGGCCCTTTTGCTGGCGGGGGCTAGAGGATGACCTGGCCACGAACGCACCGGGTGCGGAACTGGGCATCGCTCGTAAATTAGCCAAGACGTGCGGATGTTCCATAGAGGAGACCATGGTGCATATGAATTAATGGATAAATGGAAAAATGGATGTTTTCTGAAAAAATAGCGTGAGTTGATTTTGTGTGTCATTTTCTGGAAAAATGACGGATTAATATTTTTGGGCCAAAACATGATTTTTGGCGTGTGTTGCATTTATTGCATATTGCATCATGGGCATGCATGATTAGTTGCTTAAATGTGTTTTTATTTCAAGATTGGTTAGGTTATAACTTACCTGTGGTACCATTTAATGGTACTGCAGATTTTGATTATGTTGTTGCAGGTGCCGAGCCTGAGGATTTGGCTCCGCCGGAGGAGTGATCTGGGATCACTCGAGTTATGTTTCTATTTTCAGTTTTTGTATTTTTATGGAACATTTGGTTTATGTTTTAAAACACTTTGTATTTGGATATTTGTATTAAACTAAAATTCTGGTACTAGAGACTTAATTATTATTATCCGCTGCGTATTTTTATTATGCACTGTTTATTTATGGCACACACTTGGCACTTGTCGTTGGGATGTGTGACCGTGTTTCATCATCCTGACGTCACGATTCCCGAGGCTTTTTGTACGTGGAAGTCCGGGCTTCACAGGTGGTATCAGAGCAGTTCGTCTATGGGTAAAGCCACATGTCCCTTAGGTGAAGTACCAGAAATTTTAAAAGTCGTGATTTAAAATTATTTTGATTTGAAATATGTTATTTTAATGGTTTTTAATTTATTATTGTTGTTATTTTTATTGGTTTCATCTATTTGGTTGTATGCTATTTTTATTTTAATTATTTTATTTTATGGTCGGTTATTTTATTTGTTTTAATTATTTATTGTGTACTTCTTCATTGTTTTATTAATTTTGTCGTATGTTATTTTATTTATGGAATTTTATTTTATTTGAGAGATTTCTATTTTGTTTGTTTTTATTATGTTCGAGGTATGTTATGTTAATTGTTTTAATTTATTGAATGTTGTTATACTTAGTTGGTTTCATTCTATTCTATTTTATTTTATGTTGTATTAATTTAATTAATTTGGGTGTTGCTTTTGCTCTTATTTACATTTTGTCTGGAGATTTAAGTGGGTTAAGGGTTACGCTATGGCAGGAAGATGGTACGACCGTAGATGCCATTGTTAGGCTTGAACATTTAGTGTAGTAGGCCTGAACTCTTAGCGATTGGTATGTTTTAACATGGAGACTCGAAGGGAACGACATAGTCTAAGTGAACTCTATGGAGTAGGAAGTCATAAGTTCAACGAACTTCGAGGATAGATTTATGAGAAGTTATCTAAGGTTTGAAGCCCTATAGTTTTAGGAAATAAGTTTATGGGATCTAAGGTGGTAAGTTCAACAGGCACTTGAGGGACTAATTAAATTAGAAGTTTTAGATTTTGTCGACTCAGTTAAGCGCTTTGGTATCATTTCGGGTTCTAGAATTTTGTAAAGTTTGTAAGGTGAGTGTTTTAGATTTAAGGTAATCGAATTTGAGGATTTCGGAAAAATGATTCTTATCTTGTTTAAGGTTTTAGAATTGCAGAGTTGAAGGACTGATTTGTAATAAGATGTAAGTTTTTAAATTTTCCAAGCTTGGTGTGCTAGTTGATTTATTTTGGAGATTGATTAGTTGGTGACCATTAAATGGAGTTGGTCAGAGTTGGGTTATTGATATAAGGATTTTCAATGTGAGTACTTCTTTGAGGATTGAAGGTATTGATCTAGTATGTGTATTTTCTGAGGATTGAAGATGTCGATCTAGTTCGGAACATGATTGTTATTAGTTCGAGGTTTTAGTGGCAAGTTTTAGGATTGATCCGTATCAAGTTTAAGGATAATAGATGGTGTGGACCTAGAAAAAGATTCTTGTTATTTTTCGAGGATATAGGTCCAGATGATGGAAATGATAATGATGACCCACTTGCACGTTTGGAGGATTTTTGGTTTCGGCTAAGAGTGCATGAGAGCAATGCATAGTAGTGGTGAGTCTATATGGATTTCAGAGAGTACATGTAGTAATCGCATTTTTGTTGGAAGAAGTGGCTTTGGTAGGTGGAAGAGGAGATGTCATGACAGTATTAGGTTCAGGAAACCTTGGCTGTGAGTCTTTGAGGAGTTGATTGAAGGGTACAATCGAAGCGGGTTAATCAATGGAATGATGGTTGGCAATAATTGTTGTGATTAACTTCAGGACTTAATTGTGACTTGAGGTCACATAGGAATTTAAAATTTTCGACACTATACTTTCCTCTGGAAATGAAGCGTCAAGTTGGGTGAGTTAAGGACATTGTTATTTAACTTGAAGACAGATTGATGGGTTGCCATCTATGGTGTATCATAAAATCTTGGAAGTTGAAGCTGAGGGATCAACGGTGGATAGCATAATCAAGTATGTGAGTTATTAAAGCAAAAAATACCTATGGGTGGTTTGCAATAGATTTTGGTGGATTGAAAGGTTGATCAGTATGACTTGCCCTGAGGTTTCTAGTGATATGCTATGGAAGGAGCTAGTTGTGCTAGTTCTAGCTTATAGGAGTAAAAGTAAGTGGGCGAGTTACCTTGAAAGTTTCGGTAATGTTATGGTGAAGTCAATGGTAATTCGTATTGAGTTTAGTCACCGCTAGATTAGATGATATTCAGATTTTAGGTGATGAGCTTTCGGGTTTAGATTGTCGGGTAGAAGTTTATAGGCACTCTTACTGGTTGGCTGGATTGGATTTGAGCCTTTTAGGGTATGATCCTTATCTTAAGATGAGCGGGTGTTTTTGGGGTAATGTTACTTGTTTCCAATTTGGGATGCTAAGGTTGATTAATATTGATTTTGTTTAGGGCAACGAGAGTTAATCGAGGAATATGTGTGATAATTCATAATTTTGGAAGAGGGTTTTTTTTACCAAAGTATGGTAAGAGTTTCTAGGTTAGTAGGTATGGAGCTATCTTATACTCAATGGTGTTATTCTATGAGGACATAAATTTTATGTAGGTGGTATATTATCAGAGTGCGCAGCAGGAGCGTGATATTTTTTGTTGTGATTAGGAGTTCAATTTGTGTTGATTTTGAGGAATTAGTAGAGACTTGAAATTTTAAGCCGATACTTGTATTTGGAGATTAATCTTTTGGTTATACAAATTTTGTTATTGATGGTTAACTTTGGAAGTGGCCATTAGGTTACCAAAGTGTAGTATACAATGGAGGTTATGAAGTTATAGCATAGGAGTCGATTGAGGTTAGTATAGATTGTCGAATGGAGCTATTAATCATTGGGATTCCTTGGGTTTTGTTAAAGTTTTGTGGATATAGAGATCTTGGATTACATGGCCGCTCTAGGAGTAATAATCATAATGTGCCACTGGGAGACTGGTGCGAGTAGGTTGGATATTGCCATATTTATTGAGAAATGTGTCAAGTGCTAGCAAGTTAAGGCTGAGCATCAAAGACTTGTTGGTAAACTTCAATCTCTCCCTATTCCTGAGTGGAAGTGGGCTGACATTTCTATGGATTTCTCCGAGGACTCATAGTGAAAAAAAAAAAATCAGTTTGGGGGACTGCTGATCGTTTGATCGAGATAGTGTCCATTTCTTGCCTATCAGTAATAACGATTCTTTGGGAAAGCTGACTCGGTGGTATGATAAAGAGATAGTGCGGTTGCATGGAGTACCCAAGAGTTTTGTATCGGATAAGGACCCGCGGTTTACATCACGTTTTTGGAAGAGTTTGCAGGCAGCGTTAGGCACTAATTTGAGGTTCAGTACTGCTTATTATCCTCAGACTGATGGTCAATCTGAGCGTACCATTCAGACCTTGGTGGATATACTGAGAGCTTGTGTCATGGAATTTCGGAAAGTTGAAAAAATCATTTGCTGCTTATGGAGCTTTCTTATAATAGTAGTTTCCATGCCTCCATTCAGATGACTCTGTATGAAGCGTTGTATGGAAGGAAGAGCAAATCGCCTTGTGTTGGGATGAAGTTGGTGAGCGTAATTTAATTGGGCCGAGTTATTATAAGAGATGTTAGATCAAGTTCGAGTGATAAGAGTTATTATGGCGGAAGCGCAAAGTTGTCAGAATGGTTATGCGGATTCAAGGAGAAGAGACTTGTCCTTTGAGGAAGGTGATTGGGTTATCTCAAAGTCTCTCTTATGAAAGGCGTTAAGCGTTTTAGTAAGAAAGGAAAACTTAGCCCAAGATTTGTAGGACCTTTTCAGATTTTGGAGATGAATGGGGCT
This sequence comes from Pterocarya stenoptera, assembly GCA_003123785.1. NCBI lineage: Eukaryota > Viridiplantae > Streptophyta > Magnoliopsida > Fagales > Juglandaceae > Pterocarya > Pterocarya stenoptera. The sequence continues at coordinate 74,057 of QEOT01005340.1, read as the reverse complement.
GTTGCTTACAGGATTGCTTTGCCAGAGTATTTTGGAAAGGTTCTTGTTGTGTTCCATGTGTCCTCAAGAAAAGTTTTGGTCAGCAAGAGGTGCGCTTTGTCGACCCAAGACGCATCGAACTTCAGCCTGACCTTACTTATGAGGTTGCCCCGACGCAGACTGTAAATTGGAAGAAGTAAATGTTGAGATCTAAGTCGATACCTTTGGAGAAGGTAGCTTGGGATGATCTACTGGCTTAAGATTTCTCTTGGAAAAAAGAAGCAGATACGTAATCGTTTGATTGATCGGCGGTATGTCTCTTAAGCCTACTTTTAGTCGCATCTCATGCCAGTCTTTAGCATTGATGTTTGACCCTACAATTTCGAGGACGAAATTTATTTTAAGGGGGGGAGATTGTAACACCCCGTATTTTAGTACATTTTAATGAAGGATTATTTTAATTAATTTAAAGATTAATTCCCTTGTTTTAGAATTTTGAGAGTTTTAGAATATTATTTTATAATATTTTAAGTTGTGAAAATTATTTATTTTATATGTTTTCTTGATATTAATTATTGTTGTGCATTTAAATTGATATTTAATTTAAATTAGTTAGATTATGGGTTTTAAAATTATTATTGTTTTAATAAAGCATTTCACTTAATTTCAATTATTTTATTTAGTTTTTTGGTTTTAAAATCTTGTTCGTTGGATCACTTTCGAAACCTAAGTTGAAAAGGCTGGATCTCCTTTTTCTTCTTCCTCTTTTTTCTTTTTTCTTTTCCTTTTTCTTTTCTTCTTTTTCTTTTTCTTCTTCCTGTTCTTTTCTCCCCAGCCGCGCGACCCTCTCTCTCTCCACTTCGTCCGTTTCCTTCATCTCCAGCCAGCCACCACCGCGCGCCGCCGTGACCGGCACCGCCTACCTCAGTCTCATCCCCACCGGCCGGCGACCTCCCACCACCAAACCCAGCCTTTCTTGTGCGGCCGTTTGCCCGCAAATGCCGTCCGAAGTGGCGGCGTTCCTTGAGCTTGCGCGCCGCCGCCGAGCCGGCTCGGCCACCATTTCTTCACCACTCCTTCACCGGCCCTCTAGCAACCCAATGGACCCAACCCCAGCCTCGATCCGTCACCGGTGAAGCCCAGCCGAGCTCACACCCAATTTTGCCTATCCGGCCTTCTACCGCCATTTCAGCCGCCATCCACGGCCAAAGGCCACCACCATTAGCTTCACCACTTCCCATAGGCCCTACCCTATAGTTCCCAAGTCTTCGTTTGACCCCGTGTGGAATTTGGATTTCACTGTGTTTCGACCACAGTGTTTTTACACTGTGACAGTTGCTGTTTTGATGATTTCAGTGCTTCGTGATTCTCCGAAAATATTTTTATAGCGCTGTAAGTATTTCCTAAACAATCTTTTGAGATTTAAATATATTTTTGCTCTAATTATTTATACTGTGATCTGGTTGGTACCGGACTAAGTTCGAGGAGAATTTGGGGGTGGATGGATTGAGGACGGAGAAGTTATGCTTTGGTTATGTTGGGTTTTGATTGGTTGTTGGTTGTGGTTATTGTGAGTTGGTACATTGTATATTGCACGCATGCTCATGTTTGTAAAATGAAAACTGGGTTTTCGTGTAATTGCATTCATGATCATGTGGTTATTTTGAAAACTGAGTTTTCATGAGGAAATTGATTTTTGGGTGCGTGTGTATCATGACCCCAAGCCGAGATGGGGCATTATCTCGGTGGAGCTCCTCTGGTCACTCGGGAGCGAAATATACTGAGTGACGTCCCCTGGGTTGTCGCCGGGCGACAACGGGATCGGACGTTGGACGTGCCGACTCCGTGGCCCTTCTGCTGGTGGGGGCTAGAGGATGACCTGGCCACGAACGCACCGGATGCGGAACTGGGCATCGCTCGTAAATTAGCCAGGACGTGAGGATGGTCCATAGGGGAGACCATTGTGCATATGAATTAATGGATAAATGGAAAAATGGCTGTTTTCTGGGAAAATAGCGTGAGTTGATTTTGTGTGTCATTTTCTGGGAAAATGACGGATTAATATTTTTTGGGCCAAAACATGATTTTTGGCTTGTGTTGCATTTATTGCATATTGCATCATGGGCATGCATGATTAGTTGCTTAAATGTGTTTTTATTTCAGGATTGGTTAGGTTATAACTTACCTGTGGTACCATTTAATGGTACTGCAGATTTTGATTATGTTGTTGCAGGTGCCGAGCCTGAGGATTTGGCTCCGCCGGAGGAGTGATCTGGGATCACTCGAGTTATGTTTCTATTTTCAGTTTTTGTATTTTTATGGGACATTTGGTTTATGTTTTAAAACACTTTGTATTTAGATATTTGTATTAAACTAAAATTCTGGTACTAGAGACTTAATTATTATTATCTGCTGCGTATTTTTATTGTGCACTGTTTATTTATGGCACACACTTGGCACTTGTTATTGGGATGTGTGACCGTGTTTCATCATCCTGACGTCACGATTCCCGAGGCTTTTTGTACGTGGGAGTCGGGGCGTCACAAGCTTACTGCTCTCTCTTTGGAAGTTAATCGACTAGATGGCTCAATTCCAATATCTTTTGGTGAATTGGTAAGCTTAGAGCTCTTAGATCTTTCGTGTAATAATTTGAGTGGAGAGATTCCCAAGTCCTTAGAATAACTTCTATACCTGAAAGATCTAAATTTGTCTTTCAATAAACTACAAGGAGAAATTCCTTCAAGTGGACAGTTTATATACTTATCAACTGCATCATTCATGTCAAACCATGGACTTGGTGGTGTGCAAGGCTCGAATGCAAGTTCCCCCCTGCAAAGCAAAAAAGGCCATAGGAGTGAAAATCGTAAAAGAAAATATATTTGCAACCGTGAATTGTGTAATCATCATGTAATCGTTTTAAAAAAGGTTAATAAAACATGGAACCCACATGAAAGCGATTACGCAGTGTTTACGCATTTCACAGTTGTATGTAGAATTACTCTTTAGTACCAAACTGCTATACACCAATTTTTCAATTTCGTAAATCGATTATGCACCAGTTACCCTCCTAAACTGATACCTCCAATTTTACCAGTTCCAGTCTGGTTTGGTCTAGTTTTTCGGTTATAATAATATGAGCATAAAATGTAATTAATATACTAATATACATTAGTATACTTGTATATACTAATTAATTAAAGCGAAATATAATTAATATATTGAGAATTTATTAGGCCATAAAATGTTATTAATATATATTTTATATTTAAAGCATATGATCAAATAAATTTTCATGTTAAATATTAAAATTTTATGTTATAAATTATAATAAAATTATCTTATATATAATTATAATTTATATTATTATATATATTATATATAAAAATTATATATAATATAAAAAATATTATATATCATATTATAAAAATTAATTTAAAATATATAATATAGTGAACCGGTCCGGTCTAGTTCTAAAAAGTATAGAACTGGAACCGGACTGGTACCGGCCAACTTTGGATCTAAGGGAACAAGTTCCGGAGCAGACTGTTCAAAAACCGAACAGATTCCACCGAATCGAGCTGATTTCCTGGTTAATTTTACACCCCTAACAATGGGGTTGATGATACTTGCAGTATTTGTTGCATTTTTCTCAATAAAATGCCAGAAGAGGAATTCCAAATTGTCACATGAAACAAATCCACCCTTAGAATTTCACATTGCAACATGGAGGAGAATTTTACATCATGAAGTTATCCAAGCAACATAAGGGTTCAATGCAAACAACTTACTTGGAGAAGGGAGTTTTAGGCTTGTTTACAAAGTAACACTCTTAGATGGAATAGGTGTTGCCATAAAAGTTCTAAACTAGCAAGTAGAAGGGGCATTCAAAAGTTTTCACATAGAATGTGAGCTATTACATAATATTCATCACCGAAATCTTGTCAAACTTATTAGCGCTTGTAGCAACATGGACTTCAAAACCTTGGTATTAGAATACATGCCTAATGGGAGCCTGGACATGTGGTTGTACTCTGAACACCATTGCTGCTTGAGTATGTTACAAAGGCTAAATTTAATGATTGATGTGGCAAGAGCAGTAGAATACCTTCGTCTTGGTTATTCAACACCTAGTGCATTGTGATTTGAAGCCTACCAATGTCTTATTAAATGAAGATATGGTGGCACGTGTTGTAGATTTTGGGATTGCCAAACTCCTTGGTGGTGGAGTTGCTCTAATAATGACTCTTGCTACAATTGGATATATGCACCAGATAAGACTACTCTAGCTCTCTCACATGCATAAACATACAATTATACTCTTTACAAGAGGTAAAATATTGATGTTTGCACTTCATGTCTATGTGTTTTCTTTCATTATAGTACCATATTATAAGATTTTCTTGTGATAATTGTAACATGTGTAGAGTATGGATCTAAAGGAATTGTATCTACTAGGGGCAATGTATATAGTTATGGCATTTTATTGATGGAGACTTTTACAAGAAAAATGAGTTGTGGACGTAAGACCTTCAGTCTTAGTTATCATGGGAGTGTCCATGAGCTTACAATTAGTCATTTGGGCACAGTCTAAAATGTCAAGAGCATACTTAGTTTGAGTTAGGGTAAGGCCATCAGGAGTTGGAGTGATCTGGATCCCCAAAAAATAGTGGATCTTTCATGGCAAATTAAGTACTAAGGGTCGAAATAAACTCATGAAGGAAATTAGTGGAGGAACCAGTGAGTAGCATATAATCAACATGGAGGAGTAATACAAGACAACCACGAGAAGAATGATAAAAAAATAAAGAGCAATCAACAGTGCTACAACTAAAACCATAAGTGAGTAAAAAAGTACTAAACTTATCAAACCATGTACGTGGGGCTTGTTTTAAGCCATACAAAGTTTTGTTTAATTTACAAACATGAGACGAGTGAGTTGAGTGGATAAAACCTGGAGGTTGTTCCATGTAGCCAGATTCATAAAGATCACCATGGAGAAAAGCATTCTTGACGTCCAGCTAATAAATGTTCTAATGATTGATCAAAGCAATAGTAATAACAGTGCGGATAATGCTTGGTTGGATCACCAGAGAGAAATTTTCATGATAGTGAATTCCATCTATTTGGTAAAAGCCTTTTGCTACTAAACGAGCTTTCAATCGATCAAGAGTACCATCTGCATTGCATTTGTAAAAACCTATTTGCAACCAATAACAACCATGGAGGGATCACGAGCAATGTTTTGAATACCGTACCGGATACCGTACCGGTCAAGGCACTGGAACAAAATATTTCGGTACCGGTACCGTTTCGTGTACCGTTTCGGGATAGTCGATATGTGAATAAATTATATATATAAATGTATATATATAAATTATATTTTAAAATAATAGTCTATATATGAATAATTCATGTATAAATATATAGATATATAAATTGTAAATAGTCTAGTCTGTATTGGGAGTAAAAAAATGAGCTTATAGTTCGAAAAAATGAAAAAAAAAAAAAAAATGAAAGGCCGAAATATCGGCCGGTACGACCGGTACCGGCCGGTATTTCGGCCGGTACGAAATGTTAATATTTCTGTACCGGTCCGGTGGCCGGTACGGAAAATTCCGGCCGTACCGGCCGGTACGGAACGGTATTTAAAACACTGATCACGAGGGACAAGAGTCCACATATTGTTAGCATACAAAGCTTTTGGCTCATCAATCATAGCTTGGGTCCATTTGGGGTGATTGAGGGCAAAGTGTATGGTTTTGTGCTATTTGGTTACGGTAGATATATCATGGAGATTTGCATATTTGGGATTGGGTTTGTGAATACCGACACGGGAGTGGGTAATCATGCTATGTTCAAGGGCCGAGGTGGGGTTGAGGAAGATGAAGTACACGGATATGGAGGCGATGCAGAGCTATTGAGAGTAGGGAGGTGAGGGATCGGGTCAGGGGTGTGACAAGTGGTGGGTGGTGGTAAGGGAATATTAAGTTCTAGGAGAGGGTAGGAGGGAGTAGGGTGAGGCAGGGCCAAGGGAGGTGTAATCCAGAGGTCAAATATAGACAACGTCGAATCAGAGGGTGGGGGAAGGGGAAGATTCCCAGGATGTTTATAAGGAAAATTAAATTCATCAAAAACAATATGGGGAGAAATGTAAGTACGACAAGTAGGAGGGTGATAGCATTTGTACCCACAATGCCAATCACTATATCCTAAAAAGACACATGGTAAGGTTTTTGTATCAAATTTATCGTGCTTGGTGTCCCAAGTTTATAAATAACATTTGGATCCAAAAACATGCAAAGAACGATAATCAGGAAAAGTTCCATAAAGAATCGAAAAAAATGATTGTAAATCAATAGTAGTAGTGGGAAGATGATTAATTAAAAAGATACCAGTGCCAAAAGCTTCAACCTAAAAGCGTTTTGGAACACCGTTGTGGAAAAGCATCTTCATACCAACTTCATCGATGGTACGATGATGATGTTCATAGTGCCATTTTGTTAAGGGTATGGGGCCATGAAAACTTGTGAATAATGCCTTGTTGTTTTAAATGAGAGGTAAATTGATTGTTAGCAAATTCACCACCCCCAATTGGATTGAATTTTTGTTTTATTAAATTGACATTCTACTTATTCTTCAAAAATTAAAAAGGCTGAGAAAAAATTAGATTTTTTTCGAAGCAGAATGTACGACATAAATTTAGAAAAAGCATCAACCAAGCATGCATAATAATGAAATTTACCAACAGAAATAATAAAGGCAGGTCCCCCATAAATCACAATAAACTTTATAAAATATAGCATGAGTTAAACTAGAAGATGGGTAAAAAAGAAAATTTGCTCAGTGTGCCTAACTGGCAACTTTCACAAATAGACTAAGTTTTATGTCTAGAAAGTTGAATAAGACCTTTGGATTTGAGTACTTGGATAGTAGGGGTCTGAGGATGTCCCAAATGCTGATGCCAAACTTCTTCAGCGGTAGTCTGGAAACGACTGGAGGAGTGCGCTTCGTAAAGTGCAGATAAGGAGTAACGATTACCCTTCCGTCATCCGCTCATTAGGACATGGTTGGTCTCTCGTTCCTTAAAACCAAAACCAACACCATAAAATTCATAGTTATAGAGATAATCATTGGTAAGTTGCCCAATAGATAAAAGATTTTTTTGCAAGCGCTGAAACTAAAAGTACATCACGTAACTTAATTCTAGTGGTACCATTATTCATGTACGTATCACCAACATGTGTAATAGCATGTGAACTACCATCGCCAATAATGACAACGTCATTACCAAAATATCTACTTAAATTTTCAAACATACCCGGATTACCAGTCATATGGACAGATGGTCCAATGTCTTTAATCCATTCATTATCAGGAGAAAGACTTTCCAACGTCATGGCAGCCAGTGCTTGAGGAATATCATCAGGCTGGAAAGAGTGGTTAAATCTGTTCCAGCACTTAAGGGCAACATGACCCTTTTTACCATAGATTTGACAGATGTTTGGCTGGTCACGGGCCTTGGTGGTAGGCCGTGCATTGGGCTCACATGTAGAAGATGGGGCTCCTAAAGGAGCTCCTATGTGAGACTCTTGGGCTGAGTGGCTTGCAGGGTGAAACCCTTGGCCACGAGAGGAGAACCCCATTTGCTGAGATCGGCCACCACCACGGTTGTCCTTAGAAGTTGTTGTACCTATCTGCTGGCCATAGAAATCAAAAGATGAGTTAGAGTCATGAAGAGAAGTGCGGATTTCATACTGTTGTAAGAGTGGAAGGATCTCGGCATAGGACGACATGGGTGGTTTTAGCATCGAGGTGGTGAAAGGTTCATAGTGGGCATCGAGGTTGTTCAACAGAGAAAACACCTTCATCTTGTCGGCAACTGGTCATCCGATTAAGGCCAAGCTATCGCACAAGCCTTTAAAGGTGTAGAGGTGATGTGCAAGAGGAGTCGTGGGTTCCTTCTTGAGGTAGGTTAACTATTTAGTGAGGTGGAACTCTAACTCGTGAGAGCCATGTGCATACGCTGCCTTCAAGGCCACCTAGACTTGGTGGGCGGAGTCTAAACCCACAGCGAGGCCGAGAGCCTCCTATGAGAGAGTGCCAATGATCTAGCCTCTTAATAATCGGTCAACTTTGTGCCACCACAATTAAGGTATGGAATGTTCTGATTTTCCTGAACTCGATGCTCCTTCGAATGGGATGTCAAATTCTGGAGGAGCAGAGTCCTCATGGAGTAGTAGAGTCCTCACAAAGGAGACAATCAACAAAATCTTGCCTCTTAGCAAAGACTAGGAGTTGTTCACGCCATAGAGGGTAGTTGCTATTGTTGAGTCGAAAGTTACCCACGTTGAGAGCAATGGTGGCCATGGAGGAAGACTCTCTTCACTCATATGGTCCCTGATACCATAAAGACAATGTGAGCTTAAATTGTTTGATAAAATGTCTCAGTCTTCGTTGGTGATATCGAGAGTCTACTATTGTTATTTATAATCTGTACTACATCAATACAAGGTGTATTGTACCGTTGGAGACTAGTTATACAAGGTAATTGACAAAAATACAAAGTTGAAAAAAATGAGAATTAGCTATTTGCATGAGTGATTGGGAGGATCTACTACAAATATGGATGTGATAGCTATTGCCATGATAAAGGGGTCTTCATTTGGTAAGTTATCATTTTCCGTTGATGATGTATTGTTATTAGTCACAGTACATCTATTACCTATATGATTTCTAAGTCATCTTCTAGATATTCTATTGTACCATCATGGCATTTCTCTAATTACTTTTATACTTTATCTAAGTACTTTCCTTGAAATTATCCAAATGTCCATGTTGCGTAACACAAAGATATACCAATTCACTCAACAAATTGGTCAGTCGTCAACCATGCAATTATTTAATAATAAAGGAATAACATAAAGTAAATTAATTACATAACACCAATCTTGGTATCAAAGGGAAGCCCTTTAGATAACTTGTTAAAGGTAAAACCTTACGGGGCAGCTAAACCCAGGAAAGTCAATTTTATTATTTGAAAATCAATTACAAGCAAGTTTCAATTACAAAATCAGACAAACGACCCGTTTGTCTTTATCGCAGTAGTAGCCAAAACCTCTGACAATCTTCAAACTTTGACTTTTCTCCTAGAACTCTAGTGGCTGAATCATGATCATTCTATCTCAAACATAGAGCACAATCACATCCAATGAGAGAAAAATAACTAGAGAATACTTAAGAGAATTTCCTCACACATTAGCACTCGCAAAGACTCTCCAAAATCTCCATGGCCGAAATCTCTATCAATCCTAACTAGCAGGATCTCTTACATAAACAATCTGATAGGAATTTGACTCGCAATAGAACTATACTAACGGAACAAATTGGATAGGAGTTTGAGTCACAGTGAAACTCTACTGACGAATTCTGTTGACGGATTTTGCTGGCACCTAATACTTATTTTCTCAGCATTGACAGTTTCACATACAAACTCTTATCTAGAAAAGATCTATATCTTGAAACTTGACTTCTACACTTTTGACTTATCTAAAACACTTCCTAAGAAGCTCTAAATAAAATCAAAATAGCCATAGAAAAAGTCAAAACGTTTTACATTCATCCATATTACAAAACCAAAGATAAGATAAACTCTATCATCTTATTCACTTAGTCATATCCAAATTTATCAACCTAGTCACCTAGTCCGAGCTAGAATTTTGCATCTACAATCTCCCCCTTTGGCGAATTGGTGACAAAAAATAATTTGATGAATGTAATATAGAACCTGTCAAAAGCACAAATAGCAGACCAAGAAACCAAATAAAAATTTCAAGCAAATAATCAAGAAGAATAAAAAATACTAACATAGAACAATGACTAAGATTAATACTATCAAAATTCACAAGATTTAAAATCTAATTCAAAGTCTAAGCATGTTCAAGTCTAACATCAAAATTATGTCCAAAATTAGAATAAATCATAATTTAGCTCTCCCCCTCAATAAAAAAATTCATTTAACTCCCCCTTAGCCACACACTTACTACAACTCCTCCTAAATCTCACAATACCAAATCAATTAATCTGCTATTCTAATATCTCCCCCCTTTTGTCACTAATTTGACAAACAAAACCTTCTCGTCATAAAAAATAGATCAATGTTGACTACCGTGTGGGAATATGAGAACAAAATTCCTAGGAAGACCCTCCCACAACTATGAAGAACCTCAACTCTACAATGCAATGTGAGTAAAATGATGAATGAACATGAATGCATGTAAAGAAATTGGAAAATGCATGAAATAATCTAGTTGAGACAAAAAATCAAACACTTGGTAGGCATTCCATAGAGTCCAAATGACAAAAGTCAGGAACTTACCCAAAGACCATCCTCAATACATCAAGAATCCAAACCCATCTCACAAAATATATTTATTCATATCTCAAACACCCAAAACCCCCAACCATACATGACACATCAACCACACATACCACAACTTCTCGAATGCGTGTGCACCGAACCCAAGAGATAAAACTTAGAGGAAATTTATTCGGAGAGCACATACCTTGACTTGGATATGGAGAGAGAAAGAAGTCTGTGTGATTTATGAGGGCACAAATAGTCGAAAACCCCAAGGTGTGAAAGAAGGTGTTCAGCTAGGGCACTAAATGAGCTAGTGCCGTGAGAGTGAAAATTGGGGGTGAGGGGTTAGTGTTTATCAAGCGGCTTTAGTGACTTAAGTCACTTAAGGGATAACGTGCTATGCACGAGCCCCTATCACAGAGTCCCCATTGGGACTTAACCAAAACAACAAGGCTCCCAGAGCCTAAGTCCCAAAGTCCCACTGGGACTAAAATTCCCCCACTTTTTTTTTAAATAATACCAAATAATACAAAACACAAAAATATATATATATAATATGAAAAAAATGAAAATTGAGGATAAAAACTGATTGTCTTACTGAAAATTTAATAAAACTTTTTTAAGTAATGGAAGCAATGCTCATGCCTCAAGTGTGGCACTTGTCCAAGCACCATATCACTCATGCTGTCCACACACAAAAAAAAACTAAATTCTCTCATTTGTAATATTCACCATGGTGGCTTATGCCTCATTAGTTGACAAGGTCTATACCCTTGACATGTCCATTGTTGTATTACTTATCTCTTTCCGCAATGATTAGAGCAATGATTTTTTTTTTCTATAAGGGCTTTAGGGAACATATCCATGTTTAGTGTTTGCTTTTCTCCCCAATGAATGAACACTGACTTTTTCTATATAGACCAAACATTTATGCTTGGCAAGGGAAGATCTCTTTCTTTTAGTGCTAGGTTTAACTAGTATTAATCAATTTAAGGCATTGACTTCCCCCTTTTGTGAGCACCTCTTAATTTAATATGGAAAAAAATAATAATGAGAGTAAGAGTAGGTTCCTCACAGGGCATTATAATGTGACATTGTCTGCATAAACCATAAGGTTAGCACACACAAAGTGAGCTGTACAAATAAAAAAAAAAATGCTTTAAGTCAGGGAGTTGACTATGTGAGGACCCGAATGTTCAAAACTTGGCACACACACGAAGCTTGCACCTTCCTCAACTACAAAACAGCCTGAACCGAGAGACATATCAGAAAAATAGAAGCCAACTCAACCAACCCTAACAAAAATAAAAGAAATAAAAGACAACTCGAATAAACAAAAAGAGATGCCAACAAATAAAAGGAATGTGAAATGCATGTCCTAAACTAGTGATACGCAAGGAATGAAGTACATGCAAGTGGTCCTATCAATTTATGTCACACGACATCTTCTTTGACCATCCACTTTGCACACTTTTTCCTTTGTTGGAAAGATAAAATTATACTAGTTCACCAAGCTTAAGGCGTATGGAGGTTATTTGATGGCTAACTCTTCAATCTTATTTTCTAAATTCTTTTCCTTACTTGTATATTTTCTTTCTCCTTTTTTCTTCACTTTACTCAAATTAAAGCAATATGGCCTTATATGTCCAGTAATACCACAATGATGACAAGTAGGAACAAACTTACCTTTTAACTTACCTCGATTCAGCTTTTTTGAGGTTGATTATTCATGAGAAGTTTTAGAGTGATTTGACTTTGAAACGGCTTCATATGGTGCATCCACAACTTGGCTTCCTTGAGCAAAGATAATACCTTCTGAAGTAGTGGTAGCGGATGATGAGGCTAGAACTTCTTTGCCTTGGGAAGTCATGTACCCAAACCGGTGTGATCACAGCTGGGCTTTTGAATGCTCAACATCTCATCCAATTTTTGCGTTGCAAATTTTTGCTTATATTCTTTAGCTTTTTTCTAATTCCTTCTCAAGTGCTCCACTTTGAGTATTCAACCTTGATATTTCAACTTTAGAAATTTTCGACGCCTTGGACATATTCTTCTTTTCGGTATCCATGGCTTTGTGTTTGTTGTATAGCTTCTTGTTTAATTCTTTTTAGCTTGACCACTTCTTTATATAAATCATTGTAATCTTCTTGTATACTTAACTCATGGTCAGCATCAATAAGAGCTATATCCGAGTCACTGTCATCATTAGCACTTTCAGATTTTATTAGCACAATTTTAAAAAAATCACCAACAGGAGTGGTAAAAGCTATAAAGGAATTTTCATTATTAGACAATGAACTAGTAGTTTAAGATTGGAACTATCATGTTTGGATAACAAAGATATCTCAGCAATTTCCAAGAATTTTCGTATGGAAAAAAGTAGTCAAACTGCCAAACACTCTTTGTCAAGAATCGGAACCTGAATTATATTCAGATGATGTCATCAAAGGCTTCCTGAGGGTGACCAGCATATTCAGTACCTTTCATTATTCCCTATGTTTATTTTTAATGCTTTCTTTTTCACAGGAGCTGATATCTTTAATTATTATAATTTTTTTAAATCTTAATTTAATAATAATATTAAAAATAATTTAATAATATTTTATTTAATTTTTTATTTTTATCCAAAATCATATCATATCACATACAAGGGAGGTTTACAAACTTTTGTCAGACTCCACAAGCAACACAGCATTGTTGGTTTACAAACTTTTGTCAGACTCCACAAGCAACACAGCATTGTTGGTTTACAAACTTTTGTCAGACTCCGTGGTGTGGCTCTCTCTCGGTCTACAAATTTTGATTTAAATTAATTTCTCTAAATATTTTTTAAAATCAAAAATCATTTTTAAAGGTGTACGAAGGCAGGTGATTTCGGGAATACACCTGCATATAAATAATCATTATTTCATCCAAGGCAGGTGATTTCGGGAAATAATGGTTAATGAGGTGTACGAAAGCATTTGTAAATTAATGAGGTGTACGAAAGCATTTGTAAAAATACAACAAATAAATAAAATCATTATTTCATTATCATTATTAATAAAATTCATCATTGATAGGACTCACATATTTTTCAATAAAATTACTATAATATTTATCACTATTATATATAAATAAAATTATCATTTATTCATCATTAAAACACAATAATCATTGATGAGACCTATACTTTTTTCAACTATCTATCCAAAAGTCAACAACTCAACATATTTCATACATCCAAACAACTCAAAATACTCTCAATAGGACCCACAAATCCACTCCACTCTCTACTCATAGCACTTCTCAATACTTCTCGCTACCTAAACTAGGCCTAAGTGTGACATTCAATGATTTTCCCTTATTTTTTTTAAAGTTTGGACACTCCACTCTAATATGACCATATCCAAAACATTCATAACAGCTTATCTTATCCTTTTCCTTAGATTTATCTTTATTCCATTTTTCTTTATCACATTTCTTTGCAGGAAATTCCGTACCTTGTTTTTGTTTTCCACTAGCTTTCTTGTTAAACAAGAATTTTTTAAATTATCTTGCAATGAGTTCTATATTCTCATCGTTCAGATTTTTTTCATCAGAAAAACCATCTCAATCTTCTTCCATAGTTTTTAAAAGAATTTACTTACATTTTCTTGTTTGAAGAAGAGATGACTCATATGTTTGTAAGGAGCTTACTAGTTCTTCAACCTTAATAGCATCCAAATCATTCCTTTCCTCAATAACTGTAACTTTTGGGTGAAATTTTTCAGGTAAGGACCTTAAAATCTTTCTCATGACCCTTGAATCCTCTACCTTCTCATCAAGATTAAACCTAGAATTCACAATGCCATTAAATTTAGCATAAAAATACTAAAACTCTCATCTTCTAGCATTTTAATCTCTTCAAATTTTGAGGTTAGCATCTGCAATTTCAAATTTTTAGTATTCTTGTGCATTCATGTGTAACCTCCAAAATATCCCAAACTTCTTTGGCAATCTCACACATGGAGATTCTTTTAAATTTTTCGAGAGATACAACCATGAAAATAGAGTTAAGTTTTTTTCTATTCCAGTTGTAGTTGGTGATCTCATCTCTAGTCCAAGCATCAAGAGTTGTCTTGAGCTTAGTCCATCCTCGTTCAACTGCATACAACACACGTAAAGACTTGAGGAAAGTACTCATACGAACTTTCCAATAAGCATAGCTTTCCCCAAAGTGTGGCGGGGCATATAACGATGATGACATGATCTATAGGGACACAGACCACACTCTGATACCAATTGAAATTACCCAAATATTCCTATAGCGTAACACAAAGATCTACTAATTTACTCAACAAATTGGTTAGTCGTCAACCATGTAATTATTTAATAATAAAGCAATAACATAAAGTAAATAAATTGCATAACACCAATCTTAGTATCAAAGGGAAACCCTTTACGAGGTAGCCAAATCCAAAAAATCCAATTGTATTATTTGAAAATTAGTTACAATCAAGTTTTAATTATAAAACTCTTGTCAATTGACACTCTTACTTGACCAGACAAATAACCTGTTTGTCTTTAACCCAATAGCAGCCAGAACCTTTGACTATCTTCAAACGTTGGCTTTTCTCCTAGAACTTTAGTGGCTGAATCACAATCACTCTATCTCCAACATGGAGCACGATCACACTCAATGAGAGAAAAAGAACTCTACTGACGAGAAAACTCCAAAAGTTTTTAGAAAATTCTCTTAAAACTTTTCTCACACATAAGCAGTCGAGAAAACTCCAAAATCTCCAAGGCCGAAATCTCTACAAATCCTAATTAGTAGGATCCCTTAAATAAACAATCTGATAGGAATTTGACTTGCAGTGGAACTCTTTTGACGGAACAAATCTGATAGGAGTTTGAGTCACAGTGAAACTCTGTTGACGGGTTTTGCTGGCGCCTGATACTTTTCTTCTTAGCATTGGCAATTTCACATACAAAATCTCCTCTGGATAAGATCTATCTTTTGAAATTTGACTTCTACACTTTTGGCTTATCTAAAAAACTTCCTAACTGCCTCTAGATAAAATCAAAATTGCCATAGATAAAGTCAAAGTGTTTTACATTCATCCAAATTAAAAAAATCAAAGATAAGATAAACTCTATCATCTTATTCACTCCAAACTTATCAATTTAGTCACCTAGTCCTAGATGAACTTTTGCATCTAAATTCCTAATTACGAACACAATAGCGCTTCAGGCCACTGAGCCGCAAAACTGTGGGGAATCGGCTGACTTGGCATTAGGTGATATATTAAAAAAAAGAAAAAGAAAACTTAACACAAACTAAATGGGAAGGAGGGAAGAATTCAGATTTCATATGCCAAAGAAAACCAAAAGAAAAGGAAAACCATATGCGATTTTGGGTTTGGAAGAAAAAAGAGATCGCGTCGTCGTTGTCTCTAAGTTTGGAAGAAGGAAGAGCTCTACGTCGTCGTCTTTGGGTCTAGAAGAACTGGTAGATATGCTCGTCTTCACGTGAACAACTGGTAGATCTCATCCATCTCTGTTCGTTGGTTTCGTGTGGGTATCTCTGTGGCTAGCTTTAGGTAAGATCTCATATTTTAATAATGCATTCTAGTGTGTAAGTTTTGGCGAACTTTTTCCAAGAAGTTCCATTCTTGGTTGATTATTGCAGTAAAGCTTGGTTTCTTCCTTGCATAGATCCCTGCCAAATACTCCATTTTTAGTTAGAACCAGTTATATAGGTTCTCACTAATTTTTTGATTGTCGGTCAGAAAGGAAAGCATAGAGATACTATTTCTTTTCTATATGTATTGCCACAACGAACAGGAGGCTTGAAAATATGAACGGGTCTTGGCTTGAATCCTTTGCTATTACAAAGTGAATATCTCCTTGTAGAAGATAGTTTGTGTTAAGCTCCTACTTGTGGATTTTAAAATACGTACATTCTCTCACTACAATAAATGTTGTCTTTTCCAGCGCCAAGAATCGCTGAAAATAACCCCAAATATCACCGAAAATAATATTTTCCAGCGATTTTTACTGCGCCAAATGTTTGTCGCAATTGTTTACTCAGTTATAAGTTAAACCAGTGAACTACAAGAATCGCCGCAAACTGTCGCAATTTTTTTCGCTGCAAATTTCAAATAAAACGCCGCAAATACCTATTCGGTTTGCCTATTAAATCGCCGGGAAAACATTTTGTGGAGAATTATAGTCATTGCAAATATTTAATAAATTGTCGCGAATGAGGAGATGTATTCCAACAGTCTAACAAAATCGCTAGGAATTTCCAACAATTTGTATTTATTGTCAGTACAGTATATTCATAGTGAGCTATTTTCGCTGGAATAGAGTTTTTATGGCAATATTGTATTGCCACCAATATAATTTTACCTTACACTATGGATTGGTTTATAGTTCTTTTTACATACTCAAAAAAGATCCAAACTACTAATATGACCATATTATGATCTCCTTAACTCAAATGAAAGGACTATAGTATATGCTTAAGTATAAAAAATCTAAAACCAAAAAATCTAGATAAACCAAGTTTGAGAATGAAAATCAAATAAAATGTCACAATTTATCAAATGAGTCTCACAATCTCACAACCCAGAAAACAAAAATTAAAAAAAGAAGAAGTAACACCAGCAAGAGGTACTGATCCAAGAATTCCTACTCCAATTTGAAAAATATGTTTATAGAATCAGACAACTTACAACTAGTTGTGTGATTCTATAAATAGAGATGTTGTGGCTTGCAATAACATGCTGCAGCTTTGTGCCCACCAGAAGAACAAGCTGCACACAAACATGTAGAACCAGATGACAAGACATTTACATGAGGGGAACTCAGAGCTATGTTATGTTGACTTAATATATATGCTTTTTGTCATTTGTGAATGCACATCTATTATACCACCTTAGATGTACAAACGTATTCAATCAGCCTAGAAGTAACTGTGAAAGCTACAAATAAAAAATAAAAAAGAGAACTTACAGCAATAGGAATGATCTCTTTCTCTAGAAATAGAGATGAGACCCTGTCTCAAGCATCATAAACAAATGATCTTATGTTTAGAGAGTTTGGAATGATACGTATGATCAAATGAGACTACAATATATTGATGGGAAAGAAAGCTAGATGAGAAGTACAAGGCAATAAGCTATATTGGACATTGAGAATTTCTACAGAAAGAACCACTTGAAGAGGGATGAAAAAGTAAATAATATTAAAACAGCAGCAAAAAACTAGTGACTAAGATTATGGAAGTAAATGTAGTAGAGTTTAAATTATTTATTACCTCACACCAACTATCATTTCAAATTCTTCTTCCATGGAGTGAACCATATAGCCATAAAAATCATATTTTAGTTTGAGATTATGGTTTTGCCATTAGCTTCAACGGATATATAGCTTCATGTCAATATTAAAAGACAAAGGTCACTTACCTGCAGTTAGGATAAGAAGCTATAGTTTACGTTCTCTGTTGTATACTACCTAATGAATTAGTTACTGAAGAATAGAAACTATACTTCAGTGAAATGCAGTAAAAGCAATACAAATGGTTGAAATATGATTTGAACTTTTATATGAGATCTGTACACACCTTGAGTCTCTGTTTACTGTCTTTGTCCCAGAAATTAAAAGCACCATCTTACCCCACAGTTGGAAAATTAAAAGCAACCAATTTTGGTTGCGAATAGTCTTTTGGTCGCGATAAATTGGTCGCAAAAGGCCACTTTTGTTGTAATGAGTGTGATGCACCTAAAATAGCAAAGGCAGATAAGATCTTAAGCAGCAAGAGATTGATAGATAGAAACTACCAAACGGTTCAAAATGAGTTCAAGGACTTGTGAAGATGCGAGTTTTTAGTAAAAGAATAAGCTATCAAATAAATAACTTACAAAGAGATCTAATGGCAATGATCAAAACAATCCATTAATGTCAAAAATAAAAAACATGGAGTGACCTGGAAACTATAATAAAAACAGTTGACCAAAGTATAAAATCTGGTAAGAAAGTGCCAAACTTTAAACCATTAACATGAAAAAGAAAAAGAAAAACCCATTCACTAGTTCAAAAGAAAACCAAAATGGAATTATATACACCTCTTTGCACATTAGAGTCCTCAGGATGATCCTATAAACCAAAATAAAATAAAATAAAAAAGTTTAAGCTATATGAAAAGGAGCAATTTCAAACATCCAACCCAAAATTGTGAAGATATGGTAAAGTGATTGTACCCAAGAACTTTTCCATAACCACGATGCACAGCTTGTGAAACAAGCCCCATTAGCCCAATGCTCCCACCTCCATACACAAGGTCCAGCCTCCTTGATACCTTTACATGCACATGCCCAAAACATCTCATCCTGTTATAGTGGGAGGGTCTAACAGTAGCCTCTTCCTGTTATAGTGGGAGCATAATCAACTCTAGTAAAAACAGTTTCACTAGCATTTTTTTTTTATGCTAAAACAAAAGCAGTCACTACTAAAATTACCCCATTTCAAGTCAGTCACTAACAATTGCTTGACAAAAAAATTTTAAATCATTTTTACTAACACATTTTTCATGCTAAGTTTCCTGTAACATAATCATAACTTAGTTGAAATATAGAGGCATATGACATCTCATATAGGACCTGAAGGGAAGTGACCACATTCCCATTGTGTATAGACTAGAATTGATCCAATGAACATGGACGTGATATTGGTTTACCAACTGGAAAAATAAAGGACAAAATCCTAACTTTGTAAAAATGTACTTTGATACATAAACAAATACAAGTGAGCAAAAAGAAGAAGGATTGACATGTCAAACCAAACTTATGAACCAACATGTGTGTAGATGTAAACGTTTGGCTATGAATAGGTGACTATGTTGGTAAGTTTGTATAGGATTGGGTGACTAAAATGATAGAGTTTATCCTATCATTAAGTTGGTAATTTTGGATGAATGTAAATTATTATTGACTTTATCTATAACAACATTGAGTCTATCTAGAAGTCTTAGAAGTTGTTTAGATAAGTCATCTATGTGAAATTCGAGTCTATAAGGATCTGGAATTATCCAGAACAGATGTTGAACAAAAATCAGATACTACAGAAAAGAGTTATCGTGACATGTCAGCAATCCGTCAGGAAACATTTTTGCGACTGTCTCTGCCTGTCAGCAACATTCTACTTCAACTAGGACTCTTTTCAGATTGTTTATTTAAAGGATCCTACTAGTTAGGATCCGTAGAGATTTAGATCTACATATTCTCTAAAGCACTTTCTAGTGCATATTTTGGAGAGAAAATTTCTTAGTGAATTTTCATATTTGTGATCTTCCTTTGAGTGTGATCATGCTCCGAATGTGGAGGATCGTGTGATTAGATTTAGCCACTAGAGTTCTAGGAGGAAATGCAATATTTGAAGATCGCCAGAGGTTCTGACTACTACCACGGTAGAAGACAAACTAGTCGTTTGTCTGGGCAAGTAAGAGAGTCAAGTTGCAAAGGTTTTGTAATTGATTAGTACTTGTAATTGATTTTCAAATAATAAAATTGGCCTTCCTGGGTTTGGCTGTCTCGTAGGGTTTTACCTTTAAAGTGTTCTTTAAAGGGTTTCCCTTTATAACCAATAGTTGTGTCATGCAAGTTTATTTATTTTCTTTAAGTATTTGATTTATTATATAATCATAAGGTTGTGATCTAACAAATTTGTTCAAGTAAATAGGTAGGCAATTTTGTGAATTCACAAGGGTACTTGGGTAATTTCAATGTGATTGACCATCAAGATATTCAAGGAATATATCTCAACATGTTTTGGGAAAAAAAATTTACATCATTATTCCCAGCTAGAGCACTAGAAAAATTAGATTCTAATTGAACTTCCAACTACTGTAGCCTCCAACAATGCATATAGTTCATAAATTATGTAGCTTAACTAATGTATAAATAACACATGACCCCACATTATCATGTACACAATACAACCTGTAGAATACAAAATTCCTAAAAAAAATTATCAAGGACCCATCAAGATGGTCATAAAGGGGAAGGGAAAAATGATCTCAATTCAACGGTTAAGTATTCACAAACAAGGAGGGAAAAAAATCCAATGATTAAAAGAATTGGTAATAAATTACGCTAGCAATTGTATAATTTGGATGCAGAAAAACCTCTGCTAGCACATTCACAACTTCCTCTTTAGTCAACGTATCTCCTTGTCCAAACCCAAATTGATATGTTACATTAGTTCTTTGTTAGTTTCTCTGAAACAAAAGGAATATATAAACAAAACCTTATATTTCCATATTTCAAAATTCTCTAATTCACAACAACAACAACAAAACTAATTTTACTTACTTAAACCCCAACTTAGTGATATGCAACACTTAATCCAAACCAAATATGAGTCTTTCATCGTCTTATTTTCGTTACCAAACACTGCTTGAGGAATCAAAAGTAAAATCTTGCAAGAGTTCCAATTTTTTAAGTTTAATTTTCTCAAAACCCAAAGAAAGAAAATACCTTTTTTATGACAGAATCAAACTATGGAAAAGATATAAGCTTTGGCCACCACAAGCCTTTGTTTTGGAAATCTCTAGATTCTGAAATACAATGGGTTGCGGTTTCTGCGATGCTGTGCCATGGAGGAAGGCGGCGCACAGTGGGTATAGGAGCTTGAGCAAGATCTATGAGGGGGAGAGCAGATCGATGATTAGAGAGAGAGAGAGCTTCGGTGGAGGGGTTGGGGACCATTGCAAGGGTAGCTACGTCTGCAGTTGGAGGTGGTGCGGCGGCTGCAGATGCGGCCACATTGGGAATCCAAGGGAGAAAGGATTTTGAGGGATAAGAGAGAGGGAGATCTGCGGGAGAAAGAGAAGCTGTGAGGGAGGGACTTGGCTGGGTTGGCTGGCGACGGTGGAGGTGGACGGTGAAGGTAGGTCGACAGCGGCGTGTAGTGGCTGCTGCGTGGAGGCATGAAGAGTGGGGATCGGGGGAGGAGGGACTGTGGAGATATGAGAAGGGGGAGGAGACGCTGGAGGGAATTAAAGGAATGAAGGGAAAATGCGGGGGTTTAAAATTTTATTAGTTTTTTCGGTGATTTAGATTCGCTGCTAATAGTATTAATGGGCGAAATATGACTTTTATGTCAATAATATTCACTATAAAAAGCATCTATTGAGTCGATTCTAAAATTCATCGGAAAAAAAAAATCACTACAGTTACTATATCTTGTTGTGACAAAAAAATCGCCACAATAGGTATAAAAGTTGCCGCATAAAAGATGAACAGCAAATCTCCCTCAACATTTCCCACTTTTGTGATGGAATTCAATGCCGACTTAGAAATCGCCACAAATAATGACCTTTGCAGCGATTTATTCTGCGACGATCTTAAAATCGCTGGAAATGACCTATTTTCTTGTAGTGTCTTTGTGGTGCATGATAGGTTTGATGCTAAAATTTTCATGGACTAGAACTCTAAAAGCATTAACTGCACAAGCTATAACAACAAGTGCTCAGTCAGCTTGTTGGAATTTTGGGGTTTCGTTTTAAGCAGTTATTCACACTAGAAAGCCATTGCATGATTTGGTTTTATATACGCTTTAGCAAATGTGGGAATGTTATTGACCTATTTAGATTCTAAATGTGGGGTTGCTATTGTGCTATGATCTTGTTTTTCATACTTAAACCTTTCTTATTCATTGTCTTTCCAGATATTGCAAGTACATGCATTGAAATCCATTAATGCTTGGCTTACACATCTAAAAGACATTTTAATGTGCATTAAGCTCTTGCCTGCCCAAGGTGCGCATGTATTCTAAAACAACCTCCAATAATTTTGTTTTGGCCAACGACAATTTGGGCACTAGCATACATTTTTCAAACATTTAACATTAAATACTTTGTCCATAGAGTTTTCCTAAAAACGGTTATCATTTTGAGATCTAATTTTTGACATCAAATCACTAATTGATTGCTAGTCATTCTAGGAATCATTCTAAGAATCATCCCCATCAAGTTCCATATCTTCTCCATTGCAAGATTAACAACAAAGTATTTTGTAATTGAATAACATGGGTTGTTTCTAAAATTGAATAGCATGGGTTTTTTTCTTGTTTGTTTATATAGTTCTCCTTAGGATTGTTAGCATAGAAAAATAAGAAGAACACTCATCTCCACTAACATCATCTAGCTCAAAACCTCCAAGCACGGTATGTTATATTATTTTACAAATTTGTTGGAATTACAGTGTTGAGTTGATGTTTATTGGTTGAATACATCAACCTCATGCTTGCTAATTATCAATATTATTTTTTATGTTAGGACATCCGGAAAACTACTCCAAACGTTTCAAATTACATGCACAGTTGGAATGGACCAATGCATGCACGGTCACTAGCTTTTATACCATATCCAGATGGCAACCAATATCCAAGCAACATTTAGGTGCTGATGCAACTCTGTTGGTGTCTTTTTTTTTATTTTTATTTTATAACTTTGCTTTTTCTGAAAGTTTAATTGCTTTCATTTTTTTTTTTTTTTTTGCTTTAAGCAGAATGTTGGTTACCAATTTCAGTATGGGATCAGATATCTGATTCCTCTCATTACTACAAGCTCCACAACGAGCTCAAGAGTTCATACATAGGATAATTCAATTGTAGGGAAATTGAAGCGCCATGTACTTCCTCTAGAGTCGATGAGGAAAGTAAAGAGGATGGACTAGATTCACGAGAAACCGAGGATAGTAGTATTGGGACACCTGGGTTTGTCTAAATTGATGGTAGTGACATGATTAAGGAGCCAAAATCGGGGATGGAGGCTAACTTTTTTGAAGAATTAATGAGCTATTACAAGCAATATGCTAAGAAATGTGGGTTTGGGTGATGACAAAAAGGAGTGAGATGGGAGATGATAAGACTTTTAGATATGTCACCCTTGCTTATGCCTGTGGTGGGAAGGCCCAGAATAGGACATTGAATGTCGCCAAAGCACGTCCGATAGGAAAGGTAAAATGTAAGGCAAAGATTAATGCCTTAAAAGTTGAGAGAAATGTGTGGTTGACAACAGTTCATAATATCCATAATCACGGCCTCAGTCCACAGAAATTCTATTTCTTTCAATGTAATAAAGAAGTGAGTGAGACCATAAAAGGAGTCCTAGATAAAATTGATTTGGCTGGCATCTGAATGAATAAGAGCTTTGGATCTCTTGTCATTGGCGCGGGTGGATTGGAGAACTTCCGTAGAAAATGATTGTTGTAATTACATCAACATGGCAAGACATCTATGACTTGGGAAAGGTGATGTTGCAGCGCTTCGAGAGTATTATGTTGTCAGATGATTACTCTTACAGTAGGTTCGAAAGAGCATATTGAGGATGCAACTAATAAGTTATATGCAATAATTGACTTATATCGACAACCAAGAATCCCCATCGATGACCCTAACAAGTTTCAATGTTAGTTGTACGACAAAGGACACAACTAGAATTGGTAGTTCAAAGCAAGTACTTAGTCCACATGTTGTGAGAGGGAAAGACAGACCCTCATCTCTGAGGAGAGCATCCATAATGGAGAAAGACATACGAAAAGTTAAAACAAAGAGGAAGAAAGCACCAGTAAAGGGGAAACGTAAACAGGTACACATTTGTAATATTACATGTTTGTTTATATTTTATTAATGCAAATATGACTAATGTGTTTTGTTATTTGTTACTTGATTATTAGCGAGATGGAGGAGATACTCCAGACGTGGATACTTGCTGAAATTTATTTGGCCCTTCAGAGATAGATATGTCCAATGTTGGTGGCGTGCAGGTATATAAATAGTTATATATTTATATTTGAATTACAATATTCTCCAGTTTCCTGATGAGTATTTATCACCAGGCTATTCCAAATAGCTCAGCTTTTGACATTAGTGGCTGGAACCCAGCTCCGAGAAACAGTGATTGCGAGTCAAGAAAGTGTAAGTTCACTAAATTTTAAAATATTTGATATCACATTAATTTTTTAATATTATTCATTGCAAACGCAATTTGGGTTAAATGGATCACAACAGATGCAACTTGACTTGGATGGATCACAACAAGCGCAATGAGATGGTTTAATTTTAATATTCAGAAAAAATTTTGTATATTGATTGTACTTCATGGACACATGACAACACATTTTTGTGTATTGTGTATTGGAACTATGTATTGTGTATTAGAACCAATGGCTATATTATATTGGACAATTATTTTTATTTTTGGATGGATAGCTTTTTATTTGTAATTATTTTTGGATGGTATGATACTTTTTATATGTGGAAATATGATGTGGGTTCCAGGTGCAATTATAAGAGTGCAATGTTAGTTCCAGGTGCAATGATATGAGTGTGTGCAATGACATGAGTGCAATGTTAGGGCTAGTGCAATTATATGAGTTTGGGGGAAGTTTGTGCTTTGACATGGAAGAACATGAAATGCAGAAGTGGTCGTGCTTTGATTTCTCTTCGCATTTTGACACATTCTCAGAAAGATTTAAGCTTCTCCTAGATGCACTGTATGTCTTACGGCAGGAAGGATAGTGGTTGTCTTCAAAAGAATAAATATCATGACAATAATCACAAGTACCCAGCAACTGTGTACACCTATGCTGTAATCAGGGCCACGAGGCATTTCAACAGCTTCTGTTTTGACAGAGTAGGACACCGTCAATACTTCAGGATGAGTAGCACTTGAGAACAATAAAAAGGATAAAATATTGAACTACTATAGCTTTGCCAAAGATAAATACTGAGCACAGAAGAAATGACCAAGTTTTAGCAAATGAGATTCTAAAGAAGAAAATATTTATTGGCTTTGATTCTAAATGCAATCGAGATTCTAATAGCAAAAGGGTCTGAGATACTATCCATAACTTCTCCCCTTGAATTGATCATCTTGGTTATGAGTTGGGAATTTAAGGTACCGATCAAAAAGGAAAAAAATCAGATGGATCGCTTCTATGGCTTGAATTGCAAGAATATTGTTGCTTGCAAATAAATCTGAAAAGCTGATTAGTAGAAATTTTAACTCAATCCCAAATCATTTGAGAACCTTAAACTAAGTAGAAATTTCACAAAACTCCATGATCTTTGGGAAGCAACAGCATAGAAAGTTTAGATGTACATAATATTAATAACTTAGATACTGTCAAATACTAAACAACATATACTAAGTTCTGAAATCACTTAGATACTGCTAAGTAACATGACGCAACAACTACAAAAGCTCAATACAGCCGAAGTAGTGTGCGTGAACGCCTTACAGAGCTCAATCTCCCTCTTCTTGATATCGTCGAGTTTCTTCTCGAGCTCATTCTCCTTCCTTAACAGTTCGTTGTTTCTTTCTCAAAGTTGGAGCTCATTCTCTTGATTATTATCTGCCCACATGAAAAACTTGCAGAATGGTAATCCTTGATCATTTTTAACATATAAAAAAAAATGTTAGATCTTCATAATATTAAGCATTATATTAAGCATTTTACGTTACAAATTATGTAGTTACCTCTATGTTGTACTTTGGACAACCTAAGAAGGGTCGTCCTGGATTTCGTGCAGTATTTGAGTACATCAGTGTGGCTTCAACCTCACAGAAGCAGAATGGTTGACCTAAAGTACGTTTAGCAAAGGATGAAGAAGTCAATAATGATGCCGATGACATTTGGTTGAAGGCCATAGAATGTGCAAGTAAGCAGTGTAACCAAACCTAGCTGAAAAGTAGAGGAAAAAAAATTGTCAACAAATATTATTAATCCAAACAAATTACTCATATAATTTTTTGTTATAAATATCTACAAAACTTGCTTAATTTTTTACTAGATGCAAATCGCTACGAAATACGGGGGGTGGAAAGCAGGAAGACAATAAAACCAAAACTGGTAACATTACAAGGGAAGTGACTTTTCCCAGCGATTATTTTCGTTGGGAAAAGTCTTTAAATCGCTGCCATTAATCTTTTCCAACGATTTAAAAATTTCTGCCTATTCGCCGGTATTATCTCTCTGCTTCTGATCTACCCCAACGGATACCAATAATCGCCGGGAAAAGTTATCTTTTCCAGCGATTTTTTTTCACCGAAAATTCTAAATAAAGCGCTGCAAATATACGTATGGTTTACCTATTAAATTGCTGGAAAATATTTTGCCGGCGATTTTTTACCGTTGCTAAAAGTATTAAAATCGCCGCAAATAAACCTTTTCGGCATTAGGTGCACATCGCTGCAAGTGGCTAATTTGTTTTAAAAACTCTATTGCGGTGATTATAAAATCGCTATAATTGTCTATTCCCAGCGATTTTATAATCGCCGCAATTGAGTTTTCGGTTTTGAATATCCAAATGCAACGATTTATGAATCGCTGCTTTAGATATATTCTCAGCGATTTAAGATCGCCGGAATTGCATATTAAAAACCAAAAACTAAATTGCAGCGATTATAAAATCGCTGGAAATGTATATTTTCTAGCGATTTTGAATTATAGTCGCAATTGCTTATTTGCAGCAGGTATTTTTCGCCGGGAAAAATCATTTGCGGCGATACTATCGCCGCAGATAAGTTCAAAACAACAAATAATTATTTCCGGCGAACTTTACTCACCGGAAATAGTGTTTCAGAAAATTTAAAAAAAAAATAGCACAAAACAGAATACAGGAAAAATATAATACACATCCAAGTTATATGTTCTTGCTCAAATAAACAATTGCACAAGTGAGAAGCACAAAATCAAACTTACAAATAATCTAAAAACCAATATTTCTTTAAAAGAATATGTGAAATGAAACGGTGAGATTAGCATAGACACAGAATATATACAGCAAAATGCCAATATCAATTAAGAAATTAGATCGTACAGGTTAGATACATTTGTACAACAAACTTGGCAAGTGGCTCTGCAATTCAACACGTTAAGGTTGCCATTGCTCACACAGTTACAAGAATATGGAAGCTTTATTTTCCCATCATTGGTAAGGAGAATGTTAGTTGGCAAAGATTCCTTGGAAGATATGAACAAAGAACATAGCTTCTCCCTTTGCAATATGAATTGGTATACGAGCATAGCCCCCATTGGCAAAAATAGAAAATGGATGAACGTCCAATAAGACGACTGCTATTATGATCCTTAAAACAATACCTAGTTCCAACCAAATAGTGAATAATAGAAACTGTAGTTTTATCAAGTTGGAGAACTGCCAAAATCACCGACATCTTTTGAACTCCTACTAGAGTTAAACATCTATTATGTCAAAGACCTGCAAACTTTCAACATCTTTTACTAAATGTGCAGGGGACATAATCAGCCAAAAAAAGCATAAACCGAGAGAACCTCACTATTGGTGGTAACTAGATCACCGCAGCAAGAAGTGGCAGGTGGGAATTGTTATGCCATTGTTGAGTCATACTTCACTCAAATTTCCGGCTAGAATGGACATTAAGAATCTAACACACGGAAGCTACCACTCTCCCTCCCTCCCTCTATGGTACTAGTGAAAAAAAAAACAAAAAACAAAAACCAAGAGAGAGATGCAAGATATGATAAAGACCTCCAGCTTATTAGTCTATTAGGTGTCGGCATCCATAACACATCATACATACATAAAGATATATATATATTTATATATATATGTTGATTAGGACCAAAGGGATATATAAACCACAAATGTTATCAAAAATCCAAGTCAATCAAACCTCTATAATCTCAAGTTAGAAAAAAATAAAAATAAAAAGCTTTCAAGCAGATTATGGTGACACAGAAACAAGCCAATCCATGAGAAAGGGTTTTACAAGGGCCATATTAGGTTACATGAAACATAATGAATATAGAAATAGAACTGAGCGAACTATATGACAAGAAACACAAGTATAATTTTAAATTATGGCAAAAGTTAACAAATATTACATAAAGAATACAAACAGTTGTATAAAAAATGTGTACCATGTCTTGGAAGAAAAATGCCACAGTCAGAACTCACAAACCATATGGTGACCATGCTTACTAGAATATTGTGTTTATGCTTATTAGAATATTGCATGCCAAAGGAATATTGTGTACTAGAATATTGTGTTTAAAGCCAAAGGAATATTGCATGCCACATTGTTGTATCTTTTCATCTGATCTACAAGTATAGCTTCATTAATTCATAGATTCCCAACAAAACCTAAATGCACGCTAAGGTTCTACGTAAATAATTTATAGCTTGCAGTCTGATTTGTCATAGTAAATAAAGAAAATGGCAAATCTCATAAGGTTTGGTCGCCTAACGGTAGATCTCCTCGGAAAGAAATTTTTTAATATCTATGTTGTAATATTTAAGTTCAACAAAATTTAAGGAAAACAATGGATTCAAAGAAATTTTATTTTGTGCTTTCTTGTTTGATACCGACTTTTCAATTTAAAATGATTAGTAATAATATCTTATCTTTAATAAATAAATAGAATGAGATCATGGGTTCAATACTCAAGCTGGAAATGTTCCTTCTGCAAAGAATGTTTATATGATCAGAGGGACTCAATTAGGAGATCCATGAGATGGATAGAAATAAAGTCTTTGCAGCATTTAATTAATAAGCTTTGATGTTTCAACAAGAGTGCATTGGTTTTGAGTTATCTAGAGCAATTGAAGACAGTCTCCATGCCACTTCGTCTTTATACGTAAAAAAGAGTTCTAAACTGTCATAATTTAGTTCAAGCTATCAATAGTTCGTGTATGAGAGATGACGTACGTCCTGTATTTTTTATAATTTATAATGTGGATTTAAAAGCACTGATGCAAACTTGAGGATTTCTTGTTTTCATAATCCCTGAAATTTATTCAGAGAGGTCATGGATCAAGTAACATATTTGGAGGTTGTAGTATTAATAGTGATAGTCATTGTAAAAGCTGGTAGGTAGAGAGAATGATGGTAGATAGAGATAATATGAAGAGGATAGCTCACTACAAAAAAAGATAGAATTGCCGGCGTTCGATAAGCGCCGGCAACTGTCTTATAAAACGCCGCTACTTAATTAGCGGCGGTTTTTTGCCGGCGTAACCGACCGCCGGTAATGGATGGTCGGTATTTTTCTATTCCGGCGTTTTTTAAAACTTGCTAAAGATATATAGGAGTACAATTTCGGTGAATATGAAAAAACTACATATTTTGAAAATCTAGAAGAAAATAAAAAAAGATGTTGAACGAAGAAAATGGAAAGACGTTGAAATAAAAAAATAAAATAAAATAAAATAAATTTTCAGATGAATTATCCTTCTGTATATATATTTTATATATATATTTATATATATATCCTTATAATTATATATATATATTTTATACTGATATATATCCTTCTATATCATATATATATATCCTTCTATATATAAAACGTGGGCATATATATATCAGTATAACGTAGGCCTGTAACGTGGCATGGGATTTACATATATCCCCACATATCCCCATGAATATTGCATGCCGTTTTATCCTCCCAGTATTTTCAAAACTCCAACGATACTAGGGTTGCCGAATGTTTTAACGCAATTCGGATCATCGTGCCGCGCAAATACGTACGTTCCAACTTCCCACATAGCAACGCCTCCACACAATGCCCCTGATCACTCCATAGCAAACCAAGGTCGTTCCTCCACCAAGATAGACGTCAGCTTCCTCTGTTTTGGACCCTCAAAACAGAGCAAGAAATAGCAGTGCAAACCGAGAGTTTTCCACTGATCAAACAACCCCCGTACGTAAGTCTCACGTTAAACTGATCTCCATGTATTTACTCTTCACGTTATACTGATCTCTATATATTTACTCTATGTATTTACTCTATGTTTCTGCCTCTCTATGCATTTATTCTATGAATCTGCCCTCTATGTATGTACTCGATGAAGACTTTTTATGTATTTATTTTATGGTGGTTTCCGTTAAAACCAAGGTTGCAAAGGCTTTTTATGTCATCGAAGACTTCTTCACAAATGAAATAGCATGCTATAGGCCGCACAAATGATGGGGTACTAAGGCATCCAGCAGATGGTTTGGCTTGGAAGACGTTTGATTCACAACATTATGAGTTTGCCTCTGACCCCAGCAATGTTAGGCTTGGTTTATCTACAGATGGCTTTAATCCTTTTGGTAACATGAGCATTTCCTATAGTACATGGCCGGTTATGTTGGTACCTTACAATTTACCTCCTTGGATGTGCATGAAACGATCAACTTTCATGCTATCATTGATTATACCAGGACCATCATCACCTTCAATGAATATAGATGTATACTTAGAGCCTCTAATATCAGAATTAAAGGAATTATGGGAGGTTGGAGCATCAACCTATGATGTTTGCTCTAAAGAGATATTTACAATGCGAGCGGCTTTAATGTGGACAATAAATGATTTTCCTGCATATGGTGATTTTTCTGGATGGAGTACAAAAGGCCGTTTAGCATGTCTTTGTTGTATGGGTAATACACGATCTAGATGGCTGAAATATGAAAAAAAAATTTCTTATATGGGGCATAGACGATTCTTGCCAATAAATCATAGGTGGAGAATGATGGCAAGAACATTTGATGGTACACGAGAAATTGATCCTCCACCTACTATGCCAACACCAGATGAAATTTTGGAACAATTAGATGATGAAAGATGGAATGATAGGACAAATCGTAAAAGAAATAGAGTTGTGAGGTCCATTACTGTTAAGGAACACTCATGGAAGAAACGTAGTATTTTCTTTAGTTTGTCTTACTGGAAAGATAATTTATTGCGTCATAATCTTGATGTGATGCACATTGAAAAAAATGTGGTGGATAATATTGTTGGCACACTATTAAATATTGATACGAAATCAAAAGATGGCATACAGGCACGCTTTGACTTACAAGAGATGGGTTTGAGACCACAACTTCATCCGGTTATCACAGCTGCAAACAAGACATATTTGCCTCCAGCTATTTTCACAATGAGTAACAAAGAGAAAGAAGACTTGTTGAAGGTTATAAAAAATGTAAAAGTACCAGATGGTTATTCTTCAAATGTTTCACGTTGTGTCAAGCTTCAACACCGTACTATAGTGGGAATGAAGAGTCATGATAGCCATATACTGATGCAATAGCTCCTTCCAATTGCATTACGTGGATCATTACCTAAGAAGGTAATAGAACCTTTAATCGAGCTATCTGGATTCTTCAGGGAAATTTGTTCCAAAACGATGCGGCTTGAAGATTTGGACCGATTGGAATCTAGAATACCCTACATATTGTGCCAATTAGAAATGATATTTCCGCCATCATTTTTCACGGTAATGGTTGATTATACATTTAGTTGCAGAATGTAAACTTGGAGGACCTGTTCATTATCGATGGATGTATCCCGTTGAAAGGTATGCTATAGTTATTGAATTAAAAACATATAAATCTATTAAAATAAAA
Source organism: Pterocarya stenoptera (assembly GCA_003123785.1). NCBI lineage: Eukaryota > Viridiplantae > Streptophyta > Magnoliopsida > Fagales > Juglandaceae > Pterocarya > Pterocarya stenoptera. Next base: position 42,306 of record QEOT01005340.1, on the reverse strand, counting down.
ACATATTTTTTTTAAAAATGGTAAAAGTCATATTATGATTTTTGTTGTAGGTACCTACACCGACTTAAGTTTCATGTGCGTAACAAAGCTGTGCCAGAAGGTTCCATTGCTGAAGGATATTTGCTGGAGGAATTATTGACATTTTGTTCTCGTTATTTAGAATCCGCTCAAACAGTTTTCAATAGACCATCTAGAAACCCAGATGATTCTAAAGGGAAAGTTATTGATGTTCGCCTCGATTTTACATCGTGGACTCAAGCACATCGTTATATTCTCTTCAACTCTGATGATTTTACTCCATTCCGCATGTGAGTTGCAATACTTAATACGTATGAATGAAATTATATTTTATTTACATTTGTATAATTATAACAGACATCTGTGATGTTGTGAACATATTAGGATGCACTTGGAAATATTAAGGAATACAATTGATGAGAGGCATTTATCGAATGATGAACTACAGAAGAGGCACCAAGACCAATTTTGTAATTGGTTTCAAGACTATGTACTATTTACACCTCATTTACTATTATATCGCATAATTTGTTATGTCTCTCTAGTTTCAATGATTTAATCAATTCTAATAGTCTAACCTTTCAGGTAATAAAAATGGATGACAATGAAAGAAGTGACTTGGGCCATAAAGTCATAATGCATTCCAAAGGCCCCATGCAAGTTGCCAAAGAATTTAAGCGATTTGTCATCAATGGCACAAAATATCACAAAAGGAATTATGAAAATGGGAAGAAAACTCAGAATTGTGGTGTTAGTGTGTGTACTAAAGATGGCCCTGCTTGGTATGGCCAATTAACACGCATAATTGAGATTATGTATTATGATGGATCTCGATATGTGTTATTCAAATGTGATTGGGCAGATGTTACTAGGGGTAAAGGTTTCAAAGAGGACGAGTTTGGGTTTAGTCTTGTAAATTTTTCTCATCTAGTACACACTGGTAATCGGATAACTGATGATCCATTTGTTTTTATCTTCCCAAGTATCTCAAGTATATTGTGTGGCAGATGAAAGATGCCCAAATTGGGTCGTCGTCGTTAAGACAAAACCAAGAGACGTGTATGACATTGGTGAAGAGGAAGTGACTGACGTTGATGAAGATGAATATTTAGTCAACGAATATTGTAACACTTCCAACGATGAAGCTATTGAATCTGCAATTGATGATGTTGTGTGGATGCGAAATGACATAGATGGAATGACAATTGAAACTCCTCAATAGTGTTGAGTAAGAAATATATATTTAGACATTTTAACATGATATCTCTTATAACTTTACTTCTATATGATATCATGCTCCAAATATTATTATTTCTATTGATCTGCATATATGTAAACTTGTTTTTGTATAGATAAAATGGGTCCAAAAAAGAAGGCAAAGACTATCCAATCACACTTGCGAAGACAATCTACTTCAATACCAGCTGTCCATAGTGAGACACAATCATATCCATCCCTTGATAGGGCGGCCCATTCATTACCCTCTGTCGATAGGCCGTCCCCTTCCGTTGATAGGATGGTGGAGTCATCACCTTCTGTCGATTTTCCTTCCCAATCATCATTATCTTCACAGAAAGGGACCCAACCTTCTACATCGATACAAATGGGAGGTCAACTATCCACACATATAGAGATCAGCAGAGAGACCCAGACATGCACACCTGTACCAATAGAACCACATCCGGAAGCAGAAAATGTTGACTTGTGTTCCGACATTGGAGACCGTTTTGTTGTCATTGTTGGTATGTTTTTGTTTTTCTTCTTATTTATTTCACTATGAATGCACATTTATAAAATAGTAATAATGTCACTAAATCTATTTTTGCAGATACTAATGGAAGTAGAATAAAGAGGCCATTGCACTCGATTCATGACATTTGGCATCTTCCAGAAGGGGAGAAAATTGATATGGAGCTCAATAATCTTGGTCAACCCATCAAAAAACAAGACTCAAAAGTGGTCAGGTTTGGTGGCCTGATAGCGAGAACTAATAAGTTGATTCCAATAATTTATAAGGATTGGAGGTCGGTGCCTAAGACCATAAAAGAGGAAGTGTGGGGTCTTATAATGGTATAGAATTTGTATTAAACCATTATTATTAATTAAATAGATATATTTTGATATTTTTGTTAGAAAGCAAGACATATACTTGTGTAAATGGTTTTTGACTGCAGGGCAAGTTTAAAGTTCCTGATGACAAATTGGATGCATTCAAAAAATGGATATTGAAGGACTTGGGGAAGAAATGGAAAGACTACAAACACGAATTGAAGAAAAAGTTACTTCATGAAAAAGACACATCTGCAGCACAAGTTGTGGCAAGGGCAAGTCTCGATATGGTGGACTTATCGCAACTAGCAAAGTTGGCCAATCTTTGGTTCGATCTAGAATATATGGTAACAACATGCGCATTTCTCTTATAGATTTAGAAAGTCAACTAATTAGTTATTTTAATCATCATTCTCATAATTTTTGTGATGTTGTAGTCAAAATGTAATAAAAATAAGGAGTGTCGTAAGAAACAGGTGGTTGTTCACAACGGAGGCTCAAAAAGTTATGCAAGATATGCCCATGATGCGGTATTTATTTAATTACTATTTATTTACTTTTGAATATATGTTAATTCGTTGTTTTCATATATGTGTTTAATCTAGTATATTGGACGCAGCAAAAATCAACTGGGGCATTACCAAGTCGAGCCCAGTTGTTTGTCATGACCCATAAGAAAAAGGATGGCACCCACTACAATGATGAGACAAGAAAGAAAGTGGTATATGTTTATTTTCAAATTTATTACTTTTAATTTTAATGGATTTATAAGATGAAGAATTTATTTTTTGTTATCTATTACAGGCTGAGATGGAGGAACTTTTAACACAGGACACGAGTTCTATAGAAAGGGGGTCTGGAGGAACTATGGCTTGGGCATCAGATGATGTTTATTCTAAAGTTATGGGTCCAGAACTGCCTGGACGTGTGCGCGGTTTGGGGTTTGGGCCAACCCCTACAAGGCAAACTTGTCAACATTCATTACCAACTTCTATGCAAGAAGATGGTATATCTAAGGAAGAGTTTGATAAAATGCGGAACGAATTAACTCAATTGCGAAACTTAGTAAACACATTCATGCATGCACAGGTGAGCACCCCACATATGTTTAGTTGATATCAATCAACCTTATTTTGGAATTTTTGGACCCTCATTTGAATTTATATTCAGGCTTCAGTACAAAATCAAATAGAGAATGAAGAGGAAGAGAAAGAGGAAGAAGAGGAGAATGATGAAGATGAAGATGAAGAGGATGATGATGAAGAAGAGGAAGAGAATGACCAAGATGAGGATTGAGGGGATTATAAGTGAAGAATATCAAATTATATTAATATTTTAGTTTAATGGTATTTGCAACTTTTCTTAATTGAGATCATATTTATGGTTAGGCCATATATCGACGTTTGCTCCGTTTTGCTAAGTTGGAATTGGAATGGATTATAAAAGTTTTGAAGTCAGGTGTTAGATGAAGTGGTGGATTATGCATTAGTTTTACTACTCTTTTTGGAAGTTGTGAATCATAGTAAGATGCCCTTTACTAGTTGCCCAATATATTTATAGTGCTTTTTGTTTGTGTATATTCAATTGGTTTAGCAACTATGAAGCTCCCTCATATTGGTAAAATTAGTGATTTATAAAGAAAAATTATTATTCAAGTCCCTTGAATTTATATATTTTTCTCAAACTAATCATTAGAATTCAAAAGTTTCCCAACATATTTTAACATATTTTGTTATAAAGTTTGCAAGCACCACATTCTTTTTTAAAAAAGAATAAATAAGAGATCCATATTAAAAGATTAAATTTTTAAAAATAGACTCTATTTGTTTTTCGAAAGGAATGTATGACACTTGTACGACAATTTTTAAAAGGAATGCACAATACTTACAATACTGTATTTAACATTACTTATTAAATATTGAAGGAAAGAAATTGAACGGCGTCGCATTGAGATCTCGACGCGCGAACTCTCTTCTACAGTTCTATTAAACCTCCCTCCCTTCGAAACTGGAATCCATCATACCATTACTAGTAAGGCACCCCAGAAATTCAACTAAGATTTTGGGGGTATTTTGGTTACTTAGTAAATATATATATAGCACACTTTGCCTTCTCTTTCAGAGTGTGAAAAAAGATCGAGTGGAGCAGAGGCGTTTCCATTATCCACATATAAATTCAGGTATTGGTATTAGAGATAGTTAAGTTATTGGTTTGTTTATTGAGCAGGAGAGTTGGTGGCAGTGACACATTATGATTGTTTTTTCTATTTTTTGTAGCAAGAACTTAAGTATTTTTTTCTTTGTATCATTTAAATAAGTTTTGTTTATTCTTTTTAATTACGGGCATAAAATTGATCAATTGTCGGCGTTTTTTAAATGCTGCCACAACTATATATTATTACCAGTGTAATAATATAAATGTCGGGAAAGTGAAAAATATACCGGTGTAAAATTGATCAATTGCCGGCGTTTTGTTAAACGCCAAAAAAACTATATATTATTTTTGGCGTAATGATATAGATGCCGGAAAACTCAATACTTTACCGGCGTAAACTTGATCAATTTTCGGCATTTTTTGAAACGCCGCCAAAGCTTTATATTATTACCGGCGCAATACTATAAACGCCGGGAAACAACTTATTTACCGGCGTATAATTGATATATTTTCGGCGTTTTTGTAAACGCTGATAAAGCTATATATTATTACCGGCGTAACTATATAAACGCCGGAAAATGTGATTATTTAGCGGTGTAAAAATTAAGCCCTGATAATAATACATTTTTACCGGCGCATAAACAACCGCTGCTAATATAAACGCCGGCAATTCTGTCTTTTTTTGTAGTGTAGGGGGAAAATCTCCTAGCAACACTATGAATTAATGAGGCGAGACTAATGGAGGGAGGGGGAGGAAAAATATTAAGCTTGGATACAATGGAGGAGATAGGTGGGGACTTGATGTTTTAAGGATGGAGGAGATTGAGAATGGGAAGAGCTTCTCTCTCTCTCTCTCTCTCTCTCTCTCTCTCTCTAACTTAGAAGACTAACTTATACCCTTTTATCTAACTCATTTTCAGTTTCCATTGTAACTTGATATGCTAATTTTTAAAAATAAAAGGCAAATTTTGTTAGAATTCGATAGTAGTGTGCTTGCCAAAGGAGTACTAAGTACTATTACATACTCATAAAGTGTGGATACATGATATTTTAATCTTATTATAGGATGTCATGTCATTAGAATTAATGTTTCTTTAAGCATTTTTAATTACATGGTATGTCGTGGTGGGATGAAAGTACCATGTCATCCATGCATACTCAAGACCTAATAATTTTCCTTTCTGAAAATACTTTTTCTCATTATCTAATTTTGCCAGATTATATTATTCTTATTTAATGTAGACAATATTGAAGTAATGCCTAGAGGTTTTCCTATAAGAAAGATGAAAGGATCAATGATCATGATAATTATGATAAGGAAAATAATTATAATTGCACGATGGTGTGGATGACACATTCCTCCACACTGCTAACATGGCAAGATTTAATTTGTAATATGTAGTTGAGCTAAATTACACGCCATTAACGACAATGAAGGAGGAGCTAAAACTAATCATTAAGCACAGAGATTGAAAACCATGACAAGAGGAAAAAAGCAAAGAAATACTACTATAACCTATTAGGGTTAGAGGATTTGACTATTTTATGATGTAGGAGATAACAACAAAAGCCACATCAATACAATAGTTTTGTAATCATTCCCCCAACCCTCTACCGAAAATTTTTAATATTGGGACAAGGAAAGGAGTCACTATACTAGAAAAACCAGCAGACAAATAGAGGGGAATCTAAGAAAAAAAAGCAAATTATAGGTTGTTTCCAATTGCATATGCTCTCTTACTCCCAATCTATTGACCTATTGAACTAACCAATCTGCACAAATTCTTATACCTCTAAAGCCTTTGCACCCAACTGGTCCCAGCTTTTTTGCCAACAATTGCCCCATTAAACCTGCATTCAAACCAGCTGCTACCAGAACATTTATGAAAACTAATCTCTCCTCATGATAAGCCATTAGTCTTATTTAGTTTACACTATTATTACGTAAATGTAGTTGACCTCTTAGATTTGTCTGCAACATACAGAAAATTTACTGAAATTCAAATTTTTTTTAATGAATAACAATCCTATATGAGGGTTGAATCGAATGACTCACCTATGCCGTGTTTCTTCCTTCTCGAGCATTCCAATCTATGATTTTCATCTTAACAAATTTGTACTGCTATAGTCTGCAAGAGATTAGAGCATGGCATGCATTAAAAATGATACAAGTTTACAAAAAGAGAAATAGAGAGTTCATACAGGAATCTATGAACTGCATAGCTTACATCAAGTACCCAGCTTAGAAAAGAAGTCTATTGCATAAAGAAATGCCATAACCTTGGAAATATAAAACATCGATAAATACATTCATCCAATTCAAGCTTGGGGTTGTATGAACTAATATCATTTCACCAATAAGCTCCATCTAGGTCTCATATTCAAGCATGTGATTGACCATCATGATATTCAAGGAATATAAACTAGAAAATTACAGCAATTACAGCAAGAGATAGTTCTTGATAAACCAGAAAATTCTAAAGAAATCCTTAGTTGTTTACTTAGTTATTAGCTTGAGTAGAAGGTAAAAAAATACATACTGATTTCTACTAGTTTAACACATAAAAATGGATGCCTATACATAATTGAAAAGTTATTCAAATAGAGGAAGAAGTATAGTTAAAACTATAGCAGAACCTTTTTGCTTAAACTACACAACATGGAACAAAACAAGGCAGAAAATCATCTCACCTCTTCAAGCAGTAGATTGCACGAATTATGCATGTTTCTACCTTCCCTCCACTTGGTTACACACCCAGCTAAACAAGTATTAGGGGAAAAATGTGAGGACAGATGAGGTTGGAAGACACCATGATAGAATCTGTTGCAGAAAATTTCAGAACTTGGAAGTGTGTTTGCTGCTATCTTTTTAGGTGCTAAACATGAGCTAAGAGAGGGAAAAATGATGGTGTTTTAAACTAAACTGAGCCTAGTCTTCAGCTATGAATTCAGACGCTCAAAATTGAAGCAGATGATGTATAGTAACAGTAATATTAGAGATGCCAACAGCAGCAGTAATGAAGAAAAAGTAGTAACTAGCTAGGTGGATGCTCATGAAATTAAACACATTCGGGTCCACCCAAATTTAAAACACTTGGTATATATCAATATTCATATTCCAAACCAATGTAGGTTCACATGATGGTGATCAGGAAGCAATGCAAATTAATATTTCACAATGCATGGATGCATATTGCTAGCTGCAAGCATGACTCCCCATTCTTAATGGTCAAGTTGAGTCCTGCCAACCACCATGGAGCTCATACATCTAACCCTAAACGCTTATTTCGACAAAAAAGTGCACTCAATGGATATAAGTTAAAAGGAAAGAACAGTGGTGGACATCGTTTTAGTTACAATATAAAGTGCCAATCATTACTTACCACTAGTATAAGAGAATAACAAGCAAGAAAATGAATCAACCAGCAAGTAAAAGAAACCATGTAGAAAACAAGCCATAACATGATTGACTTTTCATATCCAAAACCAAAAAAAAAATAACCAACAAAACCAGATCAAACAACCTAGAGAAGATCCAACAACCTAGAGAAGATCCAACCAAGAGATTATACCCACAACAGATGACAAGAAGAAACGATCGTGACTACCCAAACACAGATGCAAGGAGCTGCGAAACAGACACTCGAGATAGAGTGATGGCAGATCACAACCAGAAACTTGCAAACAAGAAGCTAAGAATACACAATGGGAGCCTAGGAACAAAGACCTTGAGAGGAACGTTTTCTTCTAGACCTTACAACCAACATAGAAAACAGAACATGAGACTAACGATTCAGATGCAAAATAAATAAAATATAACAAACAAAATGAAAAAAAACAAGACAATATGAAGCCGAGATATCATACTNGGACCTGTGAGGAACTTTTTATTCTACACTGCACAATAAAGATTGAAAACACATCATGAGGGTCTCGTTTCAGATCCAAAACTAAACAAAATTTAACCAACAAAAGCAAAAAAAAAAGAAAAAAAAGAGAGAAGATCTAGCCAACCGCAAATGATAGGCAGAATTGATCTAGAAGAACCCAAGAACACACGACAGGAAAAAACAAATAGAAAAAAAGAGCATGAGACTGAGGTCTCAGATCCAAAAGCAAACAAACAATAACCCAGGAAAAAGAAAAAAAGCAACAAAAGATCTAGCCAAGAGACCATACCCATGACAAGCCACAAAAAAGAAATGCACAAAACAAGGAAAAATCCCCAAAACCCACAGACTACACAATTAAAATTCATTTCACAGAAATTTCACGAGAGTGGAAATTAACTTGAAGTGAATGTGGGTGTGGGTGTATTCGTGAGAAGCGGTGAAGGAGAAAGGCCTTACGACTGATCGGCAACTCAGAACTCCAACAACGAACACAAATGCACAGCAGCAAACCCACAAGAAATCTGCAGTGGAAAGAGAGAAAGGAACTACTGTGAAGAGAGAGAGAGAGAGAGAGATGGAGAGAAATACCCGTGGTTCTTTTCTACACTGTGAGAGCCGAAGACGGATTGGGGAGAGAGGGGCGAGCGTTGGAGTGAGCACTGGAGGGAAATGAAGAATGGCGGAAAGTGGGTCAATTAAATTGTGGCAGTTTTTTCCCAGCAATAATAAGTCGCCGCAACAAAATGAAATTTCGCAGCAAACGATGCTCCCATTGCGGCGATTACAAAAATGGTTGCCAATTCTCCTTTACGGCGATTAAATTTTGCCAGGAATAGTCTCATAAATTTGGTAAAAGTAATATGAATTTTACGGCGAATATTTTCGCTGCAAAAAACCCTTTTTTGCAACGATTTTCAATTTCGACTGGAAAGATACCGCTACAGTAACAAAATATTTTTGCGACAAAAACAATTCGTTGCAATAGGTAAAAAATCGCCTCAATAAATAAACAATGCATTTGCCTTCGGGATTTCTTATGAAAAACGTTGGAATTGAGCGGCGATGTTTTTTGCAGCGATCTAAAAATCACTGGAAAAGGCTTGATTTCTTGTAGTAAACGTTTTCAGGGTAAAAGCAACCTTAATTGAGATCCTTTAATGAGTTCTAAAATCATCAAATTACCTTCAACAAAAAGAATGGTTCGACCTATTTCTAATCCTTATTCTATCTACAAAATTTCTAGATTTCTAATCCTTATTCTATCTTAATGGCACACTTGTGATGGGCCTCAAAAGTAAACAATAAATAGAATGCCACAGATTTTTTTAACCTACAACTTAGCAGATAAAATAAGATATAGATGGAGAAGCAAATTACGTAAGTAAATCGTGGTGGCATAACTTTCATTGGGTACATAGTGTATGCGTTAGTTTCTTTTCCCTTTGCAATCTTATGCTGCATGGTTAATTTATGATACATTGATGCAAAACTGTAACAGGTTCTAAAGATCCTAGGGAAAAACAACTTTTGGTTCTTTCACATGTTTAGATTATAGCATTTGAAACAACAGACCTTAATTAAAACTAAAATAGTCTAGAAAAAGCATAACCATGTAACATGAACAAACAACAAAAAAACTTTCTGAGACAAACATCACTAGCTATTTGGAACACAATCACTTTTAGGAGCTACAACTTGAAAATACAAAAGAATTAACTATATCAATTTGAGAACACAAACAGAAAAGTCACATAAAAACTCTGGAAATCTCATTTTGAATACCTCTTGATTTGAACCATGTATTAATGCAAGACATTAATCTCAAAATATCACAACTTGGGTGTATGTTTGTCTTTCATAGGAACTAAATGCATCCATAGAAAACATCAAGTATAATTGATCTACACACTCTACCCATTCTACACATCAAGTATAATTCATCAAGAAAAGTCACAAATGTATGTTGGAAAGTAAAACCAAAATAAAGAAGAAAAGAAGAAAACTAACCTGATCAACACATTCTGGTTAGGGAGAGGGTTACACCAAATATTTTAAGGTTAGGGTAAGGATTAAGCCGCGGGTTGGTTTAGGGTTAGGGTTTCGGGAAAGGAGATGAAAACACGAACGGAGATCAAATCTTCTAAGCGAGAAGCCCTAGATTGAAGGGGGAGGCAAAGGATTGAAATGAGAGGCAAAGCTTTATGCTTTGAAGGGACTACATTGTCTTTCGATTTCATGTGTCGATTTCGAGTGGGAAGGTGGGGGTTTCATGGGACTGGGGGGGAATTGTGCTTGAGGAATATGAAGGTGAAAGATGGAAGAGAGGAATCGAAGATGAAAGTGAAATGGGGGGAGCTCTGGAAATGGGGGGAAAGGGGGAAATGCTTCTTTTTCCCATGGCCAAACTTGCTCAAATGTGTCAATTAATTATGTTATTTTCTATAATTATAATGCACATCTCTTCGGCTTCAAGCATTTTGTGAAATGTTTCGGTTTTGAATCTGGAAGAGGGAAGGGATGCCTTTTTCCTTTACAATTTAACATTTTAGATTCAACTATATGTATGGAAATTGTCATTTTCTCCTTTGTTGTTGGATAGTCTCTCTCTTCCAAAATGTTGCTTCTTTTCTTCTTCTCCTAATTAGTACATTATTTGGTCTCGTCCACAACCTGCCTTGATCGAAGTTTAGGTCTCGTTTGGTTACACATATGAAATGAGAAGAGATGAAAAATATGTGAATAGTAGTGGGATAGTTTGTGTTTGAAATTAAAAATTGTCTGGGTTTAAATGCTGAGATGAGATGAGATGGGACAAGATGAGATGAGACCATCTGTAGAATCAAACGGAGCCTAAGATTTCCACCCCGTGAAGATGAAGCAACTCATTGGAATTGAGCGTTGAAAATCATGGTTCCCTATTTGCAGGGGAATGGCGCCTATAAAATTGTTACCATAAAATAAAGTATATTCGGGAGTAAAATTTTGTGACAAAATGGTTTCATCGAATAAAGTAGATTAGATGAAAATATGTTTTGTGCTATCGAAATGTTTTTTTTTCCCTGAGGGTTGTGCGTATAGTACTACACGAGAGCAGCGTCACCAACATGTGGAACCATGTTTTCAACTAGCAAGACTAAGGTCAACTTAAGATTGCCGTGCACCAATTAGACGGGTAGACAAATGGAGATATTCCAATGGAAAAAGCTGCCAATCGTGATATTTAATTGGGCATGTCGTCTAGCATCAGTGGGAATACTTGGAAATGCTTAGGGCAAAATCAATGCCAAATTGTATCACAAGTAATTAATTAATTAATTATTGCTTTTGGATTAGGACTTTACGGGACTTTGTAGATTTTGTCCGGCAGAAAGAGCCACATATCTCTATCAAGTACATGTGCCTTGTGTCAATTTAGAAGCCTAAAACACTTTATATTTTTTATTTAATAGTTACTATGAATTTCAATCGAAATGAACAGAATATTGTTGTAAAATGGATGTTAGCCGTGGAATATACTATTATTCAAAATATTATCAGGAGTTGTGTGTAGCTTTGATAAGGTAACAATCAGTAAAGATTGTCTTGATATCTTTCATTTGGTACAATTTGCAATTATATAAAATACTCTATCACAGAATTTAGATCTATTTTGGATGATTGTGAGCTACTTGATTTAGGATACAAGGGGCCTTAGTTTACTTGGTGCGATAGAAAGGAGAACCAACAGTGTGCATAAGTGAGAGATTTGATAGATTCCTTACTAATATGAGATGGTGCTCCATCTATCCCATGGCAGGATTTTACTATGGGACAACAGATCACTCTGACCACGTGCTAATCATCCTGAAGATGCAAGAAGATCATCACAAAGGGAAGGGTAAAAGGTTGTTTAGATTTGAGGCCATGTGGGTGGAATCACTAGATTGAGAAAGAGTCATAGATGAAGCATGGAAAGAAAAGTCAGGAACAAAAGAGTTGAGTACAGTGATGAGAAAAATTCAGAGATGTAGTGAGAAATTGGAAGTATGGAACAAAAACAGCTTTGGGCATGTGAAAAAGAGCATAGAAAAGGCTAGAACCCAGTTGCAACTAGTACTGATCCCCTTTGTCAAAGAAGAATTGACCATAAAGAAGCTAGAGCTGAAATGCAAAAATGGCTAGAGAGAGATGAAATAATGTGGAGGCAAAGATCATAAGCTTTGTGGTTAAAAGAAGGGTAAACAAATACAAGGTTTTCTCATAATAAAGCAGCTCGGAGGAAAAGAAAGAATTTCATAAAAGGGGTTAGGGACACAAAAGGAATATGGCAAATGGAGGAAGGAAAGGACAGGGTTATCCTAGATTTCTTCAGAACACTCTTTAAGGCTTCTAAACAAAATAGTAATATGGATTTCCTAGATGGCCTTGTAGAGAGAATTACCCCAGACACAAATGAGATGCTTATTAAGGTTGCGTTTGGTTCTCAAACTTAGTTGAGCTCTATTGAGTTTAGTCTAATTTTAAATTAAGTCTAACATCCAAACACCCAACTCTCAAATTACTAAACTCATCCCAACTCAAAACCTTCTTACATGTGAGACCCACAACCTTTTTTAACTTAAAACATCTTTATAAGTGGGACCCACAACATTTTTCAATTTTCCACAAAAGTACTCATCTTAACATCCAAACACACTTTAAACTCAGTTTGAATGGGCCCCACCTAACTGTCTCCACTACTCAACTCACTACTATTCATAAAGAAAGCTGAGCTCACTCAACATCCAAACGCGACCTAAGAAGTTCAATGCAGATGAAGTCATCATGGCTTTGAATCCAACAAAGGCACCAAGGCCTGATGGCATGGCTCCCATTTTCTTTCAAAAATACTAGGATGTTGTTGGGAAGGATGTGACAGCTGCTGTGCTAATGGCTCTTAATACTGACCAGTTTCCAAATTATATAAACCACACATTCATCACCCTGGTTCCCAAAAAGAAGAAGCCTGAGTTAGTTTCTGACTATAGGCCTATAAGTCTATGTAATGTCGTCTATAAGTTGATTTCTAAAGTCCTTGCAAATAGACTTAAATGCATTTAATTAACTTAGAAAGTGCCTTTGTCCCAGGTAGGCTTATCATTGATAATGTCCTTGTAGCTTATGAGATGGTTCATTTCCTCAAGCAGAAGATAGTGAGAACGACAGGCTTCATGTCCTTGAAACATGACATAAGTAAGGCCTGTGATAGAGTTGAATGGGGTTTCTTAGAAAAAGTGATAAATAAGATGAGGTTCAATGATAAGTGGGTGAGGTTGATAACGTTGTGTGTGAAGACAGTTTGCTTTTCCATTCTGGTTAATGGTGATCTCACATGACCTATATACCCTACTTGAGGTCTGAGACAAGGAGATCCCCTATCCCCATATTTTTTTTGTTGTGTATTGAAGGCTTGATCACACTGTTACAATAGGTTGAGGTGAATAAGCGGGTTGATGGAATTAAGATCTGCAAGGGGACTCCAAAAATAAACCACCTTTTATTTGCAGATGGTAGTGTTCTTTTTTTAGGAGCTAATATGCAAGCAAACTTGAATATTAAATCTCCTTGAGATCTATGAAAGAGCCTCATGTCAAAAGGTGAACAGAGAGAAGACCTCCATGGTGTTTAGCAAGAATGTAAATAACAGGCAACAAGATGAGATAATGGCTTTTTTTTTGGGGGGGGGGGGTGCAGAATTTCCAACAATATGAAAAATACCTAGGACTTCCACCTGTGATTGGCAGAGCAAAAAATAAAGCATTTTCTAAGTTGAAGCATAAAGTATGGAAAAAGCTCCAAGGCTAAAAGTAAATATTACTTTCTCAAGGGGGCAAGGAATTTCTTATTAAAGTTGTGGTCATGTCTATTCCAACCTACATGATGAGTTGCTTCAAACTCCCTGGAAATTTCTGTGCTGAGTTGGAAAGCAAGATGGCAAAATTATAGTGGGGTCAAAAGAATGATGAGAATAATTCATTAGGTGAGTTAGGAGAAGATGTATGAATAAAAAACAGATGGACATATGGGAATCAAAGACCTGCAGACCTTTAATAAGGCTTTAATAGCCAACCAAGGATGGAGGATTTTACAAGAGGAAACAACTTTGCTGCACAAAGTTTTTAAGGCAAAGTACTTCCCCAAGACTAGTTTCTGTGATTCAAAATTAGGATCATCTCCTTCCTATGCATGGAGAGGTATATGGAAGGTGAAAAAGTATTTGATACAAGGATGAAGGTGGGGAGTAGGAAATGGAAAATTAATCAATATCTAGACAGATTTCTGGTTGCCTGATCATAAACTCATACCATATATATCAACTGAACCCAGAAATCAAGATTGTGAAACAACGCCAAGCCTTTTTTATGATACCACAAATTGGTCGGATGTCGATAAAGTTAAAAGGGTATTACCACCAAGAGAAGTAGCTGAAGTCTTGAAGATTATAATTGGCTGAGGAAGTAGAGAAGACTGAATCATATGGGCACATGAGAAGATTGGGAATTATAGTGTCAAAAGTGCATATAGATGTTTTTATGCACTTGGGAAATCCAATCAAGTAGGAGAGAGTTCAAATGCAGAGGAATAGAAAAACTTGTGGAAGAGGATATGGAAACTCCAGTACCAAATCGAGTAGTGAAAGTGTTTGCATGGAGAGCCAGCAAAAATGGGATTCCAACTTTACAGAATTTGAAGCATAGAAAGGTCATTATGGAGCACTACTACCAGTGGTGTAATGAGGAAGTGGAAGACGTGAACCATGCTCTCTTTTACCACTCTTCCTTAAGTGACTGTTGGCGAAAACAGTTTAGTTTCTTGGTGACATCTGAGAATAAAAAAGATTTTGTGAATCTTGTAAGGAAAGTAATAATTAGGGGGAGTAATGGGGATTTAAAGATGTCCTTTCTTATGGCTTGGGGATTGTGGTATAGAAGAAACCAGAAAATGCATGAGGAGAATATTCTAAAGGTTGAGCATGTTGTAGATTATGCTTTGTTGTTACATCAAGAACATAATGAAGCATAGGGTGCTCCAAAGCAGATGAAGAACTCAAGATGTTGTTGGCTACCTCCTCCTTCGGGGGTGAAGAAATTGAATGTTGATGGGGCTATATTCCATGATCAATGCAAAGTAGGTGTGGGGATTATTCTTGGAGATGACAAGGGTGGGGTCATATTGTTTGCTAACAAAAAAAGAAAATGAGGTTAACGAGCCTATGGAGATTGAACTGATAGCTATCCTAAAGGGTTTAATTATGCATTCCTTTGGGCTTACATGTATGAGTTTAAAGCAATTCTCTATTAATGGTTAATGAAATAAGTTCTGATAGAGAATCCATGTCCCTGCTAGGCAACTTGATCTATGAAGTAAAGAAACTGATGAAGATGATCCCGAGATGCACCATCCAACATACTGGACGAATAGAAAATGAAGCAGCTCACCGAATGGTAAAACATGCTTGGAGTCTAGAATACTTGATAATTTGGTGGAACTCTTATCCTGATTGTATTTCACAAATTATTTGGTTAATACTATGATGTTAGCTTGTTTGGTTTGAATAAAAATATCTCTTGATATATATAAAAATATATATAAAATAATTTAATAATCCAATTTACTTTTATAATTTTGATTTTGTGTTCGATTTCAAACTCTACACTTTACCTTTAATTTAATTAAATATTTAAAAAATGTGCCTACGTATTAAGAGGTACACATCAAGATAATACTAAAACATAAATTGAATAATTAAATTTACATACTCTTATCCTATTTTATTTCTGAATAATTGGAGTGATGACCATTCTAGGCTAATATGAAAATTCACTATTAGAAAAAAATTAAAATAATTTTAATATAAAAGGTAAATAATTTGGTACCACAAATAAAGTCAGCAATATTTTAGAACCTTCTAAGCCAATATGGTGGTTGTAGAAATTGTATTAATTAGAAGTACTAGATCTATAAAAGACTTCTATAAAAATAAATCATACTTATCAAAAAATAATAATCATTAATCATAAATAGCGTCGCTTATCTTAATGTAATATATAAAACATTTATAATATGATATAGTACTGCATATTGTCATATTAGTTCATGAATTTAATTCTGATAAAAAAATTTGAAGGCAGCAAACTTAGTTGGGATAGGCTAGTTCTTAGTTAAAGTAACTAAATGATGACAACCTCATCTTCATCCATTCCTAAAATAACAGGTTTGAGACCAAGTCCTTGCTGGAATGCTCCTCCCTCAGGTTTTTATAAACTAAATGTGGATGGGGCAATGTTCTTTCATTACCAAAAGGCAGGTGTTGGGGCTGTGGTAAGGGATGAGCATGGTCAGGTTATCATGGCAGTCAGTAAATCAAAACGTAGGTATTGGAAGCTAAATCAGTGGAGTTATTAGCAATGTTTAGAGGCTTGCAATTCAGCTCTCAACTAGGAATTTCGAAAATCGTCCTAGAAAGTGATAGCATGATCCTAGTTGAGGCTTTACAAACTATTGGGGAATCATTATTAGTATTGGGAAATCTCATCTCTGAGGTGAAAAGGATGCTGAACCAGCTTCAAGACTTCAGGGTACAACATGTACCATGAATGGGGAATCAAGTGGCTCACTTCTTAGCAAGACATGCATAGAGAATACAAGATGTGGAAATGTGGATGCACTCTGTCCCTTCTTTTATTGCTCAATATGTTTGGTTAGACACTTCTAATGTGTAATTCATGGTTTATATGAATGAAGTCTTTTATCAACAAAAAAAAAAAAAAAAAAAACTAAATGATGGCACCAACTTGAGTATTAAATAATAGGTTTGGGTAGGATGGGTTAGGTTTTAAACTCAGTCTCTGTCGTCGTTGTTTATGATAAATGTTCCCCATCTCCTCACACCTGCTATCTATCATATGACCCATCTCCTAACAAGTAATCTACTTTTGACCAAGACTCCTCTCCCCTTTGAATTGCTTGGACAATCTGAAGTGAATCCCCTTTTAAAATGATCTTGGTGAGTCCTGGTTGTAGACCAAACTTGAAGCTTCAAAAGCTCCAGCAGCTTCTGCCAACAGAGGATTAGAGAACAAGGACATGTTTTGTCTCATAGGTGTAGAAACCAACCTATTCTCATCCCTAACTACGATACCTACTCTCACTTTACAATTAATCTTGTCCACAGCTACATCCCAGTTTATCTTGAAATAATTCTTAGGAGGGGGAGTGCAACTTTGAACCACCATATCGATAGAACTAGTCTACTCAGGTTTCAGGGAATGTAGTTCCTTCATCATCTACAAATCCTCACTTGCTTGCTTCACTACTACTTTTGGATGCTTGAACTCATTTTGGAATACAACCATGTTCCTTTTGTACCATATTCTCTTTGAAACCACTGCAATCTCAATATCTGAATTGTTGCACAGGTCTTCAATCAAATCCAGGAAAAGCCCCTATGAGTGAGGACTTATTTATAGCTTTGTAGAACACTGACCCCAAATTTCCTGAGCAGCAAGAGAAGTCCATAGGGTATGAGTAACTTATTCCACCCTTTTAAAACATATAGGACAATATGGCTTCTCCACCACTTTCCTGTTATACAGATTCGGCATAGTAGGCAAACCCTCTTTACATGCTCTCCACAAAAAGGTTTTTTCTGTAGGAGAAATCTTCATCTTCCAAATAATTGACTAGATCTTACTTTTCCCTGTATTACTATATGGTTGCCTCTTTAATTAATCCACCAACTCAATGTGCAAATGGTAGGCACTTCTAACTGTGAACTTGCCATCTGCAGAACCTTTCCAAACACTCCTATCAGGCCTATTGCAACTGCTTACAAGCGTCCTTTTTATGGCATTAGCTTCCTCTTGCATTAAAATATCATCAATAAGAGAAGTTCTCCAGTGTTTGGTATTAGGGTCAACAACGTCAATCACTTTAGCATCAGCTTCTAATACTTTGATGGCACTTTTGATCCTGTGATTATAAGCATTGGGAAGCCATTTATCCTTCCATATATGAACATCACTACCATTGCCTATTCTTCAAAAGGTACCTTTTTCCAGTAGAGGTCTAGCAGCCAAAATACTTCAACACTTGAGAAGCTTGTGAAAGAGGGTACTGCAGTAATCTCCACTCTTTCTTGGCTAGCATGGCCATGCTAAAACTCTTTAAGGCTGCGTTTGGATGTTAAACTAAGTTCAGCTGAGTTGAATCTTTTATAAATAGCAGTAAGTTGAGTAGTAAAGATAATTATGTAGGACCCATCTAAATTGAGTTTAAAGTGTGTTTGGATGTTAAAATGAGTTTATTACTTTTTATGAAAAATTAAAAAAGGTTATGGGTCCCACATATAAAGATGTTTTAAGTTGAAAAAAGTTGTAGGTCCCATGTGTAAGAAGGTTTTGAATTGGGATGAGTTTAGTAATTTGAGAGTTAAGTGTTTGAATGTTAGACTCAGCTTAAAATTAGACTGAACTTTGCTGAACTCAGTTGAGTTCAGCAACCAAACGAAGCAAATCTCTGAATCCTAGACCTCCAGCAGTCTTAATTTTGCCCATTGTATTCCAAGAAATCCAGTGTATTCTCCTCTCTTGCTCTTGCTGACCCCACCAGTAACCTTGCATCACTTTGTTAATGCACCTGAGTAGGCTACAAGGGAGCTTGAAAACTCCCATACTAAAGGTAGGAAGAGCTTGCACCACAGCTTTAATAAGAATTTCCTTGCTTGCTAGAGAAAGAGTTTTGACTTTGTTGCTGCTTAGCCTACTTTTGACTTTGTTTAGAATATTCTTGAATGAATTAACTCGAGACCTACCAACCATAGCAGGTAATCCGAGATATTTCTCATAAGGCACAAAAGATCTAACTCCAGCAATATTGAGGATCATTTCTTGGACTTGTCTTGGTGTATTTCTACTTAACTGAATAGATGTTTTCTCCTTGTTCAATTTCTGACCCAAGTCCCGTTCGTAGAGGTTGAGAATGGGGATCAATCTACTCCATTCGAGAGCATTAGCTTTACAGAACAACAAACTGTCATCTGCAAAGAAAATGCGAGTGATGCTAAACTTGCCACGAGCAATAGGAACCCCTGTAATAGATCTTTGCCTTTCTCCATGGGTCAATCTTGAACTTAACACCTCAGCACATAAGATGAAAAGGTAAGGGGATAAAGGATCCCTTCGCCTAATGCCTCTTGAGGGTTTGAAATCTTGTTGAGGCAATCCATTGAAAATAAGAGAGTAAGAAACAAAATTAATGCATTGCATCACTAACCTCACCCAACTTTGAGCAAATCCCATCTTCAGCATTACAGTTTCAAGAACCTCCCACTCAATTCAATCATAGGCCTTGCTCATACCGAGCTTCAAGGTCATATCACCCTCCTTTGCAAATAACTTACTACTCATGTAATGCAAAGTCTCAAATGCCACAATAATATTGTCAGAGATTAATCTACCAGGCACAAAAGCAAATTGGATTTGAGAGATAATACAAGGGAGGGTTTCTTCACCCAGTTTGTAGTGGTTTTAGAGATAATCTTGTATAGGACATTACACAAGCTAATGGGTATGAAATCAGTCACTTTAGAAGGGGATTTAATCTTGGGGATTAGAACAATGTATGTTTCATTAAGCTTAGCAATCCTGCCATTAGAGTTTAGTATATACAATACTGCTCCACATACCTCTTCGCCAATAGTCTTCCAGTGTTGCTGATAAAAAACATGTGGGAATCCATCAGGGCTAGGTGAACTAAAGGGAGTCATCTGGAAAACAGCCTCCTCCATTTCTTGAGTGGTGTACTTCTTCAAGAGTTTTTTTATTCATATCTTTAGTCACACTGGCTTGTAGAGTCCTCAGACACTCATTAATACCTTCTGGATGAGAAGTAGAGAAAAGGTCCTGTAAATAATGTTGAAACTGGTCAACCATAGCTTCTGTCGATGTGAACTCTTGGCCACACTCATTTCTTATCATGTTGATTGTGTTGGTCTTCCTACGTTGATTTGCACATTGGTGGAAGAACCTCCATTTGTAAAGTCTTAATTCTAAGAGTCAGGTCACCCTTATTAGAATTCTAAAGATCATAAATTTGTTTCATCGTAGTGTTTGTGAGTCTTTTAGACTGCCCCAAATTCACTCTACTCCAATCCTTTAATTTAGTTTTGCATCTGATCAGGCTTTCAATAGTTCTCTGCAACTTGTTAGAGTACAAAAATGGTCTATGCCAAATTTCCTCCACCAATTTGAAGAACTCTTCCCTTTCTGCCCACTTAGCTTCATATCTTAAAGGTCTCTCACCCCTGACAGCCTACTGTGAACCAGTGGCCATAGTGATCATGAGGGGTCTGTGATCAGAGCATTGGGCAACACTTATGTTCTCACTATAGTGTTGGGAAGCATATCATGCCATACCGAGTTGCCTAGAGCTCTATAGTCTTTCCTTTGTGAATTGAGGCCTTTCATGATTATTACACTAGGTGAATTTGTCTCCACTACCTAGGTCACTCAAACCACAGTCATTCATTGCAAGTCTAAACTCCTCCATTTGACTATATGGTCTGAAGGCAACCCCATATTTCTCCTTCTGGTGCAGTATCTCATTAAAATCCTCCATGCAAATCCATGTCATCCCTACTGGTGGTTTGAGTGCCCTCAATAACTCCCAACTGCCTAGCCTTTTACTAGTTACAGGATGACCATAAAAACCAGTAAGCATCCATTCCATACTCTCACCCTTAAAAGAAACTATTAGGAAGATATCATAGTGAGAGTAGGAAACTAGAGTAACATTCAAATCATCATGCCATAGAAATGCATTTCCTCCCTTGAGTCCTCGACTATCCACCACAAAACTATACTCTAAGCCTAAGCCTTTGCTCACTCTTTCAACTTTGCTTCTATTACATTTGTCTCAATAAGAAGAACTACCTTTGGGAGCTCACCATATGGTGAAGCTCACGAACTGTTCGAAGGTTACCAAGCTCCCAGCAGTTCCAACTTAGGCAATTCATGGTTATTGGTGGTGTTGCCTCGTAGCCACCACCAACTTTTGTTGTTGTGCTAAGTCACTCTTCATGGCCAGAACTTCTTGAAAGAGCTCTCTTCCATTATTTTCTAGCTGACCATGCCTCCATCCTTTTGAGAGAACTTTTATTACCAAACACGTCATGTGATATCCCGTATTTTTGTGTATTTTCACTGAAGGATTATTTTAATTAATTTAAATATTGGTTCTCTTGTTTTAAAATTTATTGGGTTTTTCACTGGGTTTATTTTATGATTTTAAGATGTGGAAATTATTTGTTATGCTTTTTAATATTAATTACTGTTTTGCATTTAAATTGATCTTTAATTTAAATTAGTTTGTTTATGGGTTTTTAAATTGTTATTGTTTTATTTAAGCCTTTCACTGCATTTGAATTATTTTATTAAACATATTGTTTTAAAATCATTTTCGTTGGATCATTTTTGGGACCTTAGTAGTGAGGATTGGACCTCATTTCTTTTCCCCATCTTTTCTTTTCCTCTTTTTTTTCTTTTCTTTCTCTTTCTTCCTCCTTATTTCTCCTTCCCGCGCATGGGCTTCCTCTCTCTCTCTCTCTCTCTCTCTCCCCGTCGTTCGGTCTTTGCTTCTAGCCCACTGCCGCGTGCCGCTGTGTCCCTTACCGCCCAGCCCATTGCCTCCCCCACCGGCTGGCAGCCCCACACTTCTGATCTTAGCCCCCTCCCTAGTCGGCAATAGCCTCCACATACCACCCAAAGTCATGGCACCTCTTGTGCTCGCCCACTGTCGTCGTGCCACCTCCGGCCACCATTTTTTCACCACTTTTTTCCCAACCTCCCAACTACCTAATGGACCCAACCCCATCTCTGATCTGTCCCGATGAAGCCCAACCAACCACATCTCCGATTTCACCCTTTTTTGCCTTAAACCGCCACTACGCCACCACCCACAATCAAAGCCCACCACCACTAGCTTCACCGACGTCCCTAGGCCCTACCCTAGAAATTTTGAGTCTTGGTTTGACCCCATTCAAAAGTGAGTTTCTGAGACCCACGGCTTAGTGCATTTTGCTCTACTCAGTTGTTGTTTGGCCGCTTCTAGTACCTCTGTGATCCTCCGAAAATTATTATGTAGCGCTGTAAGTATTTTTTCAAATAACTTTTGAGATTTAAATGTATTTTTGCACTAACACTCATTTACGGTATACTGGTTGGTTGTGTGATTGGATTGTAATGTGTTTGGTTGGTTGTTGGATATTTGAGGTTGGTCTGGTACATTACATGTGCACGCATGTTCATTTTTGTAAATGAAAACTGAGTTTTCGTGTAATTGCATTCATGTTCATGTATTTATTGAAAACTGGGTTTTCATGTGAGAAAAAGGAAAAGAGACTGTAGGAATGGTGGTAAGCAAGGATAGTGGTATAGTCCCGCCTGAGATCCCACCTACGGTGCATGCGATAGGGATGGTGGTAAGCAGGAATGGTGGTGTTGTCCCGCCTATGATTCCCGCCTACAGTGCTCTAATGGGTACCCCTTGTGTGGAAAGGAACTGTAGGGATGGTGGTAAGCAGGGATGGTTGTAGAGTTCCATCTGTGATTCCCGCCTACGGTGCACGCGATAGGGATGGTGGTAAATAGGGATGGTGGTGTTGTCCCACCTGTGATTCCCGCCTACGGTGCATTCAGTAGGGATGGTGGTAAGCATGGATGGTGGTAGAGTCCCGCCTGTGATTCTCACCTACAGTGTCCTATAAATGTTTTATGCAAATCATTTTCTGAGAAAGACTGGATTATTGTTTTTGTGCCAAAATAAGATTTTGGCGTGTGTTGAAAAATATTCATTTTTGAGAAAAATGATGTTTTGAGGCTAAAGCATATTTCATCATATACATGCATGGTTGGTTGCATTAATGCATTTTTATCTCAGGATTTGTTTGGTTTATAACTTACCTGCAGTACCATTTTTGGTACCGTAGATTTTGATGCTGATAATGCAGATGCTGAGCCTGAGGATTTGGCTTCGCCGGAGGAGTGATCTGGGATCACTTGTATCTGTATTTTCAGCTCTTGTATTATTTTTGGGACATTGGTATTGTTTTTGGATATTTGTATTAAAGAAATTCTGGTACTTAGTTGACTTATTTATTTATCCGCTGCGTTTTGTTGTGCACTTTTGCGTGTTGCATACACTTGAATACTTGTCGTTGGGATGCGTGACCTGTGTTGTGATCATCATGACGTCATGATTCTCATGTTGTTTTGTACGTGGAAGTCGGGGCGTCACAGGTGGTATCAGAGCAGTTCGACTCTGAGTAAAACCACATGTCTCTTAGGTGCAGTACCAGAAAGTTTTAAAGTTGTTATTTAAAATTATTTTGTTTGAAGTATGTTATTTTTAATGGTTTTAATTTATTGTATGTTATTATATTTTGTTGGTTTTATTCTACTTTAATTTTTTATGTTGTATTATTTTATTTAATTCTATTTTATTTGGGTGTTGCTTTTGCTCTGATTTGAAATTTTTGTCCGGAGATTTAAGTGGGGTTAAAAGTTACGCTATGGCAGGAATATAGTACGACCGAGAATGCGGTTGATAGGTATTAATATTTAATGTGGTAGGCTTGAACTTTTATCAACTTGGGTTGCTTTTGTAATATCGAGGCTTGAAGGGAACGACATAGTTTGGGTGATCTCTTTGGGGAGTAGGATAATTGAGGTTTTAGATATCGTGAAAATATGACATGAGGCTTTAGAATATGAGGTTTTAAGTTCAACAGACTTTAAGGATAGATTTACGATAATTTCATCAAAGGTTTAAGGTTTTGCAGACTTTAGGAAATGATTTGTTATCATTTGATGTTTTAGATTTTGAAAGCTTCGGGATTCGATTGTTTTATTATTGAATATAAGTTCATTGATTTTACAGATTTCGGAAAGTAATTCTATTATACTCTAACGTTTTAGAATTACAGATTTGAAGGTTTGATTTGTATTAAGATTTAACTTTTAATTCTGGAGGCTTGATGTGCTAGCTTGATTTATTTTGGAGACTGATTAGTTTGTTACCATTATATGGGGTTGATTGGTGTTGAGTTATTGATATAGGAATTTTCAAGGAGGATATTACTTTGGGGATTGAAGGTATTGATTTTGTTCGTGCATTTTTCTAAGGTTTAAAGATTTGATCGAATTCAGAAAATAATTGTTATTAGTTCGAGGTTATAGTGGCAGGTTTTAGGATGGATTTATATCAAATTTAAGTATAATAGTTACTACAGATTCAGGAAAGAATTCTTGGTGATTTTGAAGAAAGGGTGTAATAATTCATGGTTTTAGGAGATCAAGGATTTTTTATCAAAATGTGGTAAGAGTTTTCTGGTTGGTTGGTATGGAGCGACCTTGTACTCGATGGTGTTGTTTTTATGTGGACATAAATTTTATGAATGTGGCGAGTTATCAGAGTGCGTAGCAGGAGCGTGATATTTTTAGTTGTGATTAGGAGTTCAAATTGTGTGCTAATTTTGAGGAATTAATGGTGACTCTAAGTTTTGAGTAAATACTTGTAATTGGAGATTAATCATTCGTTTATGCTTATTGATGGTTAACTTTGGAAGTGGTCATTAGGTTACCAAAGTGTAGTATACAATGAAATTTTGGAAGATAAGGCATAAGAGTCGATTGAGGTTAGCACAGTTTATGGTGAGATGATAACAATCATTAGAATTTTACTGGATGTTGTATTAAGTTTTTGTGGATATGGAGATTTTGGATAATATGACCACCTTATGAGTATTGGGCATGATGTGTCATTGGGAGACTAATGCAAGTATGATAGGATCACCTATAGGAGTGAACTTGGGAGAGAATTACTCATGCTTGTTGGGTCTTGTTGATGGTATGACTTTCTTAAGCGTGTTCGGAGTTGTATCTTATAACTGCTTTAGCGTTAATGTTTGACCTTGCAATTTCGAGGTGAAATTTTATTTAAAGGGGGAGAGAATGTGATACCCCGTATTTTTGTGTATTTTCACTGAAGAATTATTTTAATTAATTTAAATATTGGTTCTTTTGTTTTAAAATTTATTGGATTTTTCACTGGGTTTATTTTCTGATTTTAAGATGTGAAAATCATTTGTTATACTTTTTAATATTAATTACTGTTTTGCATTTAAATTGATCTTTAATTTAAATTAGTTTGTTTATGGGTTTTTAAATTGTTATTGTTTTATTTAAACCTTTCACTGCGTTTGAATTATTTTATTAAACTTATTGTTTTAAAATCATTTTCGTTGGATCATTTTTGGGACCCTAGTAGTGAGGATTGGATCTCATTTCTTTTCCCCATCTTTTATTTTTCTCTTCTTTTTCTTTTCTTTCTCTTTCTTCCTCCTTATTTCTCCTTCCCGCGCACGGGCCCTCTCTCTCTCTCTCCCCGTCATTCGGTCTTTGCTTTTAGCCCACTGCCGCGCGCCGCTGTGTCCCTTACCGCCCAGCCCATTGCCTCCCCCACTGGCCGATGACCCCACACCTCTGATTTCAGCCCCTCCCTCACCAGCAATAACCCCCAACGCACCACCCAAAGTCACGGCACCTATTGTGCTCACCCGCCTTCGTCGTGCCACCTCCGGCTACCATTTCTTCACCACTTTTTCCCCGACCTCCCAGCTACCTAATGAATCCAACCCCATCTCTGATCTGTCACCGATGAAGCCCAACCAACCACATCTCCGATTTCATCCTTTTTGGCCTTAAACCGCTGCTACGCCGCCACCCATGGCCAAAGGCCACCACCACTAGCTTCACCGACCTTCCTAGGCCCTAGCCTAGAAATTTTGAGTCTTGGTTTGACCCCGTTCAAAAGTGCATTTTTGAGACCCACGGCTCAGTGCATTTTGTACTACTCAATTGTTGTTTGGCCGCTTCTAGTACCTCTATGATCGTCCAAAAATTACTATGTAGCGTTGTAAGTATTTTTTCAAATAACTTTTGATATTTAAATGTATTTTTGCACTAACACTCATTTACTGTATACTGGTTGGTTGTGTGATTAGATTGTACTGTGTTTGGTTGGTTGTTGGATATTGAGGGTTGGTCTGGTACATTGCATGTGCACACATGTTCATGTTTGTAAAATGAAAACTGGATTTTCGTGTATTTGCATTCATGTTCATGTATTTATTGAAAACTGGATTTTCATGTGAGAAAAAGGAAAAGAGATTGTAGGGATGGTGGTAAGTAAGGATGATGATATAGTCCTGCCTGCGATTCCCGCCTACGGTGCATGTGATAGGGATGGTGGTGTTGTCCCACCTGTTATTCCCCCCTACGGTGCACGCGGAAGGGATGGTGGTAGAGTCCCGCCTGTGATTCCCGCCTACAGTGCTCTAATGGGGTATCCCTTGTGTGGAAAAGAACTGAAGGGATGGTGGTAAGCAGGGATGGTGGTAGAGTCCCGCCTGTGATTCCCACCTACAGTGTCCTATAAATGTTTTTATGTGAATCATTTTCTGGAAAAAGACTGGATTATTGTTTTTGGGCCAAAATGGAATTTTAGCGTGTGTTGGAAAATATTCATTTTCGAGAAAAATGATATTTTGAGGCTAAAGCATATTTCATCATATGCATGCATGGTTGGTTGCATTAATGGGTTTTTATCTCGGGATTTGTTTGGATTATAACTTACCTGCGGTACCATTTTTGGTACCGTAGATTTTGATTTTGATGATGCAGATGCTAAACCTGAGGATTTGGCTCCGCCGGATGAGTGATCTGGGATTACTTGTATTTATATTTTCAGCTCTGGTATTATTTTTGGGACATTGGTATTGTTTTTAAATGCTTTGTTTTTGGATATTTGTATTAAAGAAATTTTGGTACTTCGTTGACTTATTTATTTATCCGCTGCGTTTTGTTGTGCACTTTTGCCTGTTGCACACACTTGAACACTTGTCGTTGGGATGCATAAGCCGTGTTGTCATCATCCTGACGTTACAATTCCCGTGTTGTTTTGTATGTGAGAGTCGGGGCTTCACACGTCATTAGAATCTTTGAGGGCTTTATTGAAGAATTTGTTGAGGGCTCTCTTCTTCTACTTAGCCTGCTTCATGGATTGGGCCAGATCCTATAACTAATGGCCCAAAAATTGATCCAATGATCTAGCTTGGCTAGCAATAGACTCCACTGAGGAGGAAAGATTTTCATCTGTTGTACCATCCATCTTAGTCACCCCCATCATCTCCTTAATTGGCTCTCCAGATTGACCTGCCTATCCTGTTTAGAATCTTCCTTACAACATGCTAGAACCTCAGATATGGGACTAATAAAGGAAAGAACTACATCATCACCCATTTCACTAGGGAACTTTTCAAAACTCTGTTCTTTTCTTTATAGACTCCATCACTTCCTGCCTAGCAGGGGTATCTTCCATTTTATTCAAAAAGTGATCCCAAGAATCCATGATCTCCTCTCCCTCCTTTGCTTGTTGACCTTGAAGTTCTGCCTTAGCCTCAGTGCTTTCCTTATTAGGCTCCCTACCAGAGTTTTGTTGCTACCATCCCTGGTGTGGTGGTTGATGAGAATCACCGCCGTACCTTCTGGTGAATTGACTACTATTCTTGACCTGATTCGCACGACCAAACTGGTACATCCCCTCAGCTTTGGTATCATCATGATTGGGAACTTTGCATTACCCCACATGTTTGATGACCCCACACTAAAAGCAGAATGTAGGGAGTCTTTCGTACTTGAAAGGGATCCAAAGCTACTTTTGATCCATAGTTAAAAGTCTCCCTCTTGATAACGGTTTGGTTATATCGATCTCCACCTTAAGACGTAAAAAATTGCCCCATCCGTGACTATTCTCATCTATCTCCACTTCCAACATCTTTCCTACACCCAAACCTAACTTAGCCCCCACCTCTTCAGTCATGCTAGCCAGAGGCATGTTTTACGATTGGACCCAAAAAGTTTCATGAGAGAACGGGACATCACGAGACATCTTTAAGTGGATTTTTACCATCAAATTCTTTTAGACTTACCAACATTCTGCCAAAGGACCATGGCCTACCATTCAGCACTTTATTTTTGTCTCTGACATATTGGAACTCTAACATAAACCTATTATTGCCCACATCCTTGAAATGCATCCAGCCTTCTGGTCTTAATAATCTTGTCAATGTAGTTCTAAAAGCCTTTTTGTTGATCGCTTTGTCTGCTATTATTAGGGCTAGCAAACAAAACTTGCCTTTAGAAAACAATTTCTCTAGTGCCCTCTGATCTACCATGGCTGTTTACACCTCCTATTCTATAAGGCTAGCCCACTGTCTTTGTAACTCACCCTCCATGCACCATTTTCAGACCACATCTAAGAGACAAACCTTTGCAAAAAAAAGAAAGACACCACCTCACCCCTCAGAGAATGAGAGGACCTCCCTAAAAATGTCTCCCTATCAAACGACCCCCTGGCCTCAAAGAAGGAGAGGCCTCTTCTGGAATGTCTATTGGTTGTGTATTTAACATGCGATTAGAAAAATAAAAAATATTCCCTCCCATGCTATATATACACAGACCCTTCTACTGCATTGTACATGATTCCAAATAGAGTTTAGTCCCAATTGTTGCTTTTTCATCCTCTTGCACTAGCTTCAAATAAGCATAATTATTCCCACTTTGTCAACCCCACCAACATCATTATCATGATAAGCCTCAGGCAACTAACTCAAACAAGTGGGGGCCTCAGCTCCATCCCCACCGCTTACAACTTCACTCCTAATAACATCTATGATCTACCAGCTTCGGATGAATTATTTGAGGATTCTGTCCCTACTATCAACTTCTCTCTTCTTACCTCTAGTACTCCCAAGCAACGGTCCAAGGTCATTAATGACCTTGGCAAAGCTTGCCAAGACTGGGGTTTTTTGTGGTAATTAAATATAGAGCTGTGCTACAGGGAAGCCTCCTTGTAGTGCACGAAATGCATGGAATGAACACGTGGATAAGTTAAGTTAAAGAAAAATAAAACAAAATTATAAAAAAAAAAAAGTCATAATCATTCATCCTCCCTCCCGCACATGAGAGCCCCTTTTCATTTGCGTTGCACTCCTCCCGTAGTAATGAGAAGCCCATCGCCCAAATGAAGGTGAATGTTGGGAACATTCAAAAATTTGTCAGCACTATTGATTCACCCATCGCCCAAAGGAAGGTGCCTAGTGGAGATCGCCTCTGACTTGGAATTATTCAAAGAGATTGGTTTTAATTTGTATTGAACTGGAATTTGTTTTTAGAATTGATTGAGCGTGCAGTGTGTTCCTCAAGTAGTGAAAGAATGGTTAAATGCACCTAAAGTTATCGTATAGCCAGGCTTTGGTAGATTTGGTAGGTTAAACCTGAAAATGTGATTGTGCTATTTTTAAGGATAGTTTTTTTCAGATTACTCTTGGTAATTTTGCAAAACTAACAAGGTCCTGAGATGAGCTTTGAAGCATCAGTTTGCTGTTGGTTTTTATCAATAAAAAGGTTTTAAGAAATTGGTTTTTATCAACTCCGAAATTGGCCTTGAGAAATTTCCTTGGAGCCTTCAGTCAAATCTCTCTCTGGGACAAATGTTTGTAGAAAGCCTTAGAATTTCCATCAATAGAGGAAGAAACTTTCAAAATGTAACTCCGAGAAAAAAAAAACAAAAGAATCTATCGCATGCTCTTTATCGAGGAGAAAGAAAGGAAGAATCAGAAAGGCCGAGTGGTCTATGGTGGAACAATGAAGGAAAGCAAAGGATTCAACTAAGGGTAGAATAGACATTTCCTATATGATGACATTGAGGGTGTGCAATTCATGCTTAATGACCGGCGTGCTTTACAGAATTTTTCTTAAATATAATATTGCACTAATTTTGTCTTAGGGTAGTTTAAAGTATTTGTATTGCTATTAAGGTTGATGATTATCAACTGATCAATCATGGTGTCCTGGATAGCCTGATGAAAGGTAATGATTAAGACTTGTGAAGAGTTTTTCAAACTGGCGGAGGAGAAAAAGTAGGAATATGCAGGGAAGCATGTTTTGGATCCAATCTCTTATGGAACCAGCATTTAATTGTGCAACGACCCAAGTGTAAAACTTCTTGAAAGAATAAAGAGATCCATAGGATCTTTTATCTCCAGCCATTTGTGTTTGAGAACTGAAAAGCCTATAAAAGAGAGTAGAGACTTTTTGTAGAGAAGGGACTTCTAGCCTTTTAGGTTAGAACTTTTTGGGGTGAGTCTAATGGAAGACACAAGTCCCTTTATATAGGCAAGACTAGAGGCCCTTATTTATTACTCCTACAACCTTTGGGCTACCCTCATTATTTCATCTATTAAAAAATAGCAAGGGTTAACCATTTTATTTATTAAGGGCAATTACCTATACTTGATAGATGAAATGAATCATTTTAGATGAAGTGAACCACCTTAGGGAAGACAAATGGTTTTCTAGGGAAACCAAAAGTCTAACATTCACCTACTTGGTTCACTTAATAGGTAAAATTGAAATGGCAAAAAATAATGCCTTCAATTCTATCAAGGTATCCTATACAAGAACCATGGTAGTATTGCTCTATATAGTGAGCATTTCCTTCCATGCATCACAACTAATAAAAGTCATTCAGGTCCAACTTAATCACCCAATGGATATAATGAATTCGTTTACTTTATGGGTAAAACTGAAACTGAATTCAACTTTATTCTTTGTAGAATATATAGAAATATGAGAGAGATTTCACTTTAGATAGGCCCATATGATCCACATGACCCCAAAGTTGTTTTATCGATAAACCTTTGGTCATTGGATCGGCTAACATCAAATCTATACTAGTGTGCTCAATATACACCACATTATTTTTTATGCTCTCTCCCACACTTAAATACTTTATGTCGATATACTTGCTTCTGCTTCCACTCTTGTTGTTCTTTGAAAAGAACACTGCAGCAATGTTATCACAAGGAATCTTTATTGACCTTTGAATGGAATTGACAACTTTAAGACTAGAAATTAAAATTTTCAACCACATGGTTTGTGTCGTTGCTTCATAGCACAGAAGAAATTCTACCTCCATAGTAGACGTAGCAACTATAGATTGCTTTGTGCTTTTCCAAGATATAGCTCATTCAACAAGAAGAAATATGTATCTAGAAGTAGACTTTTTGGTGTCTACACAACCGACAAAATCTGAATCTAAATAGCCAATAACTAGCAAACTTTTTGTATGCCTGTAGGTTAGTATGTTGTCCTTAGTTCCTTGCCTGTAGACGTTTTGTATGACCTTCTTTGTAGCTATCCAATATTGAAGACTTCAGTTACTTTGATAGCAACGGAATAATCCAACTACTAGACATATGTCTGGATGGGTGCAAACTTGTGTATACATCAAGCTACCCACTGCAAATGCATAAGGCACACTTTTCATCTGCTCTTGTTCCAATGCATTTTCAGGTGATTAACCTTTATGAAATTTCTTACCTTTGATTATGGGAGCTACAGAGGCTTTACAATCTTTCATACTGAATCTCTGCAAAACTTTTTCAATGTAGGCCTTTGAGACAGTCCTAAGACTCTTTGTGTCTTGTCTCTGTGAATCTCTATGTCAATGACAGAAGAGGTTTTACCCATATCCTTCATTTCAAAGTTTTGGGAGAGAAATTGTTTAGTCTCATGTAATAAGCCCAAATCACTACTTGCAAGAAGAATATCGTCTACATATAGGACTAGGAGAATGTATTTGCTCCCACTGACCCTAAGGTATATTCATTGATCAACAAGATTCTCGATAAAACCCTGTGAGATAACAATCTTGTGAAACTTTAAATACAATTGATGGGAAAAGAGTCTTCTTCAACTTTCATACTTTCTGACTGCCATCATTGAAACCCTCAGGTTGTTTTATGTATACCACTTCATCAAGATCCCTATTAAGAAAAGTCGTTTTCATATTCATTTGATATAGCTTTAAATCAAAATGAGCATATTCATTTGATATAGCTTTAAATCAAAATGAGCTACTAAGGCCATGATTATCCTCAATGAATCCTTCTTAGAGACTGGAGAGAAAGTTTCATAATAATCTAGGCCTTCCTTCTGAGTGAATCCTTTAGCGACAAGTCTAGCCCTATATTGTTCAACATTACAAGAAGAATCTCGTTTGGTTTTATAGACCCATTTGTAGCCAACTGTTGTCGGCCCTTCTAGTAATTCGACGAGATCCCAGACTTAGTTCTTATAAATGGGTTCTAACTCATTCATCATGGCATCCAACCAAAATGTAGATTTATCTCCACTCATCACTTGTGAAAAAGAAATTAGGTCTTCTACAAGTCCAACGTCAAAATCAGACTAAATTAGGTATACAATGTAATCATCTATAACAATAGGCCTACATATTCTTGAGGATCTTCTTAGATCCACTACTTCATCATTTGGAGATAACTCAATTGGCTCAGATTGTAAATGCGGAATAACTTTAGGTTGAACCACATTTATGGGAACATGCCATTCTTGAAAAGCCCATACTTAGATGGCAATGAGTCAAGGATGTAATGGACCAAGAACAACTAAGATATCTCTATCTTTATGCCCTTAAGTTGAGAAACAATGTCTCTTATTTCCGTAATGTACACAAGCATACCCTTAGAACTGTCAAAAGCTTTAGTAGTGAATTGCCTGATAAGAGTGCTAGCTAAAGCCTTATCAGAGCAAACAAACTGTTCCTCCATTGGTTGCATTAATTCCTTAATTCTAGCATAGTCACCAATAGAATCTCTTATGCTCTTACTCATACGAGATTTTATGAGCATTAGACTTAGGTGATTAGATCACTCCCACATTGGCGATTTTCGATGACTTTCTGTGTATTCGTATCTGTAGAATAATTAGTGCCATCAAGTTTTTGAGTAAAATAAATACCATCAGCTAATGATTGTGGAACAACAGATGCAAAAACCAAGAAAAATTTTAATACTATGAATTCAAGTAAATTTTAACCTTCTTGT
The DNA here is from genome assembly GCA_003123785.1 of Pterocarya stenoptera. Taxonomy (NCBI): domain Eukaryota; kingdom Viridiplantae; phylum Streptophyta; class Magnoliopsida; order Fagales; family Juglandaceae; genus Pterocarya; species Pterocarya stenoptera. Next base: position 9,147 of record QEOT01005340.1, on the reverse strand, counting down.
GGAAAAAAGTTGCATAACAACATAAATTTACTTATCTTTATTTATAAGAAAAATGATTCCAAATATTAACAAATAAAACTATCCACAGCTATAGGCAGAAGACAAATTTTACCATCAACACCGAAAATTATTTTCTTATAGTAATTAATTCACAAAAATTAATGATTTCCCTGTAGGAATAAATCCTTAAAATTTATGATTTAGTTACAATGAGATTCCAAATTTATTTATGTATTCTTTTAAATAATAAGGATGTTGTAGCATTACCTTCATTATTCGAAAGAAATACAATTGGACATATACTAAAATAGGTAAAAACCTATTAGTTGTAATTAGCCCAAAGGCCCATCAGTATGTATAAGCCTGAAATTAAGCCCAAAGTTAAAACATTCCATTGAAATCCATTAATATAGTTATGAGCACATAACCATCCGGATATGAATTCAAAGAAAAAAACTTAAAAGCCTAAAGTCAAGCTCATCTCCGAAATCATTAAAGACTCATTATATGAACAAAATTGAAATGCTACTAATTCAAACACAAAGCTGAAAGGTTCGACTCTGATACCAACTGTAAAACTTCTTGAAAGAATAAAGAGATCCATAGGATCTTTACCTCCAGCCATTTGGGTTTGAAAAGCCTACAAAAGAGAGTAGAGATTTTTTGTAGAGAAGGAACTTCTAGTCTTTTGCCTTAGAACTTTTTGTGGTGAGTTTAAGGAAAACATAAGGCCCTTTATATATATATAACCAAGACTATGGACCCTTACTTATTACTCCTACAACTTTTGCACTACCCTCGTTATTTCATAGATCAAAAAATAGCAAGGGTTAATCACTTTATTTATTAAGGCTAGACAATTACCTTTACTTGATAGATGAAGTGAATCATCTTAGATGAAGTGAACTACCTTAGGGAAGACAAATAGTTTTCTAGGAAACCAAAAGTCTAACACCAAGTGTTATTTTGGAGAGATTTTATCAAGTTTTTTGTTCATCCCAAGTTTCATTGTCCGGCCAAACCCACTGGGTTTAGGTAATCATGCATATTAATTGTAGCAGCGATAGTGAGAATATTAATATTGGCTTTTGCTGTTGTAATTGCTAAAACAGAGACATTTCAATGGAGCATAACAAAAGAACTGGGAAGTAGCCAAAGAATTAAGGGATATCAATGAGCTTGGGGTTGGAAGAAGGCTACATAGAAAAGGCCATGAATTTGGATTCAGGTTTACAGATTGTGGCTGCATTCCTGTATCCTCCATGTCCAGAGCCGAAAGTAGCAATAGGTTTACCTCCTCACTCAGATCATGGCCTCTTGACCCTTCTTATCCACACTGGGATACGTGGCCTTCAGGTGCAGCATAAAGGGAAGTGGGTCAACGTATATGCCAATCCCAATGCAATCGTGGTTAACATCGACGATCACATTGAGGTGGATCTCCCAATTATTCTAACATATTGAAGTTTATTAATTTCACACCTTTGTTTTTTTCTTATGAGCAAGTTAATTGCAGGTTTAATTAAAGCACAATTCATGTCCCTTCTTGGTGCTAAGAAGCGTAAATTGTAGGAACTTTATTGAAAAGCAGACAAATACCAAAACCAAGCTAGCCTATATATCCCAATTCAAGCTCAAGAATTACAAAAATTATCTCAAACATGTTATGGATTGGTATATATATGCTTGTGTGTGTATATATATTCAACATCCTGATAGAGGGCATAGCTTACGATCATCAGCTTTGATCATGCCACTAGCCATTTGATTAGGACATTGTAGAGTAATCTGAACACTTTGTCGCATCTCTTCAACACATATAAATGATTAAAATTCACATTTTTTTCGTAATTTCAATTTTGAGATAAGTAGTGGTCTCACGTGTTATTATAGCAGATCATGTCCTAAACCTGAAAAGGCAGTACTGCTTGCTCTGATATTTATGTGCGCATATATTTTCTTGCAGGTTAGGTTTGTTTAATTAATTAGTACTTGGAAATATTTGACCAAGAAATTTGATTCTTCGGATCTTTCTAACTAAGAAGTGTTAATTTCCTACAAGATATTGATTAACGGCAAGTACAAGAGTGTTTTCCATCGGGCACTTGTGAATGGAACGGATGCAAAATAACGATACCTATATTGTTTGGACAATAACTGGTAACGATTGTTAGCCCAGCACTAGAGTTGGTTCACAATGAAACCAATCCACCAGCATTCGCGGGAATGAAGTATAGGGAATACTTGGAAATGCTTCAGGCCAAAATCAGTGCCAAATTGTCTCACGAGTAATTAATTATTGCTAAAATACTTTATATTGAAATGAAAAGAATGTTGTTGCAAAATGGATGTTAGTCGTGGAATATATAATTACTATTCCAAATTAATATTATTAGGAGTTGATCTGTAGCCCTAATAAGGCAACAGTTGATTATCAATGAAGATTGTCTATTGTATTTATTTGCAAAATCATTTGTTTCCTTGGAGGTCCGTTTAATTTGAATCAACCTACGAATTTTAAAATAATATTTTTTATTATTTGTTTAATCATTATTTTTTTATCATCTCTTGATATGATAATACTTTAAAAAAGTAAAAAAAAAAAAATCTAAAATCCTCGAAATCAATGGTAGATATATAGAACTTTGAAATAAAAATAAAGGACCAAAAAAAGCACCATAGATCTTCGATTCATATGGCCACGAGATGCGTGCTAGGCAATGACAGCTCCGAGGGCTGCAGATGGAAACTTCAAATTCCACTCTACGAAAGTGAAAAAAAGACCTAAACAACATGAAAATGATTGCTAATAATGTATTCTTCTTCACCCAGCTCAAGCATTCCATAGAAATTGAAGTAGACCATTCCTTGAGGAATTCATGGAACTTCATGAGCAAAGCAACAAGATAGATGGGAAATCTTGTTTGGATCACGTAATAATCTCGACTGTGTAGAAGTATTCTGTTCATGTGCCTCATCCACCCGTGAACTATGTATTGTCTAGAAGGAATATTGCTAGCCGTATTTTTCTGCTTATCGAGACAGTACTGGCCAGAGGTTGTATCTTCCAAAATTTAAAGTCTTTATCTATACAAAGATTCTATTCCTAGTCCGGTTTTTAAATTACACACCACATATCCTCTAATGTGACAAACCCGGTCTGAAGAAAAGTTCGGTCTATAGGTTGACCTCATCCCCCGTGGTACGAGTTCACTCCAGTGGCTAGCATCCCCTCTGACAGGAATCCCCCCTCCCATCGTTGAAGTGAGAATCCCCTCTCCCCTGTGACTCCCATGCGAGAACGCCCCCCCAAGCCAGCCCCATGCGATTCTCGGCCGTTGAGCTGTCTAGTGCTTCTCTATCATTCCTCTTGTGTGAATCCCCCTCCCCCATCGGTCTGGTTGCTTCTCCCCCGTGCAATTCTGAAGCTCCATTCTTCCATTCCTCCTGTGCAAATCCCCCTCCCCCATCGGTCTGGTTTCTTTGCTATTGTTCAATATGTTCAACAACCAGAACCCTAGATCTATATGTTGTTATGTAGTTCTTTTGTTTCAACCAATTTACTGGCAAGGAATTGCACGATTTCTTATTTTGGGTTGTGGTATTTTTTTTTTAAGCTATTATTGCACGATTTATGATTTTTGAGCTAGGTTGCTTTGATTTCTGATTTGGGGTTGTGGTTATTTCCAGTTCTTAGGCTATTATTGCACGATTTATAATTCCTGATTTGGGGTTGTGGTTATTTCCAATTTCTAGGCTATTATTGAACGATTTATGTTTGCTGAGCTGGGTTGCTTTAATTTCTGATGTGGGGTTGTTTTTATTTCTGACTTGTTCAGTTTGGTTTGTGAATGCTTGGGTGATTTCTAAGTTGATGGGTTGCTTTGATTTATGAGTTGCTGGGTTGCTTTGATTTCTGATTTGGGGTTGTTTTTATTCCTAAGTTGTTGATTTTGGTTGATGTGTTGGGATATATGTGGAGACTGGTTTTGGAGCTAAAAACGTGTTTGCTAAAAGTTGGCTCGACTGTTGGCTCGAGTCAAAGTTCGCTCGAGCAAGGTCTCTAGTCGTTCGAGCGAAGGCAAGTCAGAGAGGTACGCTCGAGTCCCACTCGACACTCCGCTTGAGAGAGATGCAAACCCTAGTGGTCGCTCGACACTCTGCTCAAGCTAATGTTCATTTGGTTGTTTGCTCGAGTCACGCTCGGCACGCCGCTCTAGCGAAGTATGCAATTTTTGCTAGAATAGGTTTCCAGCGCCACTTACTATAAATATATCATGTTAGACTTGTGTTGTACGGTCTTAAGCATATTGTGAGAGAGGACAATTGTCTTGTGAGTGCATATTGTGTGAGAGAACAAAAAGGCCTACAGGGTGTGAGTTGAGATTAAGTGATTGTAATCTCCTCTGGTTAATCAGATTTCTGCAGCTCTGTGGACGTAGGTAATTTTCTGAACCACGTATATTGTGCGTTGTGTTTATGATTGTGTTCCTTTTACTTTATTTGCCATCATTGGTGTGTGTGTTTTGCATAACATTTCACAACAACTGATATCAAGAGTCAAGGTCGGATCTAAAGGAGAATGATGGCTGGAAATAAAGTGAACGCACCCGGGATTGAGAAGTTCAACGTCATTGATTTTGGGTACTGGAAAATGCAGATTGAGGATTATCTCTATGGGAAGAGACTCCACCTTTCACTATTGGGAAAGAAGCTGGAAAGCATGGTTGATGCTGAGTGAACCCTGTTGGATCAACAGGTTCTAGGGCTTGTTCGGCTGACTTTGTCCAGAACAGTGACACACAATGTCAATAAGGAGAGAACCACGGTAGATTTCATGGCGACTTTGTCAGGTATGTATGAAAAGCCGTCAGCGAACAATAAGGTGCACTTAATGAAACAATTGTTCAATCTGAAGATGTCGGAAAGTATGTCTATAGCCCAACACTTGAATGAATTCAATACAATCACAAATCAACTGTCTTCTATAGAGATTGAGTTTGATGATGAGATAAGAGTGTTACTTCTGTTGGCATCATTGCCAAATAGTTGGGAGGCCATGAGGATGGCTGTGAGTAGTTCAGCCAACAAGGCAAAACTGAACTACGATGACATACGTGACATAGTGCTTGCTGAAGAGGTACGTAGGAGAAACTCAGATGAGTCCTCGGGTTCAAGATCTACGATGATTGTTGACAATAAGGGCAGAGGATATGGTAGGTCAAGCTCCAAGAGCAGGGGGAAAAACAAGATGAGATCTGGGCAGCAGATCACATGTTGGAGTTGTGGCAAGCAGGGCCACATCAAGAGAAACTGCAGGAACCAAGAAAGTTCTAATGATGATGCTATGAATCTAGTGGCAGATGAAATTCATGATGCCTTGCTCTTTGCAGTCCACAGTCCGATTGATGATTGGGCTTTGGATTCAGGGTCCTCATTCTATAGCACTTCACATCGAGAAATCATGCAGAACTATGTTGCTGGTGATTTTGGGAAGATGTACGTGGCTAATGGAGAGGCACTAGATGTAGTGGGAGTGGGTGATGTGCACATCACACTTCCAAACAGGAGCGTGTGGACTTTACAGCAAGTCAGACATGTTTCAGATCTGAAGAAAAACCTGATCTCTGTGGGATAGCTTGATGACAGTGGTTTTGCAGTAACGTTCTCTAAAGGAGCTTGGAAGATCACTAAGGGTGCACTGGTCTTAGCGCATAGTAAGAGATCTAACTCTTTGTATTTAACATCAGGGTCCAGTGATGTGCAGGAAAATACAATAGTACAAAAAGGTAAGCTTGATCGAACGAAACATGTGAGGAAGCCAAAGGGAGTTAGTTTTGCCGTTTCTCATGAAAGCCTGGGAAAGTTGGCTAAGGTTGCCAAGATCGGTTCGAGACCAGATACTCTTAATGTAGTGGGAGTTGTGAGTCGCCCTGTGGATGTGCTGACTAAGGGCGATGTATGTGGAAGACTGAAGTTGGGCTTGACTTCAATGCGTCTTCTAGCTTGAAAACGGGAGCTGTGAGCTACAGAGATGATAGGGCTTGGCTGGAAACAGTGGCTGGCATGTGGAGACCCAGTCTCCAAGTGGGAGATTGTTGGGGTATATGTGGAGACTGGTTTTGGAGCTGAAAAGGTGTTTGCTGAATGTTGGCTCGAGCCAAAGTTCACTAGAGCAAGGTCTCTAATCGTTCAAGTGAAGGCAAGTCAAAGAGATACGCTCGAGTCTCTCTCGACACTCTACTTGAGCGAGACGCAAACCCTAGTGTTAACTCGACCCTAACTCAACACTCCACTTGAGCCAATGTTCATTTGATTGTTCGCTCGAGCGAAGTACGCAGTTTTTACCAGATTAGGTTTCCAGCACCACTCACTATAAATATATCATATTAGACTTGTGTTGTACGATCTTAAGCATATTGTGAGAGAGGACAATTGTCTTGTGAGTGCATATTGTGTGAGAGAGCAAAAAGCCCTAGAGAGTATGAGTTGAGATTAAGTGATTGTAATCTCCTCTGGTTAATCAAATTTCTGCAGCTTTGTGGATGTAGGCAATTTGCCGAACCACGTATATTGAGTATCGTGTTCTTGATTGTGTTACTTTTACTTTATTTGCCATCGTTGGTGTGTGTGTTTTGCATAACATTTCACAACATGATGAACACTAATTTCAACCTAGTAGGCAAATTTTTTCAACCTTGTTGGTTGGCAAGTTTTTACAACCTTGTGGGCAAGCTTTTTCAATCTTGGATCCTTTTATGCTAATTGTTAGGGATAAGTTCAACTAATTTGGTCGATAATTCAATGCTTCCAATTTTTTTTTTTTTTGGTTAATGTATTTATTCAAAAAGAAAAATATGTAAGTTTCTTTTGTCCATGATGAGGATCTTATTATTCTTTTGGTTAGTTGGAAGAAGGTTTGTCAACCATTGGATTGTGGTGGTTTGGGGATTAATGATTTAAGGATGTTTAATAGAGCATTACTTGGGAAATGGCTTTGGAGATATCAATTGGAGAGCAAAGCCCTTTGGAAACATGTGATTGAAGTGATATATGGAAGTTTATGGGGAGGTTGGTGTACTAATGTAGCTAGTGGAGCTTATGGGATTAGTTTGTGAAAATTTATTAGAAAATGATGAGATTCCTTCTCCAACAATTTCAGATTGAAGGTGAGTGATGGAAAGAGGATTCTCTTTCGGCATGATCTGTGGTGTGGGGATACTACTCTCAAGCTGGAATTCCCTTCTCTTTTCAGAATTGCTAGGGATCATAATGCATCTATTTATGATTCTTACTACAGTAGTAACAATAAGGTTGAATGGAATATCATTTTTACAAGGGAAGTTAATGATTGGGAAGTGGACGAAGTTAAGGCTCTGCTGGTAAAACTCTACAGTTCTAAGTTGGTGCTTGAAAGAGAGGATAGCATGGAGTGGATTTCTGCTGGAAATGCTAAGTTTTCAGTCTCAACTTATTACAGAATTTTGTCAAGCCTTAGTAGTTGTGTGTTCCCTTGGAAAAGTATTTGGAAAGTAAAAGTTCCCTCTAAAGTTGCTTTTTTCTATTGGGTGGCATCTTTGGGTAAAGTAATAACCACTGATAATATTAGAATGAGAGGTATTTTTATTGCTGATTGGTGTGTTATGTGTAAACGGGATGAAGAATCAGTAAATCACATTTTTCTTCATTGTGAAGTGACAAGTTTTTGTAGAATGAGGTTTTGAGTTGGATAGGATTACATTGGGTAATCCCTAGTGATGTGGTGGATCTGTTGGTAGGGTGGAAGTTTGGGAAGGCTGTAAAAAGGCAACGAGAGTTTGGAAGATGATTCCTCCTTGTCTTATGTGGTGCATTTGGATTGAAAGAAATGGGAGATGCTTCGAAGATCAAGAACGCTCTTTGAGAGAGCTTAGGGATTTGTTCTTGAGTACTTTGAGTTATCGGGTTAAAGCTTTTGTAATGGAAGATAATTTTCTGCTTTTGTTTTAGTTTTCTAGTGTTAGTTGTTTTTCGTTTTTGGAAGATGTAGGTGTTTCCTTTGTATACATCCTGTGTACTTGGGCTTATGCCTATTTCTTTGAAAAAAATTATTACTTATAAAAAAAAAAACTTATTCTTTTGGATGCCCTATTTCATATCTACAAGATGCCGTAGATGACCCATGTTTTCACTGCATGTTTTAATTTCCCACGGTAGGTCACTGAATGTTTACTCACCACGTTAAAAGTGTAGTACCGTTAGTCATATGACAACTTTGATTAATCGTGTGTGATCTATCTCCAAAATTCTTTTCACTTTCAGCACTAAATGGCACAATTGATGATTCACTTGCTAGTTGTGGGTCTTTTCAAATCTTGTCAACTTCTTTGGAATACTTGATGGAAGGTAGGGCATGGTTGGTCCAAAAGGTAGCATCAATGGAGGCTGAAATTAGGTACGGTGTTAAAACGAGTAAAATGCAATTACAAAAAAAGAAAAAAATTAAAAGGAATCTACCTAGAAGGTATGTTAAACTCGTGTCGAGTCCTCTGGATTACTCGACGGAGGGTAGTGCATCCGTGGTCCAAAAGGTGGCATTGATGGAGGCTATAATTAGGCACAGTGTTAAAACAACTTAAAATGCACATAAGAAAAAAAATTAAAAAGTTAAGGAATCTATCTGGAAGGTATATGTTGAACTCGTGTTGAGTCCTCCAAATTACTCGATGGAGGGTAGGGTATCATTGGTCTAAAAGGTGGCATCGATGGCCTTTATAATTAGGGATGATATTAAAACGATTCAAATGCACATACAAAAAAAAATTAAAAAGTTAGAAAGAATCTACCTGGAAGGTATGTTGAACTCGTGTTGAGTCCTTCGGATTACTCGACAAAGGATAGGGCGTCGTTGGTCCAAAATGTGGCATTGATGGAGACTGTAATTAGGCACGGTGTTAAAATGACTCAAATTCACGTATGAAAAAAAAAATTAAAAGTTTAAAAGAAATTTACCTAGAAGGTATGTTGAACTCGTGTTGAGTCCTCCAAATTACTCGACAGAAGGTAGGGTATCGTTGGTCCAAAAGATTGTCTATTATATTTTTTGGAGGTCGGTTTAATTTGAATCAACCTTGAACTACGTATCCACCCATGAACTACGTATCATCT
>QEOT01005338.1:19056-93378 GCA_003123785.1 Pterocarya stenoptera | reverse complement strand
CTGGCCACATCTATAACATCGAATCCCACCCGAGGGACACTCACCCTCGTGAGCTCTATTACATCTGGGGCAAACTGGAGCTCGACCTCCCATACGTACCCCAGGAGCTACCTGAGATCGAGACCCAATCCTCTGAACAAACTTTTGTGGAGACCCAGAACTGGTACCTTCTCCAGCAAAACTCCTCATCTTCTGGCCTGGAGGAGAGCTTACAGCCAAACTATTTTCTCGCTCCACCATAGTAGCCAGATCAATCAACTCATGGAGAGAAGTAGCTCGCTGACAAATCACGAATCTGCGTATCTCAGAATGCAGACCTTCTTGAAAACGCTCCACTTGCAACTCTTCAGTGGCAACAAGATGGGGCACAAAACGCCCAAGCTCCAAGAAAGCACGCGAATACTGGTCCACCGTCATACTCCCCTAAACCAGATTATTGAATTCCCGAGCTTTCTGCCTTCTCACGGCAGGAGGGAAAAACTGATCATCAAACTCCTTCTTGAAACGCTGCCACGACACAGTGGCTAAGGATCCAAACTCTCTTTCCAGGAGGTTCCGCTTCGCCCTCCACCAATTTGCTGCTTCTCCTTGCAACAAATAACTGGCATACAGGACTTGTTGAGCTTCAGTGCACCCACAAATCTCAAAGGTCCTCTCAATCCCGTTGATCCATCCTTCAGCTTGGAGAGGATCTTCAACACCAAAGAACATAGGGGTCCTATGCTTGAGAAACCTCTCATAAGAACACCCCACTTGCATAACCAAGTTTTGATCCACTGGTGGGGGCCTGACATTTTGGTGAAAGAGGTCTGCCATTCTAGTCAAGGCTCTAGCAATGGCATTATCAATCTCGCCTTGAGATGATTCCTCCATAGGTTCCTTATCCTGTCTCCTTGGCCTTACCATTTTCTGTCAAAGCATAAATCTCAACCATACTTTAGTTCCGATTAGAATGTAAAACAAAATAATAAAACAATTAAAACAAATAAAACAACACATCATATAAAAAGAAATAACTTCAAAACTACTTCAAATCAAGCTTTAAAAAGATTCTGGTACTTCACTTAAGGGACACGTGGCTTTACCCAGAGCCAAACCGCTCTGATACCACCTGTGGCACCCCCAACTTCCATGTACGGACACACACGGAAATCGAGACACCCGGAATGATGACAACTCGGTCACGCACCCCATCGACATGTGCTGAGTGTGTGCAATGCAACACGTGTACAATAAAATACGCAGTGGAACGGTTAAGTCAAATAACTAAGTACCAGAGTTTAATACAATATCAGAGTACTGAAAATCCACATGTCAACATAATACAATTTTGTTTACAAAACAATATCAAATCAAATAAAATACAATAAACAAAAGCAGAAATAATCTTCAACACAAATATAGCCTATGTCCCTACTCCTCAGGCGGAGCCGCATCCTCGGGCTCAGCCTCATCAAAACCTGCATCAAAATCTACAGTCCCACAAAAATGAAACCGCAGGTAAGTAAAACCCAAAAAAGCTCAAAGACCATAAATATATTTAAACAACCAACGCTATGCATGCACATGATGACCCATGCGTAAAAACCCGAGAAAACACATTTCTCGAAAAACATAATTTTTTCGCTCACGCCAAAAACACCATTTGGCATAAAACTAAAACCAGGAATAATTCCATTAATTCCAATTTTTAACCATATGCACCATGGCCTCCCCGAGGGACCATCCACATACTCTGGCTTCCCATCTTCACCTCACGGGTAATGACCGTGCAAGTGATACATGAGTGATGCCCAGTTCCGCGCCCACCACGTACATCGCCAGGCATCCTCTGACCCCCGCCAGCCCGAGGAGTCACAGAGTCGGATCGAGAGCGCTACCATCCCGTCCAAGTCCCGGGCAAAAGCTCCAGGGGACGACACTCAGTATATTCCGCTCCCGAGTGTCCAGAGGAGCTCCACCGAGATAATATCCCATCTCGACTTGGGCGTGATACACACGCACCCGAAAACCTTAAACACAGTTTCCTCAAAACACACACACACCCACGCATGCGTGCACAATGCCATGAAATCAACAACCAAACAGTTATCAGCACAACCAGATAACCAATTCACAGTTTATAAAACAAGTTAGTGCAAAAATATATTAAAATCTTAAAATTCTTTTAGAGAAATACTTACAGCGCTTGATAATAATTTTAGGAGGATCACGGAAGAACTGGAAGCACCAAATCAGCAACTCCACAGTGTAAAAACACTGTGGCCGAATACACTGTAAACCCAAATTTACACGGAGTCAAACGAAGACTTGAAATTGATAGGGTAGGCCTAATGAGGTCGGTGAAGCTAATGGTAGTGGTGGTTGGCCGTGAATGGCGGCGGAAATGGGTGGTTTAAGGCCGAGAATATCAAATCGGAAGTGGAGCTCGAACGGGCGGCTCCGGCGACGGATCGGGGCTGGGTTTGGGTGGAAAAGCTTGGTATTGGGCCGGTGAAGAAGTGGTGAAGAAATGGTGGCCAATGGTAGCCAGACGGCAGCGGAATGGCGAGGAGAAGCCGTAGGCTTCGCACGGCTCTCGAAGGCTAACGACAGCGCGGCGCGGGCTGGGATTTGGAGGGGTGGCTCGACGGCAGGTGGGGAAGCCGGTGGTACCAGCGGTGTTGACCACAGCCTGCCGGAGGCGGCGCTGGCAGCTGAAGACCGGAAACACGTGGGAGAGGAGAGAGAGAAAGAGAAACGGTGTCGCGCGGGAATGGGCCGAACGGAAAGAAAGAAAGAAAAGGAAGGAAAGAAAAAGGAAAGAAGAAAAAGAAAGGGGAAAAGAAATGAGATCCAATCCTCACCACTTTCGAGTCACAACTGATCCTCAAAAACACTATTTTTAAACCAGCAAATTAAATAAAACAAAATAAACTCAAAACTAATTAAAATAATATATTAAACTCCAGTAATAAACATACTTTAAAATAAAAGGAAATTAAATCGTAGAACACCAATTAAAATCATAAAAGCAAATTAAACTAATCTCTCTTAAACACGTTTAAATTAAATTAAACGGCTCAAAAACAACTATTAAATTAAAAAAAAAAAAAAAGCCCTTCAAGAAAAAGCACATAAAAATCGGGGTGTTACAGTCTCCCCAGCAATGGCGCCAAAATTTGATTACGCCCAAAGAATAACATGGTAGTTGTAGCAAAGCTTTGGGGTGTCGATTCCACAGAGAGACAAATTAAAAGAATAGTAGAAGAATGCAAAGAAACTAAGAAAAAATATTAAATGATCAATAGAGAACAAAGATTAATTTTAAACGTAAATTAAAGTGAAACAAAGTTATTAACGGAAAAATTACTCAAATTTGACAAACAGTAGAGCGTCGGGAATCCCTTGCAAAAATCTAGTATTTTAGTTATTCTTAATTTATTGAATAACTCAATTGGAAACTCAATTCTCAAAATTTCCAATCGGAAGATATAGATTTATAAACCAAGATTAAACCAAATGTAATCCTATGAAGAATCATTCATCACTTTTAAAATATATAAATTATTATCACTATTGAAAAAATCCAACGACGACAATATACTCAGGAAGCGATATTGCAGCAAAGAATTAAATCAATATAGATAAATAATTGATCCAAACATAATCAAAGAGCTAATCCATTCAATAGAAAAAGCATAATTGAATCCATAAACAGAATAAATTCTATGATTATTCGGAGAAGAGAACATCAACGATGAATTGAGAATGATAAAACAAAAGACTTTTAGTAATTGAAAATCAAAAATAAATTACAAATACCATCTAATGTGCAAATTCATCCTTAGTCCTACTTGAGAATTTAGTTACCCATAAATATAATGGACAACAAAAANGTTTGAGTAATTGAAAATCAAAAATAAATTACAAATACCATCTAATGTGCAAATTCATCCTTAGTCCTACTTGAGAATTTAGTTACCCATAAATATAATGGACAACAAAAATCTCAAGAGAAAGGTAAAGCAAACGGCGGCCATGACAATTAAATTCCTCTCTCCTTCCTCCTCTCTTCAGCCTCCTAATGATATCCTTATATATAGGGTAGGAAAGAAATCCTAATATCTTCATGATTTCCACCAAGAAAAATCGCCTAAATCTTAGGACTTATCTTGGCAGCTATGTACGTACTTCAAGAATTTGAATTTGGAAATTTGTGTTAGAGCCAAAGTCGTAGCCCTTTAAGTTATCTTTCCAATGCATCTAGAATCGAATCAATCCGATATGTAAGTAGAAAGTTATGTTAGAAATAGTAAAGTATATTCAGACAGTCTCTTATAGCATGTTGGACTCTGACTATTTCTCTTGATCCGAATTACTCTTAAAACTCATCATTATCCTTATTTGAAGAGTCCTATATTCATTAAAAGTTCTTAAGTTGTTCCAACTCTTGCCCATTTGAAATTCCTTTGAATTTGACTGGGTTTTGACTTATTCTTTTATAGTCCCTGAAATTAAACATAAAAATCTGCTTAGGAGTATCTCAAAATAAATAGAAACTCAATTCAAGAATACACATTAATTTCTATAATTTCTATTCATATTTTAGCATTATAGTCCAATAATAGGGTATTTAGAGTGTACTTTCGTATACTCATCACATCTCAACACTCAAAATCAACAAAATGAATCTGGTTCACGACCAGTAAACTTTCTTTTTCATTGCTCTAATCCATTCATTGTATATACCATCATTTTATTTTTTATTTTCTCATTATAAATATTTTCACCATTTTACACAAGTATATTTTTAACACTTTCCCTGTGGAGACGATCTAAGAATTTATTCCTAATTATCACACGACACGCTTCTGCACTTAGGATAGCCTTTTGTGCTGCTCATTTTCGAATGTGTCAACCTTCCTCTTTCCCACATCCTATGCAGGTGAGTAGGGCATTCCTCTCTTCTGGTTCATATGAACTTGAGAAATTAGACTTCTCTATTCCGCTTCTGTGATAGACGCTACATTCACTAGTTCTTGGAAATTCTCGATCTACAAGAATGCCAATTGATTCCGAATCCTTGACTGCAATCCATCTTGAAATTTCCTAGCTTGCATCATGTCTGTTCCAATCAAGTGAGGGCAAACCTTCCCAACTCCATGAATCGGGCTAAATACTGTTCAACCGTCATATTGCCTTGTACCAAGTTGGCAAATTCCAGGGCTTTTTGTTGCTTGGTCGTTTCTGGGAAGAAACGACTGTCAAATTGCCTCTTGAACCACTCCCACGTGAGTGTAGCTACATCTCCCAACTCTCGTGTCAATAATTGTCGCTTTGTATCCCACCATATTTCGGCCTTGCCTTCAAGTAGATGTCTAGCATATTGAACCTTTCGTTCCTCCGTACATCCACTAATATCAAACGCACATTCTAAATCAATGAGCCACTTCTTGGATCGCAATGCTCCTTCTGTTGCCAAGAAATTGGGGTATCGATAAACCAAGAACCACTCAAAAGGGCATCCCTAAACTTCTCCTCTATGGGGGTCTTGCTGGGTGTTTTGTCCTTGCTCCATTTGATTTCTCACTACTTCTGTCATCTGGCGAATAGCCTCTGCTATAGCCTAACTGCCTTCCAGGGGTTGGTTCCCAGTATCTTACTCCCTACACCTAGGAAAAGTCTCGTCTCGTCGATTTCGCACCATGACCTTTTCTTTCTCCTAAAACGCATAAAGCCAATTGTGAGTTAAGCTTTCCTAAGAAGGAAACACCAACTTTCATTCATCGCATCCATGAGTTTCCACGTGTACCCTTCCTCAATTCGATTCTTCCAAATTCTAGCCTATAGCTATAAGATCAAAGCCTATAACTACAAGATTGAAGCCTAGCTTTGGTACGTGAAGTTCCCTAGGACAACTTGTGGGTTTACACAGAGACATAATTGCTCTGATACCACTACCTACTACACCCCCAGCGCCTGCTTGGGATTCGACAGTGACTCAATGCGTCGAGACATGTAACACAAGACTACATACTCCTTATACATGACAGTTAAGATGCAATGCACCTAACACCTAGCAGTATGAAATAAAAATCACAGTGAAAATTTTCTTTTCTATCTTACTTAAGCACGGTGGCAAAATAAATAAGACACATGGTACCAATAAGTACAAATATCTCAAAGCTTTCATATAGTATAAGCACTTCAAAATACGAGTTTGTGTTTCCCAAAAGATTTCCAAAATAAGCAGTGTATTTTAAACAATTACCAAAACATGGGATCCATCAAAATATAGTTCCTCAAAATGTAACTTCCAACTTAAGGGAAATGGGTCCCAACTTTGTCTACTTTGTTTTCTTCAAAAGTGTTTGGGCTTCACTCTTTTCTCTAAGTTCTAATCCTTATCCCGATTGTGGCGTCTTTTGAATTCCTCAATATGTTGGAGTATCTCAGTGATCGCAAGGTCAATCGTCTCAAGGCGCTCCAAGATGGAGGGCTCGGGCGAGCTCATAACTATCTTAGGCACGATCGTCTTCGGAGGAGCTGTTGTCTGCAAAAAAATATCTACAAGTACACAGAATCGTAACAAGTAGTAAAGTGTTTTTAAAGAAAACAGATGTCGAACCCACAAAGATTAATTATGCTATTGAGTGCTAAAATTTACTAAATTAATTACTATTTGGAAAACCAAAACTTAAGGAATAGATTATCTAAATTAAACTGAAGAGAAGAACATTAAAATTTAGGTTTTTAAAAATAAGAAGAATAGATCTAGAGCGTTTGATTTCACCTAGCAAATCCCACACAATTTATTCTTTCTTGTTATAGAATTTGAATTATCCCAAGTTGATGAAAAAAATCCTTTAACTATTCAATATTTTCTCTCGAATAATACTAAAAATATCTCCAATTAATAACTACATATCTCTATGTGAATTTAACTAATTTGAGACTCATTAAGTTCTTTGGATTTTTCTTGAAAATCATACTAATCATAATAAAGTATCTCTACTTTTGCTCACATAATGGTGCTTAATCCTAGAGCTCTAATCACAAATCACCTCTCGGTCTCATTGTGATTCAATAGATCAAACAATAATTAGCTAGAAAATTGTAAGCATTAATAACAAGGCATAAATACTCAATCATGAAAATATTAAAAATACGATAATTTATAATATAAATGTGTGTTCAATGCTAGACTACATCAAAACTCTAGAAAATAAAATTAGTTCATAATGAAATTGAACAGCAAAAGAATAAAACTAGTACTTTTGGTTGGAGTCGGTTGATAAAGTATGCAGCTCTTGACTCTGCTCCCTAGATCCGCTTCCTTGAAAGAAAACTTAAAGAATAAACTCTGGAATATTGGACTCGAAAACTCAGACTCTCTCATTAATTTCGTGCTAATGATATGCTTATATGGGGTTGAAAAGAAACCCTAATGTTTCCATGATTTCCGCTTAGAAAATCACCTAACTTTTAGGACTTATATTAGCAGCCTTGTACATGCTCTAGGATTCAGAATTTAGAAATTCTTATTAGGCACAAAGTTGTAGCCCTTTAGGTAAATTTCCAACCAATCAAGAATAGTATCAATCGGATATGTGAGTCGAAAGTTATGATGAAAACACTCAAGTATGTTCAGGCTGTCTCCTAGTGTATTCCGAACTTGGACTTCTTGTGGATTCTTTCTATGATTTTTTTGTCTTTTTCTTAATCAAAATTACTTTCAAACCATTTGCTAGTTGTTGTCCATGATGTCGTTTAGGTTGATCTTTTAAGTTGGTCAGTTAGACTAATCGCCCAATCTACTGTCCAGAGCCTTGTCACCAAATCTTCTCGCCCATGAGGTAAAATATCTCGCTCATTTCCTGACTCTTGTTGCCAATTCTGATCACCATTGAGTCTCCTCACCTAAATCTCCTCGGCTCTCTTCAGATCTCATTGTCCCTTGTCGATCTGGATCCGCAGTCTCTTCTTTTTTACCAAAAGGCTCTCTTTTCGCCCTAAATCTTCTCATTCCATCAAATTCAATAGTATTGAAGGAAAACTGACACTTTTCATAAATAAAAAAGTAATAAAAAACACATTAAAAATCACACTTATCAAATACCCCCAAACTTAAGCTTTGCTCACCCTCGAGCAAAGAAAAAAAGAAAGACAATTGAAACAAGCCTTGGTTTGATTCATAAAATTTATTGTCTCAAAGATTGCCTAAAGTCTATAATTCAAAGGAATCATTCATGATCAATCAACTCCCAAAAGTTAATTCAAAACTCAATTGCACCGCATTATCCATTCTCACATTAGCTCCCTAGATAGTTTTATGCAAACAAGTAAATAAAAAATGGATCTCTAAAAACTCCATAGGCTTACTTTTCAAATCACTCTCCACTAATGTAGAATAAAAACTATCACCAAGGATCAATAGGTCTTTATTAATCTTGTAAAGTAAGGCTAGGGTGAGGGCTACAAAGAAAAGGTAGGATTCAAACAAAGCAAGAAAACTTAAGTCTGAACACCAACAGAGCAAATAGAGCATTCTCACTTCTTACACAAACATCCCTTCTCAAGCATTGTGAATCTCTCAACATACCTCTATTTTTGTGCTTTCAAATATCTCTCTCTTTTCCCCTCTATTCGGTAGGTCGGATATTTTCTTCTTCTTCTTCTTTTTTTTTTTTTTTTTGAAGTAAACCATACATTTTCGACATCTTTGTGTATGACTCTCGTCGGCCTTTTCTTGTCAGCCACATAGTAGACGAGTTGACTTTTCACACCTCCAAACTTATGATTTTGATAATATGGCTATAATTAACTTTACTTGTAGACCTTCTACTTCTTTTGCCTTTCATGCTCTTGTGAGTCTGTGACTTTGTGTAAACTTAGTTCTCTTGGAAGATAAGGAAATAAGTGTTTAATGCTCAGATAGGGTAGGGAATATGTGGTTTACAAAAAAGAAAAAAAATGTAAGGCCAAAATATAATTCAATAAAGCTCAAAGGGGTGGCTAGGGATAAAGATAATAAACATGTAAGCTTCAAAGGCTCAATCTATCCAAAGAATGCCTTAGATTATGTTTGGGGACAAAGATGAGAAATCTCATCTCATCTCATCATTACATCTTTTTCAAATCTCCATATAAAATATAATAAACAATTCAACTTTTTCAAATTCTAATTCAACTTTTTCAAATCCCAAAACAATAATAATATTAAAAAATAATATTTTAAACTTTCATCTTAACAATATTCACAAAATTTTCAAAAATTCTCATCTTATCTCAACATCCAAACCTAACCTAATCATTTCCCCAGTAATATTCTATCTAAGATTTCACCTCCAGTGTAATTAAACAAGTTCTAGAGTTAGGTAGTCGGATGCACTTGAACAGTTAGGAATTGTCCGTTAGAAGTCACAGGACTAACCTTGACAAAGAATCTGATTGTTTTCCATTTAATGGAATTTAACTAGTGTAACAGAGGCACTTAAAGGAGTCGAAGGGATTCCTGTGATAGAAGAATTTCCTAATGTTTTTGCAGATGATTTGCCTGGGCTACCCCTAAATCGGGAAACAGAGTTTGTAATTGAGTTGGAGCTAGCTGCGGCCCTAGTATATAAGGCACCTTATCGAATGGCCCGGTTGAGTTGAAGGAGCTGAAGGTGCAAATCGAGGAAGTTCTCAAAAATGGATTTATTCACCCGAGTTCGTCCCCATGGGGTGCACTAGTTCCTTTTGTGAAAAAGAATGATGGGACTATGAGGATGTTCATTGACTATTGAGATTTGAATAAAGTGACTATTAAGAATAACTACCCGTTACCATGGATTGACAATTTGTTAGATCAGCTGCAAGGAGTGTCAGTATTTTCTAAGATAGAACTACGGTTGGGATATCATCAGTTGAAGATTAAAGATCAAGATGTACCTAAGACAACTTTTAGGACTCGTTATGGACACTTTGAATTTTTTGTGATACCTTTTGGACTGACAAATGCCCCAGCAGCATCATGGATTGGATGAACCAAATTTTTAGGCAGTATTTAGACAACTTTGTAGTAGTGTTCATTGACAACATCTTGATTTATTCCCGAAACAATGAAGAGCATAATGAGAACTTGAGGATAGTATTGAAGACCTTCTAAGAACACCAGCTTTACACTAAACTCAGTAAGTGTGAGTTTTAGCTTAAAGAGGTGAAATTTTTGAGACATGTCATTTCCAGTCAAGGTGTGGTAGTAGACCTTGCTAAGATAGAAGCGGTGATGCAATGGTAGAAACTGACCAACGTTCCATGAGATATGAAGTTTTCTAGGTTTGGCAGGATATTATAGAAGATTCGTTGAAGGATTTTCTAAATCGTCTGGTCCCTTAACAGCATTGACAAAGAAGAATGCCAAATTCGTGTGGAATGAGGATTGTGAAAGGAGTTTTCAAGAACTCAAGAGAAGATTAACCACGACATCGGCGTTGGCTTCACTTGAGCCGCATAAGCTATATGTGGTTTATAGTGATGCCTCTAAGATGGGTATTAGGGTGCATTTTGATGCAAGAAGAGCAAGTCATCACTTATGCTTTGTGACAACTTAAGGAGCACGAGTGGAATTATCCTACTCATGATTTGGAATTTGCTGCAGTAGTTTTTGCACTAAAGATCTGGAGAGATTATCTTTATGAAGAAAGGTGTGAGGTATACACTGACCATAAACGTCTCAAGTATCTGTTTAGTCAAAAGAACCTGAACATGAGATAAAGGATATGGGTAGAAATGATTAGCAATTACCAGTGTGAGATCAAGTATTACCTCGGAAAGGCCAATGTGGTAGCAGATGCACTTAGTCCTAAGACCCAATCCGACATGCAATCACTTCTAGTTGGAATGAGGGAACTACTAATAGGAAAGCCGCCAAGAGATGCCAGGTTAACAGTGGTACAGGAGATCGTGTCATTGACTGACGAAGAAATAAATGAAGGGCATAATAAGGATGATAAACTGAAGAAACTGCGACAAAAAATTCTGAAATTCGAAGGACTGCAACACTTCTCTATTGGCAAGGGTGGGATGTTACTTTATAAGGAGAGGAAAGTGATTCCTAAGTTCTTGAATTAAAGGAAATGATTCTGAAGGAAGCCCATTGCACACCATATAATACTCATGCTGGTAGCACCAAAATGTATTGGGACTTGAAGGGACAATTTTGGTGGGATGGAATAAAAATGGATGTGGCTAATTTTGTTGCAAAATGTTCAATATGCCAGTTGGTAAAGGCTCAGCATCAAAGGCCAGTAGGAGAGTTACAACCATTACCAATCCCAGAGTGGAAGTGGGAGGATGTGATATGAACCCACAGGAAAGGAATTCCTTGAACCCACAATCAAATTGAAAACTCACTCAAGAAAGCCAAAATCAAGTCAAATGGATGGAGAATCTAGACCTGATGAGAACTCGTTTCAAGAACCAAGATTATATTAAAATCTAGACCCGTTGAAAAAGCCGTCTCAAGAACCCAGATTTCAAGGAGGAACGCCACAAAGGTTGTGATTTACCTTTGATAAGTTCAAAAGTTCAATTAAGAACAAAAGGAGTAAAACTCAACTCACAATGAATAAATTCATCAAATTTCATAAACTGATTAAAATGAGGCTACAAAGAGTATTTAAACCTAAACCTAATTGAAACCCTAGCCCAAAATAAACCCCTTTGTTCCAAAAATATCCCTTGATGAATAGTGCATCGCTATAGTGATTCGTCCATATGAACAGTGCGGCGCTACAGTGATTCGGACGTGAACAATGCGGCGCTACAGTACATCTCTTCAAAATCCTAGTTCCTAAAATTGTAACTTTCCAAATAAGCCCTTGGCCACAATACAAGTCCTTTCCAAAACCCTAGTTCATAAGAAATAAGACATACGTGGGCCAAGCATCCTCAAACCCACTTATTCTAAACTAATAAAATAAATACTTTAACAAATTGAAAGCCATGAATAACAATAGGCCCAAATAGTCTAAGTCATGTTTTCCTCTGCTTGTATCAAATGAATCAAAATTGGATCTTCTTCATTCAAGCCCATCTTGAATGTTGGGCTCTTGCTAGACTCATACTTAGTGGATTGCACCAATCCTTACATCGCCTCCTTCATCTTCTTGGCTTTTGAGCTTGTAATTGGCCCATCTGACTTGCAAACAATCTTTAAGATTGGGCCCATCTTGGTTCCCTTCATTCCCCCTCTTCTCAAAAGGATTTGATCTCGAATCTCCACCTGGATCAAATGGAAAAATGTTAGTAATATTAAAAATAGCAGAAAATAGATACTTACCTGGAAGATCTACTTGATATAATTTTTTCTTAATTTTTTCAAGAAATTCTAAATGTCCATCCAAGTTACTCCTGTCATCAATAAGTAAAGACATTAAACCTAAAGGAGTAAATGGATTAAATCTATAAGCAATCTCAAAATGTGAAAACTTATTAGTAGCATGAATACTCAAATTATATGTAAACTCAATGAATGGCAAACAATACTCCAACAAATGTTCGTGAAACATATCTAGTCTTCCTTACACCAAAATGACCACTCCAACTATATGTAAACTTAATGAATGGCAAGCAATACTCGCACAAATGTTCATGCAAGATGTTAATGAATGACAAATGATACTTCCAAAAACGTTTATGCAACATGTCAATGAATGAAAAATTATACTCCCACAAACGTTCACGTAACAAGTTAATGAATGGCAAAGGATTTTCCAACAAACATTTATGCAATATCTCAATGAATGGCAGGCAATACTTCCACCCATGGTCACGCCACACATTTAAAATTATTTTCATACCAAAATGACCCAACAAACCACATCCATGTAATAGCATCTCACGCATAAGACTAGTAGGCTCACAAAGTTTATCATCTCTAAACAAATACCAATCTAGTCTATAGCACTTACCAAACAATGCCTTGTCACACTCTCTATACACACTATCAAAGTCATCATCATTAGCATGCAATTCTTTATCATATTCAAATATCATTAATTTTGCATCTAAAATGAAGACAAGGACATACCTTCTTGCTAAGGCATCAACCACAAGATTTTCCTTACCATGTGTGTATTGGATTATATGAGGAAAAGTCTCAACACAGTCCTTCCACTTAGCATGCATTCTAGTCAACAACTTACCTTGTCCACTCAAGTGTGTCAATGACTCATGTTCTTCAAAGAAACGTCGGGTTGGAATTGTCGCACATGGCACAAAATCAATGTAGTGCTCTATCTCCCTAATAGGTGGCAATCCACTAAACACATCGCTAGGAAATACGACCTCATCTCCCTGCAACAAAGAGACAATAACACTAGGCAAACATATGTCAAGTTCGTTACTATTAAAACTCGCCTTAGCATAAAAACTCTCTTTTCTCTTTGTTTTTCTTTCACTTTCTTCATTTTCCCTTTTCTTTCCACTCTCATTTTCTTTTTCACTCTCTTTCTTCTTTTCACTCTGTTTTTTTCTATCACTCTCTTTTTCTTCATCTTTTTTTGAACCCTCGGCCTCACAATTGTTTTTCAACTCATTCTCTCTTTTTCTTGAGGTTTCACTATTTCTTTTTTTTCTCAATCTCACATTCACTTTTGCTATTTAGCTCAATCTCAATTTCACTCTTGCTTTTTAGATCACTTTCACTTTCACACTTTCTTTTTTGAGCAACCTCACTTTTTACTTTCAGTTGGTCCCCATGGACCTGTGTTGGAGTTAAAAGAGCAAGTTTGATTGTTTTTCCATCCTTTTCAAAACTATACATGTTCCTTAACCCATCATAGATCACCTTCCTATCATACTGCCATGGCTTCTCCAGCAAAATATGTCCAGCATGCATAGGCACTACATCACAAAGCACTATATCCTAGTATTTTCCAATGGAAAAAGAAACTAGCACTTGCTTATTTACCCTAACCTCCCCACATTCACTCAACCACTACAACTTGTATGGTCTAGGGTGTTTCAAGGTAGGTAAACTCAATTTCTCAACTAAAGTAGTGCTAGCCAAATTAATACAACTCTTCACATCAATGATCATATTACATACCTTGTTATTGATGTGGCATCTAGTATGAAAAATGTTCTCTCTCTACTGCTCTGTATCATCCATCCTAATTTGTGTATTAAGAGCACACTTAGCAACAAGAGACTCACTATACTCTTTATTCTTATACCCATTCTCAATATTAGGCTCACGTCGCCTCCTATCTCTCCCACATTGCAAATTTCTAATCAGGACTTCTCGTTGATCCATCCTATCGCTCACTTCACCCAACACCAAGTTCAACCGCTCAAATTGTTGTTGTATGGCTTGTAACACAAAGGATGAGTTATCTGCCATGCCCTTTGGTGATAGTCACACCTATGAGACATCATAATGTGCTGCACAAAAAAATGTTAGTGAAAAACCTAACACACTCCCTTACGTGTTTACACTTGAATAATGGCACTCCACTCGTATTTTACTCTTAATTGGCTTTTCTCGATAATAGTCTCACACTCTCTTGCCCTTTACCTCAATAGTTTTTCCGCTCAAGTTCTTTAAGAACTAGTTGAACAAAATCAAGACAATACAACCTTGTATTATTCCAACCAGTAATATAGATCTAAGAAATAAGAACAACAAATAAGGAATGAATAAAATGACTCGAGATTCAAGGAATTTATATGAGGGAAAGAGTAATGATAAAACAAGATACCCACTAGAAAGATGTTTTCAGCCCCTTTGATGATAAAGCTCAATCAACAAATGTCTTTCTTTCTCTTTAACTATATAGCAACATATGAGAATGCTACCATTTTTTCCTTTTTTTTTTTTTTCTAATTTTTTTCTTTTCGAATTTTTTTTTCTTTTCTTTTCTTTTCCTTTCTTTTCTTTTCTTTTCTCTAATTCAATCACAAACAACAATATTTAATTGAAAATCAAGCAATTGAATTCAAACTCATAAGAATTGACAATCAAATAGAAGAGAATCAATGGAACGGCACTCCATACAATTGACAAACTTAGATATGCAAGAAACCCTAGAATTTTGAAACCCTAGGAGATGCAAATTTCAGCCAAACCCAAAACCCTAAGAATTTTGGCAGCGTACTTTTTGCGTCTATTTTTTTTTTCAACCCTAGAACGATGAAAACCTAGAATTAAATTTTGAGATGGAAGAATTAAGAGATAGAATCATACCTGATTGGAAACAGAGGTCTGAATACCAAATGATATAAAACCGCAGGAAAGGAATCCCTTGAACCCACAATCAAATTGAAAACTCACCCAAGAAAGCCAAAATCAAGTCAAATGGATGGAGAATCTAGATCCGATGAGAACTCGTTTCAAGAACCAAGATTATATTAAAATCTAGATCCGTTGAAGAACTCGTCTCAAGAACCCAGATTTCAAGGAAGAACGCCACAAAGGTTGTAATTTACTTTTAATAAGTTCAAAAGTTCAATTAAGAACAAGAGGAGTAAAACTCAACTCACAATGAATAAATTCATCAAATTTCATAAACTGATTAAAATGAAGCTACAAAGAATATTTAAACCTAAACCTAATTGAAACCCTAGCCCAAAATAAACCCCTTTGTTCCAAAAATACCCCTAGATGAACAGTGCGTCGCTATAGTGATTCGTCCAGATGAACAGTGCAGAACTACAGTGATTCAGACGTGAACAATGCAGCGCTACAGTACATCTCTTCAAAACCCTAGTTCCTAAAATTGTAACTTTCCAAATAAGCCCTTGGCCACAATACAAGGCCTTCCCAAAACCCTAGTTCATAAGAAATAAGACATACGTGGGCCAAGTCAAGCCCACTTATTCTAAACTAATAAAATAAATACTTTAATAAATTGAAAGCCATGAATAAAAATAGGCCCAAATGGTCTAAGTCATGTTTTCCTCTGCTTGTATCAAATGAATCAAAATTGGATCTTCTTCATTCAAGCCCATCTTGAATGTTGGGCTCTTGCTAGACTCATACTTAGTGGATTGCACCAATCCTTGCATCACCTCCTTCATCTTCTTGGCTCTTGAGCTTGTAATTGGCCCATTGACTTACAAACAATCTTTAAGATTGGGCCCACCTTGGTTCCATTAGGATGTGTCTATGGATTTCGTGGTAGGTTGGCTAAGGACATCATCAGGAAAGAATTCAATTTGGGTCATAGTTGACCGATTGACCAAAAGTGCACGTTTCCTACCAATTGCTAACATAGATTCGTTGGACAAGCTCTCGTGAGTCTATGTTAAGAAAATAGTCAGACTTTGTAACACCCCACCTAAAAAGGCCCTTAAGCCTTGACCTTAGTAGCCTTAATGATAGATCAATTAGGAGTTGAGCTATTCTAGAATAAGAATGTTTTGGATATTTGATTTGGCAAAAAGGACATATACTTTGGGTTTTGTAGAATTATTATAAGATTTTAGAGTAATATGAATTTTTGAGGAAAATGAAATTCTTGGAGGT
Organism: Pterocarya stenoptera; assembly: GCA_003123785.1. Classification (NCBI taxonomy): domain Eukaryota; kingdom Viridiplantae; phylum Streptophyta; class Magnoliopsida; order Fagales; family Juglandaceae; genus Pterocarya; species Pterocarya stenoptera. Next base: position 76,883 of record QEOT01005338.1, on the reverse strand, counting down.
TGATTGGAGAATTTTTAGTATTTTTTTTTTTTTTTTTGAGAATAAGAAAGCCAATAGGCCCATAAGGAAATGACACATGGCACATTGGATGGTTGCCGCAACAATGGGCTAAGCAATTTGGGTAAAATTCTTGATGGATTTAGGAAGGCCCAAGAGATTGGTTTATTAAGGGTCCAAACTTTTTGGGTGTAAAGGCATAGAGAGACACTAAGGCATTAGGCTCAACTTGATGGACACTAGGCCTAACTTGATGGACATAAGACTTTAGGCCTCTAATGCACTAAGGATGCGATGGGCGAAGGTTAAGATGTTAAAAAGACCATAGGCTTAACTTGGGAGATATAAAGTTTTAAACCTTTCTTAGAGAACTCTAGAAAATAGGCTCAATGAGAAGGACATAAGACTATTGGGCCTAACTTAGTAAGAGTGGAGGTATTAGGCTCTTAATTATGGGTTAATTACTTACATTAAGGTTGATTGTGGGATTAGCGTTAATCATGATACTTTGTGTTAATGAGCTAGGATTAGAGAGGCAAGCCTATTAGTAATTTTGGTGAGGCTTTTTAGGACTTTAGGGCATTCATGGTCCAAGCCCATGAAAACTTTGAACCAAGCCTTAAGAAATTCAAAACTAGTTATGGCCCAACTATAAGGAATGCACAAGGCCTTTGGGCCAAACTTGGTATATAAGAGTTAGGGTCACCTGTCCAAGAGTGATCCCTCTCCAATTTTATTANATGGGATTAGCGTTAATCATGATACTTTGTGTTAATGAGCTAGGATTAGAGAGGCAAGCCTATTAGTAATTTTGGTGAGGCTTTTTAGGACTTTAGGGCATTCATGGTCCAAGCCCATGAAAACTTTGAACCAAGCCTTAAGAAATTCAAGACTAGTTATGGCCCAACTATAAGGAATGCACAAGGCCTTTGGGCCAAACTTGGTATATAAGAGTTAGGGTCACCTGTCCAAGAGTGATCCCTCTCCAATTTTATTAATAGCCCTCACTTGTGACGGAGAAAAACCGTGGCGGAGGAAAACCGTGGTTACAAAAACAAGCATCTAGGATACAAAGAAAACCCAGCATGCAGAAAAAAACAAAACCAGAATAAATGAAAAAACAGGAGAACAAACAAAACCATAAGCAAAAACAAATGACACTAAATAAGACGAAGCGAAGGCAAACCGGAGTAGTCCATGCGAATAAGTCCAAGCAGCGCTCGGGGAGTCTCCGTCAAGTGAGAAAAAACTGAATCACTACCAGAAGCCCCATGTTTGGCTAACCAATCGGCAACTTTAGTGGATCTTGAAGTTTCTTTATAACCTTACAAATCTATAAAATGAGGCCCTCTAACTCAAAATCCAAGAGCCCTTAAACCTTAAACCCATACATTTGGCCCTTTTAAGCCCACATGACCCAAACTCATATTTGGGCTCATTTCACCATGCAAGACCAAAGGCCCAATACACCATACCTTTGGTTTCCTTAAGCCCAAATTACACTCAAAGTACCCAAATTAAGTTTTGAAAATTGACTAAGGCCATTAACCTTCATGCTTAAGGTTAGTGCACTTTAAGCCATGTTTTGGAGCTTAATTGTGCTTAATCTTTTCTTTAACTTTTTAATTCAAATTTTATTGAATTAATACTCCCTTAACTCTTGATTAAGACCCAACTAATGACCTAGCTAAACCAACCCATATGTCATTATGAAAAATTACTCAAGGATTATGCATAATAATGTCCCTAAAGATGTTAGTGATCATTAGTGATTAAATAAAATCTCATATGCATAGTTGAAAATACACATAGGCATCAACTAGGATACATGCCATGGGTTGGGACTAATTGGACAAGTTTCACTTTGAATTTTGAAAATCAAAGGGCATAAATGGTTTTATAATGTCAAAAATATGAAGTCCATGAAATTTGGTTAAATTTGGAATTCGTTTGCAATTAGTGAAAATTTAGGGCTTAGATGGCAATTTTTGAAAGTCTAGGGATATTTTTGTAAATACCCAATTTTTGAAACCTTTGATTTTGAACCTATCCATAAAAGTATTAACCCTAACTTAGTATACACATGATTTATGTAGCTATGATGCTAGTTTTAAATTTTCCCAGAAGTTTGTAAGTTGGCCTCTAACTTACACCTTGATAGATTATTTATGAATTATTGATAAATGCTTATTCCATACTTCAATTATCATTTTTAGCATAAATTATCATGTCATATGATACATTGAGTGCATACATACATGACACGTGATATTTTTATCATTTTTGCATATTACATTTATAAATATCATTTTTACATGAAATTTGTTACATACGCACATGTCTTGAGAAACATTGTCTAAAGCATAGCATGAAAATCATTTTGTCACGACTCTAAAGGCCAGGATGGGGAATTATCCTGGTGGAACTCTTCTGTCCACTCTGGAGTATTTAATAATGGAGTGGTAATACCTGGGTTGACGAAGAACAGTCAAGAGGCTTCGTATGGGTTATTATAAAAGAATACCGGAGCGAAATCAACATGTTATGACATCTAACGCTGGTGGGTGTACACATTATGAATTTTATGATGTTATGTTATATTTACCAATACATTGAGAACGAGTCTATAGACAACGTAGTTTCAACGTGAGTTGTACTACGGTCACCAGCAGGTACTCACAATGCTTATGGGGAACTGTGACATTATCACACGCTATATTATTAATTAAGATAATGATGTAAGTCTATGATGATGAAAGTTTATGATGAAATTTTTATGAAGAAGTTATGTTTTCTCAAAAATGATGATGAGATTACTTACTGAGTAAAAGCCCGTGTCTCCATATTTTTAAAAGATGTTGAGGAATCTAGATGGGAGACATGCATACTGATTTTCTACATCTCATGCATTGCATATTTATCATTTTCATGATTGATTTATCTTTGTGCCTGTTAATTGTTTAACTTATTGAGATTTCGAGTAAATCTCACCCTTTTATGAGACCACTATCACTGGAATGATAGAAGTTGTGTTAGGAATCGACCAAGACGAGATTGATGGAGCACTGGATCTACATGATTGAGGAGGAGCCAGATTTTGTGAGGAAGCTAGATTTAATTCTGATGTTTAAAGCCCGAGTCCTTCATGTTTTAGATCGCATGAAGAGGATGATATGACTTTGTATATAAGTTTACGCTACATTGGTATTTTGAACATGATGATTTTCTAATGAAGTTGGGATGTTTTTAGTTATTTTGGAATATCTTACATTTTAACATTTTATTTCCGCTGCAGAGTTCTATCACGAACTGTAGGGATGGTGGTAGAGTCCAGCCTATGATTCCCGCCTATGGTGCATACGGTAAGGATAGTGGTAAGCAAAGATGGTGGTAGAGTCCCGCCTGTGATTCCCGCCTATGGTGCATGCTGTAGGGATAGTGGTAGAGTCTCGCCTGGGAATGGTAGAAGTTGTTACAGGATTAGAGGACGACGCCCATGCTCGAGAGGAAGAGAGCGGCACCTTTTGGTGGAGTTTCATGGTGCTTGGCTCTAGATGGGATTTTAATTTTGAAGGAAAAAGAATCTTCATTTTGATGAAATGGGACTTACGGATCTTAGGCCTCAACTTTTGAAGATACTTTATATTTTGATATGGTCCCGTATGTTTTGGGATGATTTGTCTTATGCTATATTACTATGGTCATGGACAAAGTATTAATGCTTTTGTAGTTGGTACCATGTGATTTTGCAATTGCAATTTGTGCATTGCTTAGAAATTCTGACCCTTTTTTTTTTCTTTGCTGCAACATTATATTGCATACTGCTAGTGTACTTAGGTGCATAGCATATTATCTATCATGTACGAGGGGTATGTAGCCTTGTGTTACATGTCCCGGCATTTCAGTCTCCGTCCAATCCCAAGCAGGGGCTGGGGGCACCACATTGTGGATAGCAAAGAACAAGAACTTAGAAACCGAAATGTGTTGTTAGTAAAGGTTCCTTGGAATAATCCAGCTTTTCAGGAAGCAACGTGGGAAAGAGAGGATTTGATGAGGACTAAATATCCTCATATGTTTGTAACTTAGAACTTGTGTATTCATGAACTTCATTTTTTTGAACAATTGATTGTTTATATCTACTTTTATGTGTTGATTGCTTCTGCATTATCTGTGAATTTTAGTAATAATATGTGTACCTACCATACCCATGAACTAGGCATGGCTCGTAATATGTATACCCCTCGCATGTCTATATCTTCGGTAGCACAGATTAGAGCAAGACGTGAACGTAGTCACCAGAATCGACAAATAAGGAGGGATCCAATGATGAGAGCTCATTGGCAGCAAATGGAAAGATTCGAACATCATTGCACTCATGTGTTAGACACAGACTTTCGAAACAATATCATTCTAAGGAGAGCTCTACCACATGAAGAGCGTCAACCCCACACGACCCATTGGTATGGAGAGATGGTAATAGGTTACGTCTTCTCAGACTTAACCCTAAAGCAGAATCCAGTCATGTCGCAAAAGCTTGCACTTTGAGATATGAGCCTTTTGAAACTTCATATATGTCTATTGACCGTATTCGTTATCATGTAGAGGGACAACCTATTGAAGATACTAAGCTCAAGATTGAGCATAGGTGAAATGAAATGCGAGTGAACAAGTATTAAGATTATGACTTGGATGTGATATTCTATTTCTCACAAGATTTGGTGACAAACGAAGGCGAAGTGGCACAACCATCATCATTTGAGGATTCTACAGCCGCCAGTGCAAGACGTACTATGAATGATTGGTTAAGTTCCCCTAGTAAGATTTTAGTGACACTATGGTATTGATTTCAAGGACGAAATCTCTTATCCTAAGGGGGGAGGATGTGACGACCAAGACTTTCTAGGTTTTTTGTGTACATATTTTTTTTTAATTTACAACAGCCCATAGGAAATTAGAGTTTGAAGCCCAATGGGACTAGGGCTCACGCCCAACTCAAGTTCTTGCATGGCACTTTTCATCCAATAGAGCTATGTCTAGGACTTGATGAATCTAGATGGAAATAAGGGAAGAGAGGTGAGAGGGATCTAGGGTTTGCCTTACATGCCTACCATAGGGGATCAACTACTTTCTTGCCATGTGTCACACATGCAAGGAGGTTTGCTTGTAGGAAGAAGCTTTGTGACACTTGTCACTATAGGAGAGAGATTCTAGAAGGAGAATGATGAGGTTATGGAAAAGTAGAGCCTAGGGAAGGCCAAGAGGCCTTGCACGGCAACCATGGGAGAAGGAAGATTTGCTTTTTACCATGTGTCACACATGCAAAAAGTAGGTAAAAAGTTTTGTCTTGGGTAATGGCAAAATCAAGCTTGGGAAGAAAGACCCACACGGCTAGGGTTTCTAGAAGGAAACTCTTCGTGGCAAGACACCTTGAGATGGATGGCTAGCGCAAGGGAGTTTGTGCAATTTTGGACCAATCACATGCTTGTCCAAAAGTGTGGTGAAAGAAGATCTTCTTTGGGAGGAAGATGGAGGTTTCGGTAGCCCATGCACACACACACTCCTCACATGCCACTTGGCACACATGTACACATGTAGGAGATTGAGGAAGATTTTTAGCTTGACAAAGACCATATAGCCACAAGATTCATTGAACCAAGACATTAAATGAAGGGACAAAATTGGAAAGAGGCTTCGATTTTGGGGAAGGAGGCGCCACTTCTCCAAAAGGGAATCCCATTGTGTTTCCAACACAATCAAATGATGAGATAGGGAAGGAGCCTTAGGATGGGACGCTACTTGGCATATATGCAAAGAACATTGGCTTGTGTAGTAAGTTTTTGTGTCTATAAAAGGGAAAGGAGCTGAAAACCCTAAGTCCTTTAGGCATTTTGAGAATTGCTCTTGAGGTGTTCAGCCACCGCCCCTTTCTCCAACTTTCTATCACTTTCTCATCATCCAAACACTCTCCACAATTTTCTCTTCTCATCCAAACATCATTTTGAGGATAAGCAAAGCTAGAAGATATTTCCAAGATGAGAGTCTAGAAGGTATGAAGCCAACATTTCCTTTACAATACACACGACATTAAGGGGTGAGGTTTCGGTTTTTAGTGAGTTCATCAAGAACTCATGCTCACACACACACATTTGAGCTAGAAGAGTTAGCTCATATTTTGAGAGGTTTTTCCATATGAACCTACATCTTTATACACATGAGGTTTTGGTTTTTAGTGAGTTCATCAAGAACTCATGCTCACACAAGCACACTTGAGCTAGAAGAGTTAGCTCATGTTTTGAGAGGTTTTTCCATATGAATCTACGTCTTTATACACATGGTTAGATTAGGGTTTTTCTTCAAGGAAGATAGATGCAACCCTACTTGCTTAAGCCTATAAGCATGATGTTTTAAGGATTAAGACCATGGCTCTAGTGTCTCTACGAGCTAGGATTTTTGTTGCAAGTAAGTTTCGGACTCAAGGAAGGAAGGTCCAAATGTTTGGAGTCTTTTTCTTGGAAAAAGATGTCAAGAGCACAACATTTAATCACACGGGTTATGGTTTTTCTTGAACGATGAACCTAACGAGTACTATATGTATTTTCAGCTTGTTTGGTATCTATTACATATTTTTGTAAGTAAACTTCCAACTTGTACTTTGATATTTTGTGTATATGTCATGTGAACTTGTTGGTTGCTTAGTTTTATGTAAATATTTGTGATATAATCTCTTTTAGCACCGCTACCTAATGTATGAATAGAAAGGCCTATGGAATGTATTCATGTTATGAAAATGGAATAAGAAGCCATCTTAGGGTTCGAGTTGCACAATAGTTGTTTGTATGTGAATGTTTGTTACTTGACCAAATCTTGTATGGGACTAAGTTCAAGAAAATGTTTGCCTATGATCACTAGAGTGTTTCGGCCACCCATGAGTATTCATTGTTAAAGGTTTTGTTTAACACATTAGAGTGTTTCAGCCACCCATGAGTATCCCAAGCGTGGGCTGGGGGACGCCACAACATGTGTCCATGGGAACTTGTGTCTTGCAAAAGGTGGAGCCTACACTCCAAAAACCGAAATCCTATGTTCCTCTTTTTGCTTCTTCCACTTTTCACCTAGGGATCCAATGCATGGTTGACAAGTGTCAACTTAGCCATTTTCCAAAAGACCAAAAAATCTTTCTTGAAGCCAAGTGGCGCCTCTTCCTTGTTCCATGGCCTAACTTGGGCCTCCTAAAGCAAATACTCTTCATGGGCTTATTTACTTGGGCCAAGGCCCTCTATTTCCCTTTGAGGGCTAATAAGCCTTATAACAAAATATTCATATCCAATCCAAACAAAGGAAATTAACTTAATGGGCTCTTCCATACTGAACCAGAAATCCAAAGACACATCATGATCGATACAAAAGTGTAAATAAGATTCCTCATGAAAATTTGGGATGTCACATTCCAAGCCTTAATGCTACCCTTGTTGGCCAAAATCTACATGGGCCTTATTGGGCTCTTTCCTTCATTTATCTCTTTTGGACTTCCTATTTCTAGAAGTCTTAAGGTTGAAAATATGAAATGCCCTAAGGCTTTTCCTCAACACATAGAATCTTCTAAGGACAAAAATAATTCTTCAAATAAAAATAGGAACTGGGACTTGGCGAAGTCTAGGTTCTCACATCCTTCTCCTCTTAAGAATAGATTTCGTCCTCGAAATCTAAACCGTATGTACTAAAAACACGAATGATATCAAAAAAACTTTGATCCTTACCTCAAACACTAGCAGCCGTGGACTCCTTAGACGGTGATGGGGGTGGTATATCATCCTCATTTTTTGACACTGAATCTTGAGAAAAATAAAATATTGCATCTAGATCATAGTCAAAATACATATTTACCCGCATCTCATTCAACTTATGCTCTATCTCAAGTTTGGTGTATTCGATAGGTTGAACCTCTTCATGGAAACGAATATGATCTATACATGTGGCGCCCCCAACTTCCATGTACGGACACACATGAAAGTCGAGGCGCCGGGATGATGACAACATGGTCACCCACTCCATCTACATGTGCCAAGTGTGCGTAATGCAACACGTGTACAATAAAGAATATGCAGCGGAAAGGTTAAGTCAAATAACTAAGTACCAGAGTTTAATACAATACAAAAAGTACTGAAAATCTACATGTCAACATAATACGATTTTTGTTTACAAATCAACATCAAATAAAATACAATAAGCATAAGCTAACAATCAACTTCAAATACAAAATAGCCAATGTCCCTACTCCTCAAACGGAGCCGCATCCTTGGGCTCAGCCTCCTCAAAATCTACATCAAAATCTACAGTACCAAAAAATGGTACCGCAGGTAAGTAAAACCCAAAATGTTCCAAGACAAAAATATATTAAAACAACTAACGTTATACATGCACATGATGACCAAAGCGCAAAACCCGAGAAAAATACTATTTCTCGAAAATCACAATTTTTCCACACACGCCAAAAATCACCATTTGGCACAAAACTAAAATCCAGGAATAAATCCATTAATTCCAATTTTAATCGTATGCACCATGGCCTCCCCTAGGGACCATCCACCTGTAATCAAATAACATACAGGCATAAAAATCATAGAGGTGAACTCTACCTGTAATCACCCCGGCATCCTGAGTAGCTGGCGCCTCATAGTCAACATCTCCGGGGGTCATTGCACATACTCGGGCTAGAACCATTTGCCTCAGATTAGCTCCTCCACCACGTAGGCCCCCTCGACTTCTTTGAGCTTGGTTAGGGCACTCGCGATATAAATGCCCCAGCTGGCCACATCTATAACACCGAATCCCACTCGGATGACATTCGCCCTCATGAGCTCTATTACACCTGGGACAAATTGGAGCTCGACCTCCCATACGTACACCAGGGGCTACCTGTGATCAGGCCCCAGTCCACTGTACAAATTTCTGCAGAGACCCAGAACTGCTACCTTCTCTAGCAAAACTCCTCCTCTTTTGGCCCGGAGGGGAGCCTACAGCTAAACTGTTTTCTCGCTCAACCATAGTGGCCAAGTCAATTAACTCATGGAGAGAGGAAATCCACTGATAAATCACAAATCAAGGTATCTCAGGACGCAGACCCTCTTAAAACCGCTCCACCTGTAACTCCTCGGTGGCAATAAGATGGGGCGCAAAATGCCCAAGCTCCAAGAAAGCACAAGAGTACTGGTCCACAATCATATTTCCCTAAACCAGATTATTAAATTTCTGAGCTTTCTACCTTCTCACAGCAGGAGGGAAAAATCTATCATCAAACTCATTTTTAAAACGCTGCCAAGACACAACGGCTAAAGATCCAAACTCTCTCTCCAGGAGATTTCGCTTCGCTCTCACCAATTTGCTGCTTCTCCTTGAAGCAGATAACTAGCATACAAAACTTGCTGAGCTTCTGTGCATCCACAAATTTCAAGCGTCCTTTCAATTCCATTGATCCAACTTTCAGCTTGGAGTGGATCTTCTACTCCAAAGAACATCGGGGTCCTATGCTTAAGGAACCTCTCATAAGAGCACCCCACTTGTACAACCAAATTTTGGTCAACTGGCAGCGGTCTGATATTTTGATGAAAAAGATCTACCAACCTAGTCAAAGCCCTGGCAATGGCATTATCAATCTTTCCGTGAGACGATTCCCCCATGGGTTCCTTATCTTGTTTTCTTGGCCTTACCATTTTTCTATCAAAGCATAATCTTCAACCTCACTTAGTTCCGATTAGAATGCAAAATAATATAATAGAACAATTTAAAATAAATAATGTAACATTAAACAATTAAAAGAAATAAAACAACACATCATACAAAACTGAAATAATTTCAAAACTATGGGACACATCATACAAAACTGAAATAATTTCAAAACTATGGTATTTCGCCTAAGGGACACATGGCTTTACCCAGAGCCAAACTACTTTGATACCACCTGTGGCGCCCCCAACTTCCATGTATGGACACGCCGGGATGATGACAACACGGTCAAGCACCCCATCGACATGTGCCAAGTGTGTGTAATGCAACACGTGTACAATAAATAATACGCAGCGGAATGGTTAAGTCAAATAACTAAGTACCAGAGTTTAATACAATACAAAAGTACTGAAAATCCATATGTCAACATAATATGATTTTTGTTTATAAATCAACATCAAATAAAATACAATAAGCATAAGCGAACAATTCACTTCAAATACAAAATAGCCAATGTCCCTACTCCTCAGGCGGAGCCGCATCCTCGTGCTCAACCTCCTCAAAGTCTGCATCAAAATTTACAGTACCAAAAAATGGTACCGCAAGTAAGTAAAACCCAAAATACTCCAAGACATAAATATATTAAAACAACTAATGTTATGCAAACATATGATGACCAAAGCGCAAAACCCGAGAAAAATACCATTTCTCGAAAATCACAATTTTTTCACGTACGCCAAAAATCACCAATTGGCACAAAACTAAAATTCAGGAATAAATCCATTAATTCTAATTTTAACCGTATGCACCATGGCCTCTCTTAGGGACCATCCACATACTCTGGCTCCCTTCGTCACCCCACAGGAACGACCGTGCGAGCGATGCACAACGAGTAATGCCCAATTATGCGCCCACCGCGTACATAACAGAGCATCATCTGACTCCCGCCAACACGAGGGGCCACGGAGTCAGATCGAGAGCTCTACCATCTCGTCCAAGTCCCGAGCAACAGCCCCAGGGGACGACACTCAATATATTCCGCTCCCGAGTGTCCAGAGGAGCTCCACCAAGATAATACCCCATCTCGGCTTGGGGATGATACACACGCACCTGAAAAGCCTTTTTCACATTAAACACAGTTTCCAAAACACACCCACACATGTGTATATAATGCCATGAAATTGACCAATTACCAACAACCAACAGTTATCAGTAATTTTCCAATATCTAACATAGTCAAACCAAATAACCAAATCACAGTTTATAAACTAGGTTAGTGCAAAAATATACTTAAGTCTTAAAAAGTCTTTTGGAGAAATACTTACAACGCTATAAAGTAATTTTAGGAGGATCACGGAGGCGCAAAAGACAATTGGAAGGCAACGTAGCAGTGTAAAAACACTGTGGCCGAAATACACAGAAAACCCAAATTCAAATAGAGTCAAACGAAAGCTAGGGAACGGTAGGGTAGGGCCTATGGAAGGTGGTGAAGCTAGTAGAAGCGACGGTTGGCCGTGGGTGGCGGCCGAAATGGCGGTGGAAGGCCAAAAAGGCTGAAACGAAGTTGAGCTCGTGGAGGTGGCTCCAACGATGAATCGGAGCCAAAATTGGATGGGTTAGGACGGCAAGAGGCCAGTGAAAGAGTGGTGAAAAGATGGCGGTCAATGGTGGCCGGAAGGTGGCATAATGGGAGGAGAAAGGCCGCGGCTTCGAACTGCTGGTGGAGGCTAATGCCGGCAAGGTAGGGGCTGAGATTAGAGGGGTTGGGTTGCCGGCGGCTAGGGAGTCTACTGGTGAGGGCCACGAATGGCCGGCGGCCGCGTGCTAGGGGTGAAGGCCGAATACATGGGGGAGAGAGAGAAAAATGGGAGAGAGAAAATTGAGTGGGAGAGAGACCGAACTGGAAAAGAAAGAAAGAGAAGAAGAAAAAGAAAAGAAAGGGAAAAAGAAAAAGGAAAGAAAAAAAATGAGGTCCAATCCTCACAATTTTTTGGTCACAACTGATCCTCAAAATAACTATTTTTTNTCGAACTGGAAAAGAAAGAAAGAAAAGAAGAAAAAGAAAAGAAAGGGAAAAAGAAAAAGGAAAGAAAAAAAATGAGGTCCAATCCTCACAATTTTTTGGTCACAACTGATCCTCAAAATAACTATTTTTTAAAATAGTAAATTTAATAAATCAATATAAACTCAAAAGTAGTTAAAGTAAAATATTAAACTCCAACAATAACATTCTTTTAAAATAAAAAGCAATTTAATTGCAGAACACTAATTAAAATTATGAAAGCACATTAAAATAATTCTTGATTTAAAAATTATAAAATAATCTCACGTAAACACGTTACATTAAATTAAAAAGCTCAAAATCAAATATTAAATTAAAAAGCCCTTCAATAAAAGGCACATAAAAATTGGGGTGTCACAGTAGATGTGTCCGAGGTCTCAAAAGGCATATATCTGCTCACGTGATCTTCAACAACGTGACTAGACTCAGCTTCTTGATCCAGCCCGAGTAAACATGTTCTATTGGCATCCTTCCATACTAACGGGTCATGTGGGACTTGCCACTCTTCAAGGGGTAATGCTCGTAGTAAGAAAATATTCCCTCAAGAATCTGCATCCATTGAGTAGCCATCATGCGATCTCTTCTTCATTGTTGGTTTCTACGACTCCGCTCTCACCTTTCCCTAATTAGTGCAACTGAGGACACAGACATACATGGGGTTTTCTAGTACATGCCATATCCTGGTATAATGCATACAACGTCACTAACAGATCATTCAAAACAAACATGAATTTATTCATGACAAACCAGAGCACACATAGTCATTCACAGATTCATTACAAAAACCCAAATCTATGGTACAAAAAAATGGGGGTAGTTGGTCCTCATCACATCTTCTCTTTCCCAAGTCGCTTCCTAGAAATCTGGATTATTTTAGACCACCTTCAGTAATCCTTCGATTCCTTAGCTCTTGCTGCATCAACTGGTCTTCTTTCTTCGAAGCTCTTCTTTAACGACAATATATGAGAGACATTATGCACTCCTTGCATTTTGACCGGTAGATCTAGTTGATATGCCACTGCACCAACTCTTTCTACAACTTCATACGGTCTTACATAATGAGGACTCAATTTCCCTTGCTTGCCAAATCATACAACTCCCTTCATAGGTGAAATTTTAACATACACCCAATCACCTATAGCAAATTCCAGAGTTCTTTGTCTTTTATCAGCATAACTTTTCTGTCAACTTTGGGCTGCTTTCATCCTTTCTTGGATTAGTGCTACTTGCATTCGCACCTCCTGCAAATATTCGAGCCCTAAAAATTTTCTTTCTCAAACTTCGTCCCAATACAAAGGGGATCTACACTTTCTCCCATACAGCACTTCTTAAGTTGCCATCTTCGTGGCTTGGAAACTATTGTTGTAAGCAAATTCTATCAATGTCAAATGGCTCTCCCAATCGCAACTTAGCTCCAGCACACATGCACGCAACATATCTTCTAGCGTTTGAATGGTACGTTCAGTCTATCTGTCTGTTTGTGGATGATATGCATTACTAAATCTCAAATTCACGCCCATCATCTTTTGCAAACTCTGCCAGAATCGTGAAGTGAATCTCATGTCTCGATCCGACACTATGGACTTAGGCACTTCGTGCAAACGAACAATTTCCTTAACATAAACTCGAAAAGCTTTTCCATAGAATCCATATTAACTATTGGTAGAAAATGTGTGCTCTTCGTAAGTTTCTCGATTATAACCCAAATCGAGTTCTTCCCTGATAACATTTTCGGCAAACCTACTACAAAATCCATCAACACATCTTCCCATTTTCATTTTGGGATTGGCAATGGTTGCAATTCTCCTGCTGGTCTTTGATGTTCGGCCTTAACCAATTGACATACTAAACATTTTGCAACAAATTCGCTACATCCTTCTTGATTCCTTCCCACCAAAATTTACCTTTCAAATCCCTATACGTCTTTGTACTTCCGAGATGAAAAGTGTAAGGCTACAATGTGCTTCCCTTAAGATATTTTCCTTCAGTTCTAGGACATAAGGACCTATCTTCCTACCTTTGTAACACAACATTCCCTTCTTTTCAATGGTATAATGTTGTGGACCTTCAGATCTTAAAATCCTTTGTCAAAGCTTCTCTAATTTTCCATCCTTGTTCTGTCCTTCTATGATTTCCTCTTCCATTAAGGGTGCGATTTCTTGCACCATCTTTATGCAACATCTCTTGGTGATTCTCTGATCAACAAATTCCTCATTCCTGCCAATATTAATGGCATGTCAGCTTGAGTCTTGCGACTAACTACATTAGCCTTTCTAGGATGATACTTTATCTCACACTGAAAATCACTTATTGTCTCAATCCACCTTCTCTATCATATTCAAGTTCTTCTGACTAAACAGATACTTGAGACTTTTATAATCTGTGTATATCTCGCACCTTTCTCCATACAAGTAATGTCTCCAAATTTTCAATGGAAACACTACTGCAGCCAATTCCAAGTCATGTTTAGGATAATGCTGCTCGTGATCCTTAAGATTTCACAAAGCATAAGCCACCACTTGTTCTTCTTGCATCCAGACACATCCTAATCCCAATGTAGAAGCATCATTGTATACTACATAAGACTTGTGCGGTTTAGGCAAATCCAACACTGGTGCTGTAGTTAACCTTCTTTCCCGGTCTTGGAAGCTCCTTTCACATTCTTCACTCCAAACAAACTTGGCATTTTTCTTAGTTAATACCATTATCAAACTAGAGAGTTTAAAAAAACCTTCAACAAACCTACAGTAGTAACCTGCCAAACCAAGGAAACTACGTATCTCATGGATAATCTACAATCTCTGCCATTCAATCACAGCTTCTATCTTAGCTGGATATACAACAATTCCTTCACTAGAATTGACATGTCCTAAAAATTTCTCTTCTCATAACCAAAAACTCACATTTACTAAGCTTGACATAAAGTCGATGCTTTTGCAAAGTCTCCAACTGTGACGACCAAGACTTTCTAGGCTTTTGTGTAAATTTTTATTTTTTACTTTTTATCATAAGCCCATGAGTGTTTCGGCCTTCATAATGAAATTAGGGTTTTGAAGCCCAATGAAACTAGTGCTCATGCCCAACTCAAGATTTTTGTATGACACTTGTCGTCTAATGGAGTAATGTGTAGGACTTGATGAATCTAGGAGAAAATACGGGAAGAGAGGTGAGAAGGATCTAGGGTTTTGTGACGCCCTCAGATTCCGCTTGGCATCGAACGGACATCCGAAGCGTCGGGACATGCAGCACAAGGTTACCTGCCCCTGTTTATGACATATAAGATGCAATGTTCCTAACATGCATCTAGCATTATGCAATACTATGCACCAAACTTACAATATCCCAAATAGTTAAAACATAACCCATGCATACTTAACAAGATAAACATCCACGATTACAATACGGTTCTCAGCAGACTGTAATCTCAAAACAAAGGACACCTAACTCCATAATTACATTGCCAAAATACACTATCGGGCAAGTTCGCTGAGTAACTCGCGTAACTCGACTAACGATGCTGGAATACTATCCAAAGACCTAACTATAGAGGCTGCAAACTCCGCGTTACGTCTACGGCATCTAGTCAACCTCCTCCAATCTGCCAGTGTCTACTCCCTGCTCTAATCCTGACACATCGCCCACCATTCCGGGGGAATGGTAGTTAGGACTACCACAGTGATATTTGATTACAAATCTTAGCAAGTTAACAGGAAATTTCCACACAGGTTAATGATGCATGCATGGCAGTAAAAGCATGAATGCATAATCAAAGTCATCAGTAAGCAAAACATAACTTGACATATATCATGGCATGAATGACATAACTTGAACTAAAACTGAAACTTAGCTTGACGTGACATGACATGTACGTGAACTTAAAACATAACATGGACTAGCAACATAGCATGAACGTGAACTTGAAACATAACATAGACTTGAAACGTAGCATGAACGTGAACATACATAATTTGAACATGAACTTGAACATAACATGAACCTGAACATAATATAACATAAACGTGAACTTGAAACATAACGTGAACGTGAGCATGAAAGTAAACATAACCTGACATGAACGCGAACATGAAACATAATATGGACTTGAAACATAGTATGAATGTGAACATACATAACATGAACGTGAACTTGAATTCTTTACTTAACATGAACTTGAATTTGAATTCTTTACTTAACATGAACTTGAACTTGAATTCTGACAATCAAAATGATTCCGCCAGTCGTTTCGTCAGGAATAGTGAACAATTAGAATGATTCCGCCCAACATATTCCGTCAGAGATACTCAGACAATCACAATGATTCCATCATGAGTATTTTAAATTACGTACCCTAGCGATCAAAATGATTACACCAGGAGTACTTAGTAATACTCTGACAATCAGAATGATTACGCCAGGAGTATCTGCATAACTGAACTTGAACTGGATTCTTTACTTAACATGAACATGAACTTGATTGCTGACAATCAAAATGATTCCGTCAGTCGTTTCGTCAGGAATAGTGAACAATCAGAATGATTCCGCCCAACATATTCCGTCAAAGATACTCAGACAATCAAAATGATTCCATCACGAGTATTTTAAATGAGATACCCTAACAATCAGAATGATTACGCTAGGAGTATCTGCATAACTGAACTTGAGTTGACTCAAAAGATATGACTTACATGAGATAGAAATATTTCGTAATATGACATAACATGTAGCAGACAACATACTTAACATGACATGCTTGCAACAGTGAGTGCTACATGACATGACATACATGTAATAGATGGCATACATAACTTAACATGACATACTTGCAATGTATAGCGATACATGACAGAATATCTTGTGTAACAGATAAGTATTTCGTGATAGAATAATTCGTGTAATAGATAAACATGTGATGACATGGCATGACATGGCATATATAACAACATATGAACATATTTGTAGTTCCCTTACCCATCACACATACATAGTAAACTGATAGTAAGTTAAGAGCTAACTTACTTCGATCGTCACGTGCTATGAGAATAAAGTGCGAAACACGAGGAACTGTAAGCGGGTATTCTAAAAGTTAAAAATTTAATTATTAACAATTAGAAATGTGAAAAGAGACAACAGTAAAATTACCATTTTACCCTCTACATATGGGAAAATGACCATTTTACCCCTAACTTAAGGATTTCACATCCTAAGTCCAAAAATTACCAAAATTTACATTCCTCATGTAAATTTTGTCTTAAACTCAAATATCAACTCAGAAAAATTAAAATCAAACACAACTATTAAAACTCTATAGGTCCAAAACTTACATAGGCTATATTTCTCTTTATTTGTTGCAATTCCTTCAAATTTTAAAAACTCAATATTAAACCAAATTTTTGCAACAAATATCTTTCCATCCTAAGTTTAAAACACACTTAAAATATCCATTAAGAAAAAGCTAATCATCAACACCAAACCTTTTGTAAAGAGATCCAAACTTTTTAATAAAAGTAAACCCTTAAATCACAAATTTTAACCTTAATAAAAATATCTCCAAGAATTCCGAAAAATCAAATCTTACTTCTAACATATTCACAATATCATCCTAAGATAAACCATACCTTAAATCATCAAGCAAAAGTCATCAAAAATCACAAGACAACACTTGGAATTTTTGGTTTTACACTTAGTCCAAAAACAAAAACTTTTCTCTAAACTAGCTTTGATAAATCTCTTACTCCATGACTTAAAGACATGTGATCTTCAAACTAAAACATCACATGGTTTAAAAAAGTGTCTTAAAGAAGATCCAACCATAAAACTTGAAATCACATGGCTAAAACTCAATAAAACATGGATCTAACCCAACAACATCAAATCTTAGGCCTAACCAAAATCCTCTTACATAGAAAAATCATATCTTTGGAACTAATACTAAATATCTTCAAAATAACATCCTAACATGCAAATAAGAGACTTAGACTCATCACATAAAAATATCAAAGCCTTTGGAGTAAGATTAAACTATGAAATATTCAAACTTTCCCAAAACAGAAACTGTTTTTCCACTTCCAGTTTTCAAGTTTCTAGATCTAACGAAATCTATCATCAAAAGCTTTATTCATGCAATAAAACCTCAATGAACATTCATAAACACATTCTAACAACACTCCATAAACTTTTCGGACCAAGATATGTCCATTAGCTTGATCAAAAACTCCAAAACATAACATACTCTCTAGTTTCATGCCCATAATGACCTTTCCATGGTTAAAAATACTTTTGACAGATCAAATGAGCATGGAAAGAAACAAATAATATATCCATGGAAACTAGACTCAAAGAAGAACAACTTTTATGAGGAGTAATCATGCAAAAATATTTACAAATGGTCGAAAAGTGCCACGTACAACGGCCCAGAAATCTGCCCGAGAGAGTGTTTTTGAGTTTCTCTCTAAGAACGAGGTGAAAAGTGATGAAATGAAACAAAGGGTGCCTTGCACGCCTCTAGACATCTGAAGGGTGAGGTATGGGCTTGAATGACCATTGATTAGAGGTGGCTATGTAACATAAAGTGGAGGGGGAGTGGGCTGCTGCAGCTGCCTTCTAGAAGAGGTGTGATGAGGTGGCTCAATCCCTCACATCAAGGAACTATTTGGGGCAGCCAAGGCCAGTGGATGGCCAGCCAAAAGGGGGAGGAAAAAATTCTTCAAGAAGCTTTGCCAAGGTGGCCAAATTCATGGGTCTTGGTGGGCCTTAACCAAGTGGGCTTCAATTTGGGGTTTAAAGGGGGTTTGGTTAGGGTTTGAGATGCTATCAAGCCCAAATCTAATTTTTTCTTGGCCCAATCAAATTTCCAAGGTTTAAAAGGTTGGATAATGATGTCATAACAAGAATTTGAGAAATTAATAGCATGTGGAACTGATTTAATCAAGTGATTAAACACAATGCTATAAATCGGATCAAAAAGGGTTTGGAGCAACTTTAGGGTCTGGGGAAACCGTTTAGGGTTTCGGTTTCAACCAAGTTTTTGGGGTTTCAATTGAATTCCAACCATTTATGGTTTCACTAGGGTTGAAACTCTTTTTGATCTGGCACAAAATTGGTTTGATCAGATGAAAAAGAATACGGTTTCGCTTAGGTGGCATGATCTCACACTTTGATTCCTCCATAATCCAATTCATGGTTCCTCTTTGAGACAAGTGTCTAATACTATTCACTAAGTGTGGCTAAGATCTTGCCAAGTGTCCAAATAAAACTTCTCTAACCTAATTTGGACATTCCACACTGTGATTTTGAAAACACTGCACTTAGTGCGCTTATCGAGGTTACTATTCACTCCAAAAAAATATATAATAAACTTAATACTGAAAAATCCTAAATATTCATATTAACCTATAGTGAAAATCGTTTACCGAAATTCAACCTCGAAGTGTCCCTAAAAATAAAAATCACAGTTTCAAACAGGTGTTTCGTCCAAAATTATGAAAATGAGTTAATACGCCATAAAATCCTAAATAATCAACTGAGTCTAATGGCGTAGACCATAACGCATTCTGACACTTCTAACTATCTCAATAATTAAACTCATATATCTAGCACCATAGTGAGTGATAACACTGACTATGTTAATAGACTAAAACCTGCGCGATTGGTCGATTCGTGAAAACTTATAGGGTTTTCACGAGGTTCCTAAAGTCAATAGAAATTCCACGAATGAATTTCTAGCGGGCTGTTACAGGTTTAGCTTACACACCTACCATAGGAAGATCAATCATTTTATTGCCATGTGTCACGCATGCATGGAGGTTTTGCATGAAGGAAGAAGCTTTGTGACACTTGCCACTATAGGAAAGAGGTTCTAGAAGGAAATGATTAGGTTATGGAAAAGTGGAGCTTAAGGAAGGCCAAGAGGCCATGCATGGCAACAAAGGAGGAAAGAGGATTTGTTTTTTGCCATGTGTCATACATGCAAAAAGGTAGTAACAAGTTTGGTTTGGGAAGGAAGGCCTACTGCCTAAGGGCTTCTAGAAGAAAAATCTTTTGTAAGAACACCTTAAGGTGGACTGCTAGGGCAAGGATTTTTGTGCAAAAAGGAACCAATCACATGTTTGTCATAAAGTGTGGTGAAAGAAGATCTTCTTGGGAGAAGAAGAAGCGTTTGGCAACCCATGCACAGACACACACTCCTCACATGCCACTTGGCATTCATGCACACATGTAGGAGATTGAGGAAGATCTCTAGCTTGACAAAGACCATATAGCCACAAGATACATTGAACCAAGACATGAAATGAAGGGCAAAAAAGGGAAGGGAGCTTCGGTTTTGAGGATGGAGGCGCCACGTGTCAAAGGAAAATCCTCTCCTGAGTTCATAAAATGTGGATTGAAATGATTGTTTTCAAGCTTAAAGGGTCTCGGCCATTGCCATAAATGAAGTATGATTATTCTATGGTTGAAGTTTGTTGACATAAGAATGATTATTGGTTATGCTAGGGTTTGTATGTTTCGGCCCTTACATGAAAAGTATTTGATTGATTGTCTTTTGGTTGATGTTCAATGCGTTGGAGTTGTTATAAAAGGACATGTTCGCATGTTTTAATAGTTTAAATCCGTAACGCAATATGTATTGCATTTTGAATGTCATATGATCATGATGAAGTACTTGGCATTGCATGTGTCTCATGAAAGTCTAAGTTTCATTGTCATGTCACATGCATTGGGATTGTAAAAATTCTTTGAAAGAAAAAGAGTCTTTTTAAAAAAGTTTTTATTACAACCCCAAAGGCTAAGACGAGGGAATGTTCTTAAGGAACTCCTCTGTCCACTCAGGAGTGCTCCAAATGGAGTGGTAACCCCTAGTTCCACAAAGTACAGTCGACTGATCTCGAATGGTTCCTAAAAGAAAAGGATACAGGAACGAGATCACACCTAAAGCTAGTGGGTGCACTACAGTGAAGGTGAGGCGAGCTGCCATAATATGAATGTTAAAGTAAGATGTAGTCATCTTGGTCAAAGTGGCCAACGGTTGATGCGGTAACTAGCGGGGAACACACAGTGCATAAGGGAACTGTGAGGTATCCATTCATAAGATAAGAAAAGGCTCAAGCTGAAACTATGTTATATGATCAAGAATTGAGATCATATGTATGTTTAAGGAACAAGTATGAAATGAAGAAAGAATGTTTATGAAAGCAAAGTTATGAAAGTTATGTTTTACACTTGTCTTTTTGAAGGTCAAATGCATAAGTAAAGTTTCATGTCCATGCATTCATTGTTAAGTTTGCTTCCATATGATTATGATATATGTTACATGTTATTTGTTTATTTACTGAGATTTTTCAAAATCTTATTGTTATATTTTCCACTATCATTCCCCTATTCGGAATGGTAGAAATTGTGACAGATCTAGTAAATGCAAATGATGAAGCGCAAGATGATAGCACCACCTTCAGAAAGGATCGTGCCTAAAATAGTCATAAGCCCATTAGAGCCTTCCATTTTGATAAAGAAATCACTGAGATACGTGAGGACATATAAAAGTTTAGAAGATCCCACAATAGGGATAAGGAACAGGCTTTAGAGAAGCGAGTGAAGCCTGAATCTCACTGAAGATCAAGATCAATATGATGCGACCACTTTTGGGAAATGACTCTTTGTTTAACACTGGATGCTTTGGGTCCCGTGTTTTGGGAGTCTTTTGGAAACTTGAACATATTTTATGACTCTTATGGATTACGAAATTGGGATTTTATGTTTTCGATACCATGACTATTGTTCCATTATTTTACTTAAGTTGACTGATGGGAACCAAGGTGGACCTAGTCTTAAAGATCATATGCAAGTTTCAGATAGGCCAATTACATGATCAAGAGCTAAGAAGATTTAGGAAGCAATGTAAGGATTGGTGCAATCCACTTGGGATGAAGCTAGCAAGAGCCCAACAGACAAGATGGGCTTTAAAGAAGGAGAACTCGATTTGATCCACTTGATACAAGCTATGGAAGACATGACTTAGAGTATTATTTGGGCCAATTGTTATTGAAGGCTTTCAATTTGTTTAAGTATTTATTTTATTAGTTTAAAATAAATGGGCTTGAGAATGCTTAGCCCACATATATCTTATTTCTAATAGGCTAGAGTTTTTGGGAAGGCCTTGTATTTTGGCCAAGGGCTTATTTGGAAAGTTGCATTTTAGAAACTAGGGTTTTGATGAGAGGTACTGTAGCGATACTGTAGCCGCGGTACTATTCACGCGGCACTATTCATCCAGGGCTATTTTAGGAAGAAATGGCTTTATTTTGGGCTAGGGTTTCAATAGGATTTTGGGTTAAATACTCTTTGTAGCCTCATTTTGAACATTAGTTTATGAAATTTGATGAATTTATTCATTGTGAGTTGAGTTTTACTCCTTTTGTTCTTAATTGAACTTTTGAACTTATCAAAGGTAAATCACAACCTTTATGGCGTTCCTCCTTGTAATCTGGGTTCTTGAGATGGGTTCTTCAACGGGTCTAGATTTTAATATAATCTAGGTTCTTCAAACGAGTTCTCATCGGGTCTAGATTTTCCATCCATTGACTTGATTTTGGCTTTCTTAGGTGAGTTTTCAATTTGATTGTGGGTTCAAGGGATTCTCTTCCTGCGGGTTCATATCATTTAGTATTCAGAACTCGGTTTCCAATCAGATTTGATTCTATCTTTTAATTCTTGCATTACTTATCAAAAAAAAAAGAAAAAAAAAGGTTCTGAAATTTCCTTCATCCTAGGGCTTTAGGGTTTCCTTATTCTTTGATTAGGGTTACCTTGTTATTTGATTAGGGTTGCCTTGTTCTTTGTTAGGGTTTTGTCAATTGTTTATTCCTTTGATTGTGATCATTTCAGTTGTTTAAACGAAAAGAAAAGAAAAGAAAGGGAAAAAAAAGAAAAAAAAAAGAAATCGTCCAAAAAAAAGTCGTCTGAAAAAAAAAATCGTTCAAAAAAAAAAGTATTGAAATTCTGATTTGTTTTTTTTTTTTTTTTTTTGAGCCTTAACATCAAAGAGGCTGAATACTTCATTAGAGTTGGTATCTTGTCTTATAGTTACTCTTCCATTCGATAATTTCCTTGATTATTGTGTCATTGTTTATTCCTTCCGTGTTTTTTCTTGTTCTTGTCTCTTGGATCTAGTTACTAGTTAGGATAAAACAAGGTTGCATTGTCTTGATTGAGTTCAATTAGCTCTTAAAGAACTTGAGTGGGAAAACTCTTGAGGTAAAAGGCAAGAGTGTGTGAGACTATTATCGGGAAAAAGCCAATTAAGAGTGAAACACGAGTGGAGTGCCATTTGGTATTCGAGTGTAAACACGTGAGTGTGTGAGGTTTTCCACTAACATTCTTTTTGTGCAGCACATTACGATGTCTCGTAGAAGTGACTCATCACCAAAGGGGATGGCAGATAACTCATGCTTTGTGTTGCAGGCCATGCAACAATAGTTTGAGAGGTTGAACTTTGTGTTGGGTGAAGTGCGGGATAGGATGGATCATCAAGAAGCAGTGATTAGAAATCTGCAAAGTGGGAGAGATAGGAGACGACGTGAGCCTAGGGTTGAAAATGAGTATGAGCATGAAGGAGATGGTGAGGATGAGGAAGACTTAGAATCTGAAGTTGGGTCGGATAGACATAGAAGAGTTAGGCGTGAAAGACGACTTGAGGGGAACCTAGGGGGTCGGGATGGTGTAGATAGAGACCTTGGGAGCATCAAAATGAAAATACTATCTTTCCAAGGTAGAACTGACCCTGAAATTTATTTAGAGTGGGAGAAAAGAATAGAGTTAGTGTTTGACAGTCATAATTACTCTGAGTTGAAGAAGGTGAAGTTGGCGGTAATTGAGTTCACTGATTATGCGATTATTTGGTGGGATCAATTAGTGATCAATAGGAGGAGGAATCTTGAGAGGCCTGTAGAAACATGGAGAGAGTTGAAAGCTATCATGAGGCGGAGATTTGTACCTAGCCACTACTATAGAGACCTCTACCAAAAACTATAAAATCTTACACATGGGTCTAGGAGTGTGGAGGATTACCATAAGGAGATAGAGGTGGCGATGATACGGGCTAATGTAGAGAAGGACCGAGAGGCCACCATGGCTAGATTTTTGAATGGTTTGAATAGGAAGATAGCCAATGTAGTTGAGTTGCAACATTATGTGGAGGTAGAGGACATGGTGCACATGGCTACGAAAGTGGAGAGACAGTTAAAGAGAAAGGGTACAGCAAGGTATACTTCGGTTTCTAGCACTCCATGGAAACCAAAGGGGGACAAAAATGATCAAGCTATGACAAAGGGAAAGATCGAACCACATAAGGGGAAAGATGAGGGTGAGTTTGAAATCTCAAGAAAAAGAGAGAATAAATTGAAAAATAATTGTGAAATTAAGAGTTCAGAAAAAGATGAAGAAAAAGAAAGTGACAGAAAAAAAGAGAGTGAAAAGAAAAAAAAGAGTGAAAAGGAAAAAAAGAGTGAGAAGGAAAAAGAGAATGAGGCTGAAACATCAAGAGAATGAGAGAGTGAGAAGGAAAATAGAGAGGTGGCTGAGAGTCAAGAAAAAAGAGATGAGCCACGAGAGGAAAAAGAAACAAAAGTGAGTTTTTGTGCTAAGGTAGACTTTTATACTAACGAATTTAATGACTCTTTACCTAGTGTTGTTGTTTTTTTGTTGCAGGGATATGAGGCCATGATTCCTAGCGGTGTGTTTAGTGGATTGCCACCTATTAGGGAGATAGAACATTACATTGATTTTGTGCTAGGTCCTATAATCCCTACTCATTCTCTCTTTGAAGAACATGAGTCCTTAACGCACTTGGAGGGACAATGTAAGTTGAATAGAATGCATGCCAAGTGGGTGCAATTCATTGAGACATTTCCTCATGTAATCAAGTACACACAAGGTAAGGAAAATTTTGTGGTGGATGTTTTAGCAAGAAGGTATGTGCTTGTCATTATTTTGGATTCAAAGTTATTAAGACTTGAATATGATAAGAAATTGTATGTTAATGATGATGGCTTGGCTAGTGTGCATGGAACATGTGAGAAAGCACCATATGGTAAGTTCTATAAACTTGATTGGTGTTTGTTTCGAGATGATAAACTTTGTGAGCCTACTAGTCTTATGCGTGAGATGCTAGTGCATGAATGTGGTTTGTTGGGTCATTATGGTATAAAATGGATGTTAAACGTGTTGAGTGACCATGGTTGGGAGTGTTGCTTACCATTCAATGATTTGGCATATAATTGGAGTGGTCATTTTGGTGTAGAAAAGACTTTAGACGTGTTGCATGAACATTTGTGGGAGTATCATTTACCATTCACTGATATGTTGCATAAACGCTTGTGGAAATATCATTTGTCACTCATTAACATGTTGCATGAACGTTTGTGGGAGTATTGCTTGCCATTCATTGAGTTTGCATATTATTGGAGCGGTCATTTTGGTGTAAGGAAGACTTTTAATGTGTCTCATGAACATTTGTGGGAGTATTGTTCGCCATTCCTTGAGTTTACATATAATTGGAGTGTTCATGCTACTACTAAATTTTCACCGTTGGAAATTGTTTATAGACTGAATCCATTTACACCTTTAGATTTAATGCATTTACTTGTTGATGAAAGGCATAACTTGGATGGGCTTTTCAAAATTCTTGAACCAATTAATGAAAATGCATATCATGTGGATCTTTCCGGTATGTATCATGTTTCTACTATTTTCAATGTTACTAACATTTTTCCCTTTGATCCAGGTGGAGATTCGAGGTCGAATCCTTTTGAGGAGATGGGGAATGATGGGAACTAGTCTTAAAGATCATATGCAAGTTTTAGATAGACCAATTACATAATCAAGAGCTAAGAAGATCTAGGAAGCAATGTAAGGATTGGTGCAATCCACTTGGGATGAAGCTAGCAAGAGCCCAACAGACAAGGTGGGCTTTAAAGAAGGAGAACTCGATTTGATCCACTTGATACAAGCTATGGAAGACATGACTTAGAGTATTGTTTGGGCCTATTGTTATTGAAGACTTTCAATTTGTTTAAGTATTTATTTTATTAGTTTAGAATAAGTGGGCTTGAGGATGCTTGGTCCACATATATCTTATTTCTAATAGGCTAGAGTTTTTGGGAAGGCCTGCATTTTGGCCAAGGGCTTATTTGGAAAGTTGCATTTTAGAAACAAGGGTTTTGATGAGAGGTACTGTAGCGAAACTGGATCCGCGGTACTATTCACGCGGCACTATTCATCCAGAGCTATTTTAGGAATAAAGGGCTTTATTTTGGGCTAGGGTTTCAATAGGATTTTGGGTTAAATACTCTTTGTAGCCTCATTTTGAAGATTTGTTTATGAAATTTGATGAATTTATTCATTGTGGAGTTCCTCCTTATAATTTGGGTTCTTGAGACGGGGTTCTTCAACGGGTCTAGATTTTAATATAATCTAGGTTCTTGAAACGAGTTCTCATCGGGTCTAGATTTTCCATCCATTGACTTGATTTTAGCTTTCTTAGGTGAGTTTTCAATTTGATTGTGGGTTCAAGGGATTCTCTTCCTGCGGGTTCATATCATTGACTTTCCGCTGTGATATAGTGCATACTGCTAATTATCATTAAGTGCATTACATCTTATATGTCATGTACAAGAGGTAGGTAGCCGTGCGTTGCATACTGCTAGTTTCTGCCAAATCCCAAGTGAGGGCTGGGGGCGCCACACCAACACTATCCTTAAGTGTTCTCGGTACTCTTCGTCACTTCGTGAGCACACCAATATATTTGTGATTACCCAAACTTTTCATAAACAAGGCCCATCAATTTTGTGCTTAGTCGTTGCGACTTCTTTGGGAGACTTAGTTATTTTTCTTGAAAGCATTAGAATTTTTGAATAGTGATTTGAGCCCAAGGGAGATTTAGCCTTAGAATACTAAGTGAGATTGGCCTTGTTTAGAAACTTAGACCCATTGGCTTTAGGCCCATGGCCCAGATTTTAGTCACAAGTGCCATGCGACATGAAAATAAGGTATTATGAACCTAGACTTGATAATGGGTTAAGGGAGAGAGAGAAGTGTAGGAGAAATGCCAAAAAGAATGGCTTACACGCCTATCTTGGAGAAATTGCCACTTGTCATTGGGTAAGAAACTTTCTAAATGATTCAAGAGACAAAAGGAACCTAGAGGAGACCAAAGAATTTTCGGCTAGACCTATGCCTTTCCCCATTTCAAGTTCCAATGAGGTTATCTAGGGAAAAGAAGCTTAGGGAAGTGAAAAATAGACTTTTTCTAAGAGTTTTACATGGAAAACCAAATGGAAGCTCTTGGATTTCGAATTTAGTCAGATAATGCCAAGTGTCAAGCATGCAAGGAGTTCTAGAAGAATAGGTGAAGAGACAATTGGATGGAAGGACAAGAATGCCCTTGAAATTTCGGCTAGCACACTTCCAAGTGCTATGCTTCCTTGCCATTTGTCACCTAGAGAACAATTGGACCAATAGAACATGGAAGGTCACCTAGGGAAGGAGAGTTGGAAGGTGAAACATCACCTTGGGAATGGAAGAAGGAGGTGGACGGCAAGACCATGACATTAGCCTTTTTGCAACTTGTCATCCATGTAAAGGATTGCTTGTTTGGGAAAATGGAGAGCCATATGATGTTTTACTTTACTATCCTTAGAAGAAACACCCAATTAGTTAAAGAAAGGAAGGGCATAAAAGGAAAACTAGAGGAGTTCAGCCAAGAAAAGAAAGAGCCCACATGCCAACCCAAAAATGCACCTTCCCAATGCAATCTACATGGAAAGTTCTAAGGGGTGTCTCAGCCAAGGTGAAAGGAAGAAGAAGGAACCTTGCCACTTGTCTTACATGCAATGGTTTTCAACTACCAATGAGAGAGTGAGGGATTTTCTATACATGGGGAGGAAGACCACATGCCCAAAGACTTCTTCTTTTAGAAAATTTTGAAATCTATAAGCTTTTGCCTTCTTCACATAATTCTCTCATTTTCTCCTCAACCAAACAAGAGGATTGTTCTATTCCAAGAGGGGATTTCGGCACACTAAACCTAGCAAAGATAAGAATCGGTTTCTCTTCTAGAGTTACACACATACACCACTTGTTCAAACCGAAAATGAGATTCAAATCTCATTTGGTCAATGTGGAAGTTAGAATACCCACTTTTCTTTAGAATTCTTGAGAAATGGTTTTAGGGTTCTTGAGAAACCTTTGATGCCAAATATAAAAGGGGAGTTTTGTTCACTATGATTTTCGGCCACCACTCATAGCTTTGGTTATTTTAGGGTTTTCTATAATCTAATAGTGAAATGAAGAAGGTTTTACTCCAAAAACCCTAAGAGACCGAATAGATATAGGCAAGTATTGCTCTAAAAACATAAACTTACATTTTTGAACACGAAGTGAAGTTTTTAGTTGCTTTTCTAATATGGAATACTCGGATTTGCAGCTTGCTAATATTGCGATACATGGATTTTTTCCGTAAGTATACACTCAACCTAGTTTGGTTAACACTTGTATATGATTGCGTAGATCATTTTCATTTCTATGTTTGTTTTGATTGGTTTATTTCTTGTTTGATTATTTGATTATGTTAATATGATCTTGTATCAACCTATGGAAGGAATTACATGTTTAGAATTTTTGATGAAAATGCCATGAAATACTAGGTATATGTTTCGGTTTTCACATGTTTAAAAGTGAAGAATTATGTGACCTAATGTTTCGGCCATAACATGTGTTGTATGTTTTGGTTCTTAGTTAAATGTCATGATTCCATATTTAGTTTATCATGCTTTGATTCCTTATGTTATATGCTTGAAGATTGGAACATGTTTGAGTGATGAATTTCATGATTTTTACCCCTATGTGTTCCAGCCTAAGCATGTTTCCATGAATAAGTTTGGATGTTTCTTCTATTCTATGTAATCATGCTATGATATGAGCATGTTATGCTTGGTTAATTCATGCATGGGATCCCATATGTGACATGTCAAGTATAAGTATGAAGTTCTTAACTTCCATGTCTTATGCATGTGGGAAATGTTTTCTAAAAGAAAGTGGTTCTTTTTAAAATAAAAAGAGTCAAAACTCTATCGCGAACGGTAGGGATGGTGGTAGAGTCCTACCTACGATTCCCGCCTACAGGTCGATGATGGTACAATGACTAGCGGGAACACGCGGCCCAAGGAGGGAAGCCATGTTGTATCCACCCTCTGACTAAGAATAAGAATTCATGTGATAAGAATCACCCAATGCAAATCTTGTGATATGTCTCTAATAAGAAATGTCTTTGATTAAGATCCACATGAAAAGAAAGCCAAAGAAAATTTCTGAAAATGTCAAAGTCTCGATACAAGTCTCTTTTGAGTTTTTGTCATTGTATATGCCAAGTTTCTATTTAAAGTCAAGTCCATGTTTCATGCACGCATTTCATGATGTACCTCTCGTATGCTTATTTTGATTAATATATGTTGTGTGATTTCTTGCTAAGATTTCTTGAAATCTCACTGTGGTAGTTTACACTACCATTCCCCAAACTGGAATGGTAGAAGTTGTTATAGGAATTGATAACAACACATATGTCGAAGAGGAAAAGGACGACACCTCTTCCAGAGAGGATTGTGCCTAAGATGGCAATTAACCGGCCTGAGCCCTCCATGTGGGAGTGACTCGAGGCCATCGACCAAGAGATTACTGATATTTTGGAATTCATTGCGGAGTTCAGAAGGCATAACAACCGGGGCCAAGACAAGGATTTAGAGAAGCGTGTGAAACCCGGATCCCATTGGAAGAAGAAAAAAAAATATGGGACTTGTGGTTTTTAGGCCTCAACTTTTGAAGATACTTTATATTTTGATATGGTCCAGTATGTTTTGGAAGACAAATTTTAGTACTTGATACATTGAGATATTTTGTCTTATGCTATATTTCTATGGATATGGACAAAGTGTTAATGCTTTAGTAGTTAGTACCATATACTTTGCAATTGTTATTTGTGCATTACTTAGAATTTTTGACCCTTTATTTATTTTCCGCCGCAACGTTATATTGCATACTACTAGTGTACTTAGGTGCATAGCATATTATCTGTCATGTACGAGGGGTATGTAGCCTTCTATTACATGTCCAAGCGTTTCAATCTCCGTCCAATCCCAAGCAAGGGCTGGGGGCGCCACAGAGCATGGTATCAAAGCAATTACGTCTCTGGGTAAACCCACACTTTGTCCTAGGAATGTATGGTACCCTTAACTAGGTTTGAGATCTGTAGTGGTAGGCTTGGATCTTATAACTATAGGCTTGAATCTAGAGAGAAAAGAAGATACGCCCTTAAGATTTCGAGTTCAAAGGAAGAAAGGTGTTCTTCTCTGAGGAAGGGACTAGCCCATGGTGGTTTTGTGCGTTTTCAAGAGAAGGAAATTATGGTACGAAACCAACGTGAGAACGCATCTCCGAGAGGTAGGGATCAGGAAACTGGAAATCCTCCACTAGAAGAGGGATAGGCTAATGCTGAAGCTATTCTCCAAATGACTGAGGTAGTGCGTACTCAGATGAAACAAGGACAGAACGCTAGCCAAGTACCTCCTAGAGTAGAGCCCGGATGTACTTATGAGAAATTCATGGTGTATAGATACCCGAATTTCGTTGGAATGGAAGGACCAATGAAGGCTAACAAGTGGCTTATGGACCTAGAGAGAACTTTCGAAATTAGCGGATGCACTGAAGCACAAAAGGTCCAATCTGTGGGTCACATGTTACAAGGAGAAGATGGAATCTGGTGGGACACTAAGCGGCAGCTCTTGGCCCGAGAACAAGGAGATTTGACAGCACTTACTTGGGAACGATTCAAGATTGAGTTCGATAATTGTTTCTTTCCAGAAACAGCCAAGCAGTAGAAGGCTTTGGAGTTCGCAAGTCTGGCCCAAGGGAACATGATGGTCGACCAGTATGCTGCTCGTTTTATGGACATGGGGAGGTTCGCACCTCATTTGATTAGTACTGAGAAAATGCAAGCAAGAAAATTTCAAGACGGTTTGCAACCTCGTATCCGAAATCAAGTGGCATGTTTATGGATAGAGAATTTCTAGGAGCTAGTCAATGTAGCTTTGATAGCTAAGGTGGAGTAATGGAGACTAATTACGCAAGCTCAAGTGGATAGGAAGAGAGGGTTTCCGTATTCACCAAGAGGTAGTACAGGGAAATGAAAGGTCTTAGTAACTCCAAGCAAGGGGAAGGGAGTGGTATCTGAAAATACTACACCCGTCACACCACCACCTTGTCGCCAATGCAGGAAAAGGCACAATGGAGAATGTCATAGAGCTCTAGGAGCATGTTTTAGATGTGGGTAGACTGGCCATATGATCAAGGACTGTTTGCAAAATACACCTGGAGGAGCATCAACACCTAGTGCTAAACCTAAGATTGTGGCAAAGGCTAAGGTTTACGCTATTACACCAAGAGAAGTAGACCTGGAAGCTGACGAAACAGTGGATGCGGGAGTAATTACTAGTAATATTTCCCAACTTTGCCTTCAAGTTTTAGAATAGCTTGTGATTGGGAATTTTAAGTAATATAGCTATCTCTTTAGGTAGAGTTAGATTGAAGCATTGCGTGGTATTTGCTTTGTTTGATTATGGAGCATCAAGATCTTTTATCTCTAGTAGATGTTTGCGACAATGAGAGCTTGAGGCTGAGCCAATGTCTCGAAAGATTTTAGTAGCTATTCCAGACGGGAGAGTAATTGGTTGCATGAGTATAGTTAAGAATTGCCTGTTGGAAATCGCAAACTTAGTTTTGATTGTAGATTTGATTGTTTTCCATCCAATGGAATTCGACCTAATCCTAGGTATGGACTAGTTGTCGAGACATTATGCCAAGNATCTGTGGGTCACATGTTACAAGGAGAAGATGGAATCTGGTGGGACACTAAGCGGCAGCTCTTGGCCCGAGAACAAGGAGATTTGACAGCACTTACTTGGGAACGATTCAAGATTGAGTTCGATAATTGTTTCTTTCCAGAAACAGCCAAGCAGCAGAAGGCTTTGGAGTTCGCAAGTCTGGCCCAAGGGAACATGATGGTCGACCAGTATGCTGCTCGTTTTATGGACATGGGGAGGTTCGCACCTCATTTGATTAGTACTGAGAAAATGCAAGCAAGAAAATTTCAAGACGGTTTGCAACCTCGTATCCGAAATCAAGTGGCATGTTTATGGATAGAGAATTTCTAGGAGCTAGTCAATGTAGCTTTGATAGCTAAGGTGGAGTAATGGAGACTAATTACGCAAGCTCAAGTGGATAGGAAGAGAGGGTTTCCGTATTCACCAAGAGGTAGTACAGGGAAATGAAAGGTCTTAGTAACTCCAAGCAAGGGGAAGGGAGTGGTATCTGAAAATACTACACCCGTCACACCACCACCTTGTCGCCAATGCAGGAAAAGGCACAATGGAGAATGTCATAGAGCTCTAGGAGCATGTTTCAGATGTGGGTAGACTGGCCATATGATCAAGGACTGTTTGCAAAATACACCTGGAGGAGCATCAACACCTAGTGCTAAACCTAAGATTGTGGCAAAGGCTAAGGTTTACGCTATTACACCAAGAGAAGTAGACCTGGAAGCTGACGAAACAGTGGATGCGGGAGTAATTACTAGTAATATTTCCCAACTTTGCCTTCAAGTTTTAGAATAGCTTGTGATTGGGAATTTTAAGTAATATAGCTATCTCTTTAGGTAGAGTTAGATTGAAGCATTGCGTGGTATTTGCTTTGTTTGATTATGGAGCATCAAGATCTTTTATCTCTAGTAGATGTTTGCGACAATGAGAGCTTGAGGCTGAGCCAATGTCTCGAAAGATTTTAGTAGCTATTCCAGACGGGAGAGTAATTGGTTGCATGAGTATAGTTAAGAATTGCCCGTTGGAAATCGCAAACTTAGTTTTGATTGTAGATTTGATTGTTTTCCATCCAATGGAATTCGACCTAATCCTAGGTATGGACTAGTTGTCGAGACATTATGCCAAGATAGATTGTCAAAAACAGGAAGTGGTATTCGATCTACCCACTCATGAAAAGATCTGTTCTATGGGTGAGATTGTTTAGTTTGATCCCTGTACAGTAACAACGGAACAAATCAAGAGGAGTTTAGTAAACGGGGACATCGCGTATCTGGTAATGATAACGGATGTAGAGGAAGGACCTAAAGAAATCGAAGGAATTCTTGTTATTGTGGATTTTCCTAAGGTGTTCATAGATGAACTACCTGGATTATCCTTGAACCAAGAAACAAAGTTCGTAATCGAACTTGAATCGGCCATAGCCCTAGTGCATAAGGCGCCCTATCGAATGGCCCCAGCAGAATTGAAGGAACTCAAGGTGTAAATTGAAGAGCTTCTAGCAAAAGGTTTTATTCGGCTTAGCTCATCGCCATGGGGAGCACCGGTCCTGTTTGTCAAAAAGAAGGATGGGACTCGCAGGATGTGTATCAATTATAGAGATCTGAATAAGGTGACTGTTAAGAATAAGTACCAATTACCAAGGATAAACGATATGTTAGATCAATTACAAGGAGCTGTGGTTTTCTCAAAGATTGATTTGCGATCTAGATATCACCAACTTCGTATAAGGGAGCAAGATGTATCTAAGACGGTGTTTTGAACAAGCTATGGACACTTCAAGTTTCTAGTTATGCCGTTTGGATTGACAAATGCCCCTATAGCATTCATGGAATTGATGAATAGGATTTTTTAGCGATTCTTGGATAGCTTTGTAGTGGTATTTATAGATGACATATTGGTCTATTCTCATGATGAAGAAGAACATAAGAAGAATCTAAGGATTGTATTGGAGATGTTGCAAGAACATCAGCTTTATGCCAAACTTAGTAAGTGTGAGTTTTGGCTTCGAGAAGTGAAATTTTTAGGCCATGTCATTTCTAGTAAAGGAGTGGCAGTGGATCCTACAAAGATTGACGCTGTAACAGAATGGCAAAGGCCTACTAATCCCCATGAAGTATGTAGTTTCCTTGGTTTAGCAGGTTACTACCAAAGGTTTGTAGAAGGGTTTTCTAGACTTTCTAGTCCTTTAACGGCGTTAACAAGAAAGAATGCTAAGTATGTTTGGACTGAGCAATGTGAGAAGAGTTTTCAGGAGTTAAAGAAGAGGTTAACTTCGGCCCCAATATTGTCATTATCATAACCTCACAAGCCCTAAGTAGTCTACAGGGATGCTTCAAAGAAGAGTTTGGGATGTGTTCTAATGCAAGAAGGAAGAGTCGTCGCTTATGCTACACAACAGCTCAAGAATCATGAACAGAATTATCCTACCCATGATTTGGAAAATCTCCAACAGAAGATTATGAGATTAGAAGGGCCACAACATTTCTGTATTGGAGAGAATGAGATGTTGTTTTATAAGGGAAGGAAGGTGATTCCTAACATTTCCAAGCTAAAAGAAAAGATATTAAGGGAGGCTCATTGCACCCCTTACACAGCGTACCCTGGCAGTACAAAGATGTATTGTGATTTAAAAGGTCAGTTTTGGTGGGCTGGAATTAAGAAGGATGTTGCTAAATTTGTGGCAAAATGTCCTATATGCCAAGTGATAAAAGCTGAGCATCAGAGGCCAGCAGTTGAATTACAACCTATGCCTATTCTGGAATGGAAATGGGAAGATGTGTCTATGGATTTTGTAATAGGACTGCCAAGGACGTCGTCAAGAAAGAATTCGATATGGGTTATTGTTGACCGATTGACTAACAGTGCACATTTTCTACCCTTAGCTAACACGGATTCTATGGAAAATCTTTCTCGAGTTTATGTTAAGGAAATTGTCCAACTATATGGAGTTCCAAAGACTATAGTATCGGACCGAGATACTTGTTTTACTTCATGATTTTGGCAGAGCCTGCAAAAGATGCTAGGCACTCGTCTGGATTTTAGTAGCGCCTATCATCCACAAACTGATGGGCAGACAGAGCATATAATTTAGACCTTGGAAGACATACTGCGAGCATGTGTAATGGAGCAAAATGGTGATTGGGCAAGTCACCTACCTTTGGTGGAGTTTGCCTACAACAATAGTTTTCAGGCTACCATCCAGATGGCACCCTACGAAGCGTTATACGGCAGGAAATGCAGATCCCCGTTATATTGGGATGAAGTAGGGGAAAGGAAAATACTTGGACCTAAGTATCTACAAGAAGTTAATAAACAAGTAACCATGATCCGAGAAAGAATGAAAGCAGCCCAGAGCAGGCAAAAGAGCTATGCGGATAACCGATGAAGAAAACTGGAGTTTGCAGTAGAAGACTGGGTATACCTTAAAGTATCGCCCATGAAAGGAGTCATACGTTTCGGTAAAAAGGGGAAGTTAAATCCATGATATTTAGGACCCTTTTAAGTAATTGAAAGAGTTGGTCCCGTGGCTTACAGATTGGACTTACCAGCTAAGATGCAAGGAAAACATAATGTGTTTCATGTATCGTTATTGAAGAAAAGTTCTGGAGAAAGGCAGCCAGTAGTAATGGAGCCTAGTGAGATAAGGCTTCAACCCAACTTGTCTTATAGAGAATGGCCAGTGCAAATAGTGGATCGCAAAGAGCAAGAGTTGAGAAATCGAAAGATACCTCTAGTGAAAGTACTCTGGAATAATCCAGAATTTGAATAAGCAACTTGGGAACGTGAGGATACATTGAGAAGTGAATACCCTCATTTGTTTGTATCTTAGAACCTTTGAAGAATGTTTGAATTTGTTCTAAATAATATATATATTTGTGGGTGTGAATGTTTTGGTTCTAAATGGTTGCCTATTCTTTGTTAATTAGTTTAAACGTGGTAATCTTAAGTGCACCTGCCGAACCCATGGAACAAGGAATGGCACGAACTAGAAGAACCCCACGAATGTCCCACAAGAGGGATAAGGACCAGGCTTTAGAGAAGCGAGTGAGGCCCAAATCTCACTGAAGATCAAGATCAATATGATGGGACCACTTTTGGGAAATGACTCTTTGTTTAAGACTGGATGCTTTGGGTCCCGTGTTTTGGGAGTCTTTTGGAAACTTGAACATTTTTTATGACTCTTATGGATTATGAAATTGGGATTTTATGTTTTCGATATCATGACTATTGTTCCACAATTTGACTTGAGTTGACTTTTTGCTGCGATATAGTGCATACTGCTAATTATCATTCGGTGCATTGCATCTTATATGTCATGTACAAGAGGTACGTAACCTTGTGTTTCATACTGCTAGTTTCTGCCAAATCCCAAGCGGGGGTTGGGGGCACCACACCAACACTATCCTTAAGTGTTCTCAATGCTCCTTGTCTCTTCGTGAGTACACCAATATATTTGTGATGACCCAAACTTTTCATAAACATGGCCCATAGATTTTGTGCTTAGTGGTTGTGACTTCTTTGGGCGCCTAAGGCAGATTTAGCCTTAGAATGCTAAGTGAGATTGGCCTTATTTAGAAACTTAGGCCCATTGGCTTTAGGCCCATGGCCCAGATTTTAGTCACAAGTGCCATGTGGTATGAAAATAAGGTATTATGAACCTA
Source organism: Pterocarya stenoptera (assembly GCA_003123785.1). NCBI lineage: Eukaryota > Viridiplantae > Streptophyta > Magnoliopsida > Fagales > Juglandaceae > Pterocarya > Pterocarya stenoptera. The sequence continues at coordinate 40,524 of QEOT01005338.1, read as the reverse complement.
GACTTGATAATGGGTTAAGGGAGAGAGAGAAGTGTAGGAGAAATGCCAAAAAGAACGGCTAACACGCCTATCTTGGAGAAATTGCCACTTGTCATTGTGTAAGAAACCTTCTAGATGATTCAAGAGACAAAAGGAACCTAGAGGAGACCAAAGGATTTTCGGTTAGCCCTTTGTCTTTCCCCATTTTGAGTTCCAATAAGGTTATCTAGGGAAAAGAAGTTTAGGGAAGTGAAAAAGGGACTTTTTCTAAGAGTTTAACATGGAAAACCGAATGGAGGCTCTTGGATTTCGAATTTAGTCAGATAATGCCAAGTGTCAAGCATGCAAGGAGTTCTAGAAGAATAGGTGAAGAGACAATTAGATGGAAGGACAAGAATGCCCTTGAAATTTCGGCTAGCACACTTCCAAGTGCTATGCTTCCTTGCCATTTGTCACCTAGACAAAAATTGGACTAATAGAGCATGGAAGGTCACCTAGGGAAGGAGAGTTGGAAGGTGAAACATCACCTTGAGAAAGGAAGAAGGAGGTGGATGGCAAGACCATGACATGAGCCTTTTGCCACTTGTCTTCCATGCAAAGGATTGCTTGTTTGGGAAAATGGAGAGCCATATGATGTTTTACTTTACTATCCTTAGAAGAAACACCCAATTAGTTGAAGAAAGGAAGGGCATAAAAGGAAAACTATAGGAGTTCGGCCAAGGGGAGAGAGAGCCCACATGCCAACCCAAAAATGCACCTTCCCAATGCAATCTACATGGGGAATTCTAAGGGGTGTCTCGGCCAAGGTGAAAGGAAGAAGAAGGAGCCTTGCCACTTGTCTTACATGCAATGGTTTTCAATCACCAATGAGAGAGTGAGGGATTTTCTATACATGGGAAGGAAGCCACATGCCCAAAAGTTTATTCTTTTGGAAAATTTCGAAATCTATAAGCATTTGTCCTCTTCACATAATTCTCTCATTTTCTCCTCAACCAAACAAGAGGATTGTTCTATTCCAAGAGTGGATTTTGGCACACTAAACCTAGCAAAGGTAAGAATCGGTTTCTCTTCTTGAGTTACACACACACACACCACTTGTTCAAACCGAAAATGAGATTCAAATCTCATTTGGTCAATGTGGAAGTTCGAACACCCACTTGTCTTTAGAATTCTTGAGAAATGGTTTTAGGGTTCTTGAGAAACCTTTGATGCCGAATATAAAAGGGGAGTTTTGTTCACTATGATTTTCGGCCACCACTCATAGCTTTGGTTATTTTAGGGTTTTTTGTACTCTAATAGTGAAATGAAGAAGGTTTTACTCTAAAAACCCTAAGAGACCGAATAGATATAGGCAAGTATTTCCCTAAAAACTTACACTTACATTTTTGAACACAAAGGGAAGTTTTTAGTTACTTTTCTAATATGGAATACCCGGATTTATAGCTTGCTAATATTGCTATACGTGGATTTTTTTCGTAAGTATACACTCAACCTACTTTGGTTAACACTTGTATATGATTGCGTAGATCGTTTCATTTCTATGTTTGTTTTGATTGGTTTATTTCTTGTTTAATTATTTGATTATGTTAATATGATCTTGTATAAACCTATGGAAGGAATTACATGTTTGAATTTGTGATGAAAATGTCATGAAATACTAGGTATATGTTTCGGTTTCCACATGTTTAAAATTGAAGAACTATGTGTGTAAGGCCTGTCCTTGGGGTGGACCCTTTTGAAAATATTTTTAGAAAATACGACGGGAATTACCGTCCAATTTAAAACCTTTTACAGTCCTTCCCAGGGTGCAAGACTCTACGTTATAAAATAAAAAGTGCTTTTATCATAAAAGCATTTTGGAGTGGGAAATAAAATTCTTTAAAATAAAAAGACCTCTTCGTACATTTAAAACCTTCATGCCTAGACCTCCGTGCTTTTTCCCTTTGGCTGTGTCCCTCCTGGGCGTACTGCCCATTTAGTTTCCTATAGGGGGAGGGGCACACATAAAAACTAAAATGAGTTAAATACTCAGTAAGCGTTACTTCATACTGTTAAAATATAGCAACATAGGTTTTCATTCATGCATTCATCATTCATACATATTATACATACATGCATACATGCTTTCATTAAAAACATCAGTGGACGGGGGCTTTTCTTTAAACATGCTTTTCTTTTCTTTAAAAAAAACCTTTCCCCCGTCACTAGCTTCATTTCTTGAAGAATGCAATGCATTCATACATACAGTTACTTTTCTTTTCTCTTTCATAGGCCGGTGTACGTCGTTACACCCCGCGTGCTGGGGTTAGCTGCCTTTTGGGCCGATGGATTGGCCTGTGGCCACGGGTTGGAATCCCTTTCCGTTAGGGTGCAGCACTGGGTGCACTACCAGATACTACTGCCCGGCATTGCAATCTGCCCATTCATTCATTGGGTACCCCTTTCCTTTCATTCATATGGCTGTTACGTAGTTTCATACATTCATGCTTTCATTCATTCATTTCATGTCAGCTCTAAAGAGCTGAGGCTTTCATTTCATTTCATTTCGGCTCTTTCTTTCTTTGAGCCGAAATGTGATCTTCGTCTTTTCATTTCATTTAACAGTTCTTTCATGGAAAAACATCGTTTAAAGAGCATGGCCTTAACCATCATCTTTCATGGCATCATTAAAACATCAGTTATCAGGGACCAGTTTTAAAACACTTTCTTCACGTCTCTTAAAGCATCGGTCTAAAGCTCGGGGCAAAGGCCTCGAACTTCCTTTCTTTTCTTTAGAAAATACGTACAATAGATACAACGTATAGTCATCCATTCACATGCATACAATTAATACTTTTGGGTGCGTAAAAAGGGGCTTTCATAGAGGGGCCGTACATATGTATACTTTCAATACTTAGCATCTTTCATGGAAAAACAGTTCATCTTTCTTTTTCTCATACTTTAGAAAATACTCTAGAAGAGCATGAACGTAACACTTACCTGGACTCCATGCTACTTTCATACCATGCAGTCCATTCATGTGCGTGTCAGATGGCACCTACATGCATACATAACTTTACGTCATTCTCTATCTAGTGCATAAATAGCTGAACTAGAAATAGAGCTATACTTAGAACACTTTCCTTCTATCCTGTGCTCTTTCACGTTCCTTACTATGATAAAACCCTTGGAGACCCATTACGGTCTCTACTTCTTTCAACCTTACGTTCTATCTCGAGTGCTTACTTGCTAAGGTGAANCTCCTTCTATCCCGTGCTCTTTCACGTTCCTTACTATGATAAAACCCTTGGAGACCCATTACGGTCTCTACTTCTTTCAACCTTACGTTCTATCTCGAGTGCTTACTTGCTAAGGTGAATCCATGATCCCCCTTAGGATTAAGACACTAGGACCTCTGTCTCGTTCTTCTCATTAACCACATTCCGACGCATGACCTAGACTAACTAAGTCATGCATCCCATTCTTAGACAATACTCTCATCATTACCCTCATGTATCTTAGCTCACTCTACTTCTCATGACCATCCATACTCGACACACAGCTCCAAGCCACTCTGAGGCTTGAGCACCGTGTAACCATGCTTAGGACAGATTACCTATTACATATGGTGAATCAGTCCGGCACATGTGTCTAACCAGACAACACACGTACCTTACTCCTTTATCCCTTAAGACCATCATTTAATACATTGGTCACGGACTCGTATGGCGAACGCCATACTCTGTTACCAACCTTCTCATACCTGGCTAGCACGACCCTTCATGCTAGCCGTACCTCATGACAGTTCATCCCAACACTTAGCACGATGGGACTCTGTCCATGAACACACCTTACGTCACGCCACATAGCTCGAGACTAAATCCCAAGCTATACCGTGACCCTGTCACGTCATCTCTCATACATCCTAGGTTATCACAGCACAGTTTCATGATTGACCACGTCACTTCGTGACGTAGCCCAATCATACTTCCGCTGCACTACTCTAATACTTCTTGGTCACTTAGCACATACTCCTGGCCATAAGCCGACTACACTGCGACGCTCATCGCCGTAAACTATAGGCCATACTTCACAACACATATCGCGACACCTTTATGTCACGTCATATAGCTCAAGACCATTCCCAAGCTATATCGTGACCTTGTCACGTCACCTTTGACATTCCGCTACGTCAACTATACGTCAATCTCCCACTCGTCATGAGTACGGTTCCTCACGTACTCCCGTCACATCGTGACATCTCGTCACGTTCCCACTACATCACTCTTACACTAACTCTTCACCCATCGCAAGCAAGACTTCATAATCGACTACGTCACTTAGTGACGTTGCCCAGTCATGCTTTCCCTGCCCTACTCTGATACCTTCTAGCCACTTCGCACTTATTTCTAACCATAGCCAATCATATGGCGACACTCGTTGCCTTGGACTACAGGCCGTATCTCACACTTCGGGACACTGTTCCACAGTTTCCGACACCATACATCAAGCCCTTCGCCCATCAACTACGCAACCACCTTTATCTTTGCAACATGTCATACGGTGTATCGCTGCACCTCATGGAGTATACTGCTCATGTACTCCCTTCACAGTACTATGCCATATCACCACTATGGCACACAAGCCATATGGTGTATCGTTCCGCCACGTGGAGTACATTCCACGTGTACTCCCTTCACAGAACTATGCTACGTCACCGCTATGGTGTACACGCCATACAGTGCATCACTCCATTACAATGGAGTACACTCCACGTGTACTCCCTTCACAGAACTACGCTACATCACCGCTATGGCGTACACGCCATATGGTGAATCACTCCATTACAATGGAGTACACTCCTCGTGTACTCCATTCACGACGTTCCGCCATATCACTAATACGGCACACATGCCGTACTGTGCATCTTTTCCCAACATGGAGTACACTCCACTTGTACTCCATCCATGATATTACACCACGTCACCGCTATAGCATACACGCCAAACGGTGCACTATCTCACCACATGGAGTACACTCCTTGCGTACTCCATTCATGGCACTACGCCACGTCACCGCTATGGCACACATGCCATATGGTGTACCATCTCACCACATGGAGTACACTCCTCGCGTACTCCATTTACGGCACTACGCCACATCACCGCTATGGCACACACGCCATACGGTGCCTCGTCTCACTACACAGAGTACACTCCACGTGTACTCCTTAAACAGCACTAGCCCACGCCACTACACTACACATACACTACCACCACACTTCACAGCACAGTCCACAACACTACACAGCACACTTCCCAACTACGCCCAACACTTCACCACATCACGTCGCATCGCCACTACACAGCGATAATACTAGCAGCACAGTCCCCAACCTACGATACTAACAGCACAGTCCACAACCTAGTCAACTAGCTAGCATCTAACATTTAATATAAATAGCGAGGGATAGAGATTTATACCGTCGATGGGATAACCCGTGCTTCGCTCGCTAGCCGTCACAGCGATAATGCCAGAGGAAAGTACGGGGTGGCTACACCGCATACAGTGGCTGTTTAGGCGTTTGGATAGCTAGGTGTGGTCTTGGAAGGGCCTAAGGTGGCCTTAATGATGCTGGCAAGGAACATAACACGATAGCTCTAGCCGTGTGCAGTGACAGTCAGTCACGCGCAGTGACTATCCATCACGTGCAGTGATCAACCCACCACATAAAGTGATGGTTTAAGTTTAGGGTTAGGCTAAGGGAACTGCCGGAGGAGCCGTGGAGGCTCGGTGGTGGTCAGCATGGTGGCCTACGATGGCTGGCTGTGCACTGTGAGGGAATATGTGCCGTGGGAGAGTGAGAGAGAGCGTGCGTGCATGGGGGACAGATCTAGGCCAAGAGTGGTCCGGTTGGGTTCGTGGTGGCCTGAGAAGGCTGAAGGTGGCAGTCACACGCCGTGGGTGGTGGCATACAGCGGCGGGGGAGGCTAAACCCGTGCGGTAGAGAGGGGGGCACCGAGAGGTGGAGGAGAGGCCTATTGGCCGTGGGTTCATGGGAGGAGGAAGGGGGAGACCTGAGAAGTCTTGTGGTGGTGTCCGTTGGCCGAGATGGCCGCACAGTGAACCCATGCATGGGTTTGCTGTGGTCGTGCATGGTGGAGGGAGGTGGCTGCATGGGAGGGCTGAGGCCGCTGGAGGTGGCCGGTTGGTGGCAGGGGAGGCTGCCGTGGGAGAGGTGGCGCCGGAGGATGGCGCACGGCGGCACATGGAGCACTAAGCCCGTTCGGGCTTGCACCGTCAAGGCAGGAGGAGGGACGAGCATGGGGAGGAGAGGCAGGCATGGGTGAGCTCGCCGAAGGGAGAGGAGGCCGGTTGTGTGGGCGGTGAGGCACGCCGATGCACAGCGGCGCCGGGCTGGGCTGTGGAGGAGATCGGGCGAGAGAGAGAGGGTGACGTACGCTGCAAGCCAAGAGGGAGGAGAGAGAAAGGGGAGGGAAAAGTGAGGGAGAAAGAGAGAGGGGCTGGGGTTTTATCCTAAAACCCAACGTCTGGGGGTCTATAAAATGGTCTACGATGACCTTTAAACACTGATTTAAAAACAAGTAAACGTTTATTTATTTAAAAGCATTAAGAGGAATAAAGATAGAATATTATTTAAAATAATATTCCTTCATCATTAATAAAATGATGAAGTCTTACTTAAAATATTTAAAAGAATAAAACTATTAATTTAATTAAAGATTCCATCATTATTTAGATCACATAATATTTTAAATAACTGGAATCATTTATATAAAATGATTTCCACAATTATAATATTTTTGGAGCTCTTCAAAGATGTTATAATTGAGTTATTTAAAATATTCTTTAGTTAAATAATCATAGGAATCTTCCATTTAAAATACACATAACTTTAAAGCACAAAGCTAACTTTAGAAATCACATACTATCTTTAAAAACACGCCATCGGGATCTGGCGCACGTAATGGGGCTCTTAGACACTAGAGGGGAGGAGCGGGCTGTCTATCACATCTGACATAATTGCTTACGTCAGAAGAAGGTAGGAAGGAGTAAGGTGTTACAATGTGCCCTAATGTTTCAGCCATAACATTGTGTTGTATGTTTCAGATCTTAGTTAAATGTCATGATTCCATGTTCAGTTATCATGCTTTGATTCCCTATGTTATATGCTTGAAGATTGGAACATGTTTGAGTGATGAATTTCATGATTTTTACCCCTATGTGTTTCAGCCTAAGCATGTTTCCATGATTCCATGGATAAGTTTGGATGTTTCTTGTATTCTATATAATCATGCTATGATATGAACATGTTATGCTTGGTTAATTCATGCATAGCATCCCATATGTCATATGTCAAGTATAAGTATGAAGTTCTTAAGTTCCATGTCTCATGCATGTGGGAAATGTTTTCTAAAAGAAAGTTGTTTTTTTTTTAAAAGAAAAAGAGTCAAAACTCAATCGCGAACGGTAAGGATGGTGGTAAGCATGGATGATGGTAGAGTCCCGCCTACTGTGCATATGGTAGGGATGGTGGTAGAGTCTCGCTTGTGATTCCCGCCTACGGTGCATACGATAGGTTTGGTGGTAAGCAGGGATGGTAGTAGAGTTCCCCCTACGATTCCCGCCTACAGGTTGATAATGGTACAATGACTAGCGGGAACATGTGGCCCAAGGAGGGGAGCAGTGTTGTATCCACCCCTGAATAAGAATAAGAATTAATGTGATAAGAATCACTCGATATAAATCTTGTGATATGTCTCTGATAAGAAAGGTCTCTAATTAAGATCCACATGAAAAGAAAGCCAAAGAAATTTTCTGAAAATGTCAAAGTCTCTGTACAAGTCTCTTTTGAATTTTGGTCAATGCATATGTCAAGTTTTCTGTTTAAAGTCAAGTACATGCTTCATGCACGCATTTCATGTTGTACCTCTCGTATGCTTGTTTTGATTAATGTATGTTGTGTGATTACTTGCTGAAATTTCTCAAAATCTCACTGTGGTAGTTTACACTACCATTCCCCAAACTGGAATGGTAGAAGTTGTTATAGGAATTGAGAACAACACATATGTCGAAGAGGAAAAGACGGCACCTCCTCTGGAGAGGATTGTGCCTACGATGGCTATTAACCAGCCTGAGCCCTCCATCTGGGAGAAACTCGAGCCCATCAACCAAGAGATTACTAGTATTTTGGAATTCATTACGGAGTTTAGACGGCGTAACAACCGAGACCAAGACAAGGATTTAGATAAGCGTGTGAAACCTGGATCCCATTAGAAGAAAAAAAAATATGGGATTTATGGTTTTTAGCCCTCAATTTTTGAAGATATTTTATATTTTGATATGGTCCCGTATGTTTTGGGACACAAATTTTAGTACTTGATACATTGGGATATTTTGTCTTATGCTATATTTCTATAGATATGGACAAAGTGTTAATGCTTTAGTAGTTGGTACCATGTAGTTTGCAATTGCTATTTGTGCATTGCTTAGAATTTCTGACCCTTTATTTATTTTCCGCTACAACATTATATTGCATACTGCTAGTGTACTTAGGTGCATAGCACATTATTTGTCATGTACGAGAGGTTTGTAACCTTGTGTTATATGTACCAAAATTTCAGTCTTCATCCAATCCCAAGCGGGGGCTGGGGGCGCCACAATATCATCGATGAATACTACCATAAAACTATCCAAATACTGCCTAAAGATCTGATTCATTAAATCCATGAATGCTGCTGGGGCATTTGTCAATCCAAAAGGCATTACTATGAACTCGAGATGCCCATAGAGAGTTCGGAACGCAGTCTTTGGTACATCCTAATCCTTGATCTTAAGCTAGTGATAACCCGATCACAGATCAATCTTTGAAAATACCATTGCTCCTTCTAACTGATTCAACAAATTGTCTATTTGTGGTAGTGGATACTTATTATTAATGGTTACCTTGTTCAAATCTCGATAATCGATACACATCCTCAAGGATCCATCCTTCTTCTTTACAAATGCTACTGGCGCTCCCCATGGAGATGAAGTAGGCGATTAAAACCATTCTCCAGGAGTTCTTCAATCTACACCTTCAGCTCCTTCAACTCTGTTAGTGCCATTCGATAGGGTGCCTTGTGCACTAAAGCTGTTGCTAGCTCTAGCTCAATCACAAACTCCATTTCTCGGTCTGGGGGTAATCTGGGCAAATCGTCAGCAAACACTTCAGGGAAATCTTCAATCACCGGAATTCCCATGAGTCCTTTAAGCTCCTCCGTTGGACTGACCATAACTACATGATAAGCGGAAGCTCCTCTCATCATGATCTTCTTAACTCGTCTTTTCGTTACCACCGATAGAATTAATCTAATTGCTTCTCCCATATAACAAATTCTATCCTTGGAGGGTACATCAAAAACTACCTCCCTTCTTCAGCAATCTATCTTAGCGTAGTACCTCGATAACCAATCCATTCAAGATTAAGTTTAACTCCATTAGATGGAAAACGATTAGGTCGGCGGTTAAGGATAATCCTATGACTTCCAATGGATAGTTGTAACTATACGAGTACATCCAACAATCTTCCCGTTGGAATAGCTACTAGGACTCTTCTGGACAAGGGTTCCATTTCCATCTCACATCTTCACACACAATCATAAGACACAAAAGATCGCGATGCTCCAGAGTCAAATAGAACACACACCATGTGTTGCCTCAATTTAACCTTACTTAAGAGGGTAACTAAGGTTACTTAAGAATTCTCAACAACACAAACTACTAATTAGAGTAGAGTTGGAAATGTTACTAGTTATTACTCCAACATCTGCTGCCTCATCGGTTTCCAAATCCACCTCTCTTGGTGTGATGGCATAGACTTTAGCCATTACGGAGTTTTGACATCTATTTAATCCTGGCTTATGGGATGATCAAGGGGAGTTGGAGTTTTAGAGCGTCTGAGTTTTTAGAGTAAAAATATTCCAGAGATTATTTCTTTAAGTTTCTTTCAAGGAGCCAGATATGGGGGAGCAGAGGCGAGAATCGCATGCTTCATCAACCGACTCTAACAAAGAATACTAGTTTTATTGTTTTTCTTTCCAATTTCATTATGAACTAATTTTATTTTCTAGAGTTTTGATGTAGTTTAACATTGAGCACACAATTTATATTCTAAGTATCGTATTTTCAATATTTCCATGATTGAGTGTGGTGCTCCTAGCCTCCGCTTGGGATTGGATGGTGGTTGAAATACCGGGACATGTAACACAAGACTACTTACCCCTCGTACATGAAAAATAATATCCTATGCACCTAAGTACACTAGCAGTATACCGTTGCAACGAAAAATAATAAAAGTCAGAAGTCTAAGCAACGCAAACAACAATTGCTAAGTACACGGTACCATACTAATAACAACATTAACATTTGTCCATGACCATAAACTATATCATAAGATAAAATATCCCAAAATAGCATGTAATAAAGTTTTGTCTCCCAAAACACACGGGACCTTCTAAAAAATATTGTTTCTCAAAAGCTGAGGCCTAAAAACCATAAGTTCAAAAAGATAAGTTTCCTTTTCTTTCATTAGGGATCGAGTTTTGACCGCTTCTCTAAGGTCTTATCTTGGGCTCAGGCCGACTAGTGGCCATCTTGGGCACTATCCTCTCTGGGGGAGGAGGTGTCATTCTCTTCCTCTTCGTCATAGGTGTCATCCTCTATTCCTATAACAACTTCTACCATTCTGGTTGGGAAATGGTAGTGTAAACTATCACAATGAGATTTCGAGAAATCTCAGCAAGTAATCACACAACATACAATAGTTAAAGCAAGCATACAAGAGGTACATCATGAAATGCGTGCATGGACATGTACTTGACTTGAATAGAAACTTGACATATGCATTTGACCATTTTTAAAAGACTTATACAGAGACTTTGACATTTTCAGAAAACTTTTCTTAACTTTCCTTTCCATGTTGATTCTTAATCAGAACTTTCTTATCAGAACATATCACAATTTTTATATCGAGTGATCCTTATCACATGAGCTCTTATTCTTATTTATAGGGTAGACACAACACAGCTTCCCTCCTTGACTAGCATGTTCTTGCTAGTCATCGTACAATTAATAATATATAGGTGGGAATTACAGGCGGGACTCTACCACCATCCCTACAGTTCAAGATACATAGAGAATTACAATAACTCAACCTTACTTCGTCGAATTACATGCCTTATGCACCCACTAGCATTAGGAGCTTCCTCACTCCGGCATTCTTTAAAAAAAATCCATTTGAGGCTCGTCTACTATTCTTCGTCGACCCAGGTGTTACTACTCTATTCTTAAGCACTCCAGAGTGGACAGAAGAGTTCCACTAGGACAATCCCCCATCCTAGCACTTGGGGTTGTGATAAAACATTTGGACTCTTTTCTTTAAAGAGAACCACTTTTATTCATAAACATTTTCCCAAAATGCATGTGACATGGAACTTAAGACATACGTACATATACTTGACATGTGACATATGGAATGCCATGCATGAAATATCCAAGCATAACATGTTCAATTCATGGCATGATAACATGAAACACATGAAATATCTAAACACATTCATGGAACCATGGGAACATGCTTAGGCCGAAACACAGAAGTAAAAATCATGAGATTCATCACTTAAACATGTTTCAATCTTCAAGCATATGACATAGAATCAAAGCATAATAAAACAAAGCATGAAATCATAACATTTGGCTAAGGTCTGAAACATTCAAGACACATTTAAGCCGAAAGTTCATGTTGCAAAAACCATCAATCTTAAACATATGAAAACCAAAACATATACAAGTACTTCATGGCATTTTCATCACAAATTTCAAGTGTATAATTCCTTCCTTAGGTTCATACAAGATCATATTAACATTTTCAAACAAATAATCAAGAAATAGCAAACAAAGCAAATATGAAAATGAAAAGATTTACAAAATCACAAGTATTAACCAAGAGCAAGTTGAGTGTATACTTATAAAAATCCCCGTAAAATAATACTAGCAAGCTGTGAATCCGAACATTCTATATTAGAAAAAGTAATTAGAAACCTCATTTCATGTTCTTGAGTTTGTGTGTGTAGATTTCTAGGGCAATACTCAGCCATATCCATTTGGCTTCTAGGGTTTCTGGGTTAGAATTCTTTGTTTCACTCATAAGATAAAACAAAACCCTAAAATTAGCAAAGATACATGTAATGGCTGAAAAACATGGAGGATGAACTCTTCTCTCTACTCAGCTTCAAAGGTTTCTTAAGAACTCAAAGTCATTTCCAAGAAATCACAAGAAAGTGTAGATGTTTTATCATACTCATAGTCCAAATGAGATTTGAATCTCATTTTCAGGTTGAGAAAGTGATGTATGTGTGAAACTTAGAAGGAAAAACCAATTCTTACCTTATCTACACTTAGTGTGCCGAAATCACCTCTTGAGATAAGAGATCTTCTTGTTTGGTTGGAAAGAAAATACAAAAAAGTGAGGGAATCTTCAAAAGAATATGAGAGAGTTGTGTGCAGAGAGTGAGAGCATGAAGAATTCGAATTTTTCAAAAGGAAAAGCCCTTGGGCCTGTGGTCTTCTTCTCCTTTTATAGAAAACTCCCCATTCCCTCATTGGTGGTTGAAATCCATTGCATGCAAGACAATTGGCATTGGTTTTCTTCCTCCTTTCACTTTGGCCAAAAATGCCTCTTGGAATTCCCTATGTGGATTGGACTGGGAAGGTACATTTTTAGGATTGGCGTGTAGGGGTCATCTCCCTTGGCCGAGTTCCTCTTCCCTTCCTCTTAAGGGTAACATAGTAAAATGTCCTATGACTCTTCCTTTTCCCAAACAAGTAACCTTTGGCATGGATGACAAGTGGCATTTGACATGTGCCATAGCTTAGCCGTCCCCCTCCTTCTTTCTTTCCCAAGATGATGTTTCATCTTCCAAGTGTCCATTTCCTAGGTAACCTTTCATGTTCCATTGGTCCAAAATAGCCTAGGTGACAAGTGGCAAATGAACATAGTGCTTTGGAGTGTGCTAGTCGAATTCCTAAGGGTATTCTTGTCCTCCAATACAAATGTCTCTTCACATATCCTTCTAGAAGTTCAATGCATGCTTGACACTAAGCAAAATCTAATTAAAATTCGAAATCCCATAAGCCTCACTTCGGTTTCCCATGTAAATCTCTTAGAAAAGCTCCATTTCACTTCCCTAAGCTTCCATTTCCAAGATAGCTTCCTTGGAACTTGAATTGGACATGACAAAGGGTCTAAACATGTGGGAAATTGGATCTAGCCGAAAATCCCTTAGTCTTCTCTAGGTTCCTTTTGTCATTTGATTCATCTGGAAGGTTTCTTACATAGTGACAAGTGGCAATTTTTCTAGGGTAGGCGTGTAGGCCATTCCTTAGTATTTTCCTACAATTCTCTCACCCCTTAACCCATTATCAGGTCTAGATTCATAATGCATTACCTACATTTTATTTTATTTTTGCCTGAAACACAGCTAAGACGGAGACCTCTCTTCCCTCAATAGTTCTTTGTTAGCTACATCATACCCATGTCCAAAACAAAAACAACCAATGGTACGGGCCAGTCTATGCAGAGACAAACAAGACAAACGAAAGAATTGATTACATATGCCAAAACCATGCCACAATTCAACAATTGACTTTGCCGCTTCAGTAGTAACTCCCATAATAGGCCTGAGGAACTGACGCAGGTTGCTGCAGTGGGGCGGCTACTACGGCAGTGGGCTGTGCATAACTTTGTTGTGGGAAAGCCTGCTGTGCAGGATATGTAGTAGGATAAGCCCCATAAGCGGCAGTTTGTGGTGCTGATGCTGCCGTTTGTGGATTAGTGTAACTGCTTCCATAACCACCATATGCACCGTATGCAGCCTGCTGTTGTGTATTGCCAGGGGCCCACGGTTGAACTGGTCCTTGCGTAACTGCTGGCCAAGCTTGATGCTGCAAACCATAACCAGCTGTCCATTGGCTTGTGCACTTGGATATGCACCCATCAAGGACTGCGCAGGTGAAGGAACAGAATAAGACCTGGCTATTTTGGCCTTATCTGATGCTAGAAAAGCCTCTGCATGGCTTTTTTTCAACTCTGAAGTGCTCTGATGAAGCAAGAAAAGCTTAGCATGCCGATCCTCAGCCTTCTTGATGGAATGTACATCCCCAAAGACATTCAGAAACTCCAAAAAAATGCAAGAAAGCTCTTCCCTATCAGCTGGACCAGCAACATTGGGTCTCTCTAGGTCAGGAACTATGAACTTAACAACCAACGAATCTAGATAATTGATTCTCTTTGGTAAGGAATGAATTGCCTCAAAATGTATTAAAGCCTCAAGAAGTGGTTTGGACGGTTGCACATGCTCAAGAGCTTGAACTAGAATTTCCCTAGCCTTTTCTTCATTACCAGAAACCATGTATACAAACCGAGAATATTGTGCATACAACATCGGTAATATCTGTGAATGTTCTTTTCCTCTTTCAATAGCAATGGCCTGTTCGTACAGGGAGTAGGCCTCTTCCAGATTCCCCAGCCGATATTCCATATTTGCATGCTTAATAATTGCTTCCATGAGACCAGGAGAGATTTCAGTATGAACAAGTTGATAGGCAGCTTGAGAACCAGGTATATCCCCAATTTGCTCCTTAAACCGAGCAGCAAAAAGGTGAATCTCTGGTTGTCTCTTGACAAACACTTGAGATGCACGAGCAAGTGCATTATTTGCGAGATCCAACATTCCACTAGCTTCCATGCATAAAACATAACGCATCCAATACTCAGGATAATTGGCACATGCAATCAAACATCTTTCATATAACTTGACCACCATGTTAAAGTCACCTTCCCTTTCCATAAAATCTAAATAGCTATGCCAATTTTCAAGCTCTGCAACATTTAGAGGCCCCACATGAAAGTAGGGTCTCCTAATTGCTGTTTCAAAACCAATGATCTTAGAATCGAACTCTTTAGCCTTCTTATACATCTCTTCTATGATGGCGATATACTTCTGCAACTCCTCTGCCTCCGTTAAGCCAGCACTCACAGGTTTAGGAGATTGTTCCGTAGCATCAGGATGAACCTCTCCCTCATTGGCTTAAACACTAGCCCCTGAAGGTGCTGCTGCTGCAGTAGCAGCAGCTTCCTCAGCAGTCCTTAATTCAGACAAAGGTCGACTTACAGCTAAGTCCTTGAAGCTGTTAAAATAGCGATCCAATTGTTGATTTGGATACTCCAAAATCCTGGTGTAAATCATGGCAAGACGGCCCCACTCTTGCTGCATGTACTCATATTCGATGTATTTATCCCAAAGTGTGATTGACAGGTAATCTATTCCAACATAAGCTAATCCTCGTTCAAAGAGCCTACGGATGGTTTCTGGATCCCCGTATGTGCTAATGGCAAAAATACAATAATGCAACCAAATATCCACCGAATATGTCACTCCTTGTACTGCCCGTTCATAAACCTCCACTACTTTCTCAACAGAGCCTAGATGAGCCTCATGGTCTGCTTACTTTTTCCAATAACCATAACACAAAGGAAATTCTGCCAAAAAAGCATCTTAAGCTTTTCGGATTTTCAAAATGTTCTCTTTCGCCACCTTCTCGGTCTCTTCAATTAGGGAAGTCCATGCATTAAAATCTAAAGCATTAGCCCTCACAATGTTCCACACTCGATCTTCTTCAGCAGACACAGCTGGTACAAAACCATCAAACTGTTGCTCATCCGCAGATCTACCTACATGATCTGAAACATGTCCATTCTCAACTCTTATACCATCAGTACCATTCAGAGATGATATATTACCACCAGCTTGAGAGAATTCTGTTGCCGCATTTTCCAGATCAGTGACTTTCACACTAGTATTAGCAACTTCAGTAGCTAGGTTAGCTTCAGATGTTGTAATCACATGTGCTTCTCGTATGTTGGGATCAAGATCTGTACTATGTACATTTCCATCTCCCAAATCAGAACCACCATGAATAGTAGAACTTATATCAGCCAGTGCAGCAGATGCAGAAAGAACCCCAATAGCTTCAGAGGGGGAAGCCCCAGTGTTGGGAACAGCATTTGAGCTGGCATCAGAATAGCCAGTGGATGTATAGTCCATCATGGCAGAATGCTTAGATACGACTGTTTTGCTGTCTCCCATGCTTTTATGCACAGACTATTAGTTGTTAGCATACATTGCAAGACTCTGAAATTGAGCTTTGTCAGCGGCAATGGTGGTAGCAATTTGGCACTGTGTAATGGGTTTTTCAGTACTTTAGGGTTCGACGTTTGGAGCGGGACCTATGAGTATGAAAGACGGACGAACGGAGAGAAGCGCATAATGCATTACCTACATGTCACATGGCACTTGTGACAAAAGTCTAGGTCATGGGCCTAAAGCCAACAGGCCTAGGTTTGTAAACGAGGCCAAATCTCACAAGGCATTATTGGTTTAGTCCTCTTTTGGGCTCAAGTTACCATCTCAAAAATTCTAAGGCTTTCTAAAATAGCTAGAGTTCCCAAAGAAGTCACGACTGATAAGCATAAAATCTACGGACCATGCTTATGCAAGTTTGGGTCATCACATTTTTAGAAAAATAAAAATCCAAAAACATAGTGCATTCGGAACTTAGTCCAAATGGAGTGGTTCCCCCCTCCACTTGGCGGTGCTTATCGTGGGGTTGGTGCTCCATATTCCGCTTACTCAGGTATGGGGTTTTGTTAACACTATCATGGATAGAGTTGTGCTATCTCTTAGACTTAGGTCTTTAGAGATCTATCGTCTGGACTAGACCATGTCAGTCACGGAATTATGCTAGGAAGCTATTAACGTTTGTAACTAGCTTATTTTTAAGTCAAAGTTGTATGTCCTCTTTAATGAATGGAATGTGGTTCGTTATTATAAAAAAAAAAAAAATGCATTTGAACTCTAAACCACAAAAAGATCAGACCAAGATCTTGCCAAAAACTTTATAAAAAAATTTAAAGAATCACATACTGTTGACTATCGTCCAGTATGACCTTTGCATGCTTCAACATACTTTTCATCCATCAAACGTTCACAAATAATTACAAAAAATGTACCAATTGAAACTAGATTGGAACAACTTATATGAAGAGTGTTTCTTGAGAATCTACTTTCAAAGGCTTTTAAAAAAATAAGTAAGAATGGTCAGAAAAACTGTCTAAAGTCTCCTCTTGAGTTCGCTTGAAGAAAGTTAATCAAAAGTGACAAAAGCCTAAGGACCAAGTCTTGTAAAACTCATATACTGCTGGAGGGGCTAAGAGGGGATGTGTGTGACCATTTAGTGATGGGTTGTTAGCCAAAACCATGGGCTACAACACATGGTTTTCAGTCTTGAAGTTGTCATGTGATGGGTGGTGGTGAGGTGGTTGATTGCCCTCTCATCAACCACTTTTTGGGATTGACTTGGGCAGAAGAACACTCATGGCAGTGGTAGAAATTCCTCAAAAAACCATGCATAGGTAGAGTTTTTTGGTGGACCTTAATGGGCCTAAACCGATTGGGCCTCATTGGGGGATTCAATTTTTCTTGGCTCGATGAAAATACTATAGTATAAAAGAATGTATGAGGGTGTAATGACATGAATTTATATAGTTTATAGCATGTGGAAGTGATTTAATCAAGTGATTAAACATTAAGCTAAAATTGGCCATATTTAGGGTTTTGGCTTCCACAAGGTTTTGGTGTTTCAATTGGATTTCAAATATTCGGGATTTTACTAGGGTTGAAACCCTCTTTGATTTGGCACCAAAATGAATGGTTGGATGAAATAGTGTTTGGGTTAGGTGGCATGATCACAATAATTGATTTTCCTTTCCTTTCTTTCACATTTCAATCTTATGGTTCCTTAAGGGCCACGTTTGTTTTCAGAAGACATCTCATCTCATCTCAATTTCATCATTACACTTTTTCAAATTCTAATACAAAATAAAATAAACAATTCAACTTTTTCAAATCTATCTCATCTAATCATTACAACTTTTCTAAATTTCAATACAAAATAAAATAAATAATTCAACTTTTTCAAATCCCAAAACAAAAATAATATTAAGAAATATATTCTAACAATACTTTATTTAACTTTTGAACTTTAATCTCAACTCATCTCATCTCTGAAAACAAACGAAGCCTAGTGCCAAGTGTCCTAAACTAATCACCAAGTGTGGCTAAGATCTTGCCAAGTGTCCAAATGAAACTTCTCTAGACTGATTTTGGACAATCTATACTGTGATATGAAAACAATTAGACTGTGTGCCACATGGCACTAACATAGTTGTTAATATTCACTCCAAAAAAGGCAAAAATAAACATTGCCCAATAAAATCTTAAATAATCATACGAACTTCAAAGCATAATTCATTTTGCAAATTTCGATTCTGAAGTGCCTCAAATAAATCGAAACATGTTTTTCAAACAACTATTGTCTAGAAAAGGAATATCATTTTATTGCTGCATAAAATCCTGAATATTCATACGAGACTAATGGTGCAAACCGTTTCTCATTCTCACACTCCTAAATACCTCAAATAAATAAAATCGTGTGTATGGCGCCATAGTGAATAATAAAATTGACTATGTTGACAGATTAAAACTTACGCGATTGCTCGATTCATAAAACGTTTTTGGGCTTTGATGACGTTCCTAAGGCCTAAATAAATTCATCCACTGAATTTCTGGCGGGTTGTTATAGCTGTTATGAGTTTTGAGATTTCTTTGAAATTTTACCGTGATAGTCCCACTACAGTTTCACTTCTCAGAATCATAGACTTTGATGTAAATGTAGTTCAGGAGGGTTATCTCGAGGAAGAAGGGTCAGTCTAGCTTGAGGAATAGCCACAGGGCCTGCCACCATTAAGTTTAATATTTTTTTACAAATTTCAAGATATTTATTTTACTTAGGCAACTAACAATTTATAGTGTTTTATATTTTAATGTGAACAATGAATTAATGTTGGTATGTAATTATATTTGAGATAAAGAAATAGTGACTTATAGATATTTTCGTTAACGAATGAGTATTGTACAATTTCTTAGGTAGTAATAGTATTAGGCTCCGACTAATTCCCTTAGCTTATTTCACTGCGATTTCAATATACATGTGTGCTCGCATGCGAGCACAAAAGATTCTCATGAATGTAAGGTGTGTAATTGTCTAGCGTCCCGAACACCATGTTCCCTCGTAACGAACAACTAGGGGTGCCACATTTCACATCGTAAAAGACCCACTCTCCCGTGCCCATATAATTTAGTAAGTATGCTCCTTTTTTTAAACAAAAAAAAGGCGCGCACTTGCTGCACCCGCTTTCATGAGCCTGTCTTTGTTTATTTGGGCCGGTTTTTACCACACTCATCGGTTGTTGGCCAGCTATCCACGTGTCCGCATCTAGTTCGTCTGATCCAAAGATAAATAACACCCCAAGCTCAACCAAATCCCAACATAATTAGCGTTCAAAGTCAATTTGTGCGTTCGCTCCTCTCTCTTTACTCCCTCTCTGCTGCTGAGGCGAGATTAATTCGGTTACCGGCGGTCTCTAATTCGCTTGGTGCAGGTCGGGAGCTGCTTCTCTTTCCCTTTCTGCGTACATATTATATCAGAATGCTATCTTTTTGAGCTAGGTAGACTTTTGAGATTGGTTCGTAATGGTTGTGGAGGGAGACATGCGAATTGGATCCCGCCTTGCATCAACTGAATCGGAGACCGCGGTGAAGAAGTGGTTGCATGGATCTCACGTTTCTCGGTAGGTCGTCGTCAGATCTCAGGTCTGGGTTTCCGTACTTGGTAAACACATTTTCCCGAGAATTATTATCACTAAGATCCGAAGCCTCTATATTTAGGAGCTTCCAGTTACCATAAATGAAGTGTTTGGATTTAGGCAAGGTTCAAATAGTTTTTTAATTTTTTGATTCATTACTTGCTATTCTTAAGGATCTTTTGAATGATGATTTATGCTAAGAAAATGATTATTAATAAATTTGTATATATTTTTTTTTCTTTTTGTTAATAATTAAAGATATTTAAAAAATATTTGAAACAAAAAGAAAAAAAAAATTGCAATTGCACTGGTATGCATATATGGGGTGCACATTTGGTGTGCACCCTAGCATTGCCCGATCATTTACATGGTCTTTTTTATACTATCCATTTAATGTTGTTTTTGGTGGGCATTTGTGTTCATTTTGGTGTTAGTGAGGTGATATTTGGTTTAATAGAAAGAGGGAAATCAGAAGACATTGGTGCTGAGTCTGCTGACAGATCTATTTGGATATCCATTTTCGATGAGTACTCTAGCCTTATTGTACTTTGTTGATTGGATTTTGATTTGCAAAACAATGAATTTGCTTCGTAAAAGAAAATATTGAATTGACACATTCATAAAGAAAACAGAGAGATTTCCCGTAATGTTTGATTGTTCACCTTTATTAGCCATGGTTCACGTTTTCTGAAACCGTGTTTGTGTTTGTCTGATTAAGTTTATTTGCCGTTCTTGAAAAGTCCATTGGTTTCATATTATACATTGCTTGTGCTTGCATCTAAGGTTTGCTTCTCGGTTTAGTTTTTTGCTCTTGAATTATGCACTTGTATTCTTTTGTAAAAAAAAACATAATACTGTCTTTGGATCAAAACATACTGTCCTTGCTTGTGGTGTCTTATGGTCTATATCTGTCTTATAAAACATTCCACGTTGAAATAGTACAGAGTGTGTTTTTTTTTTTTTTTCTCATTCACTTCTCTCTTCTCAATATATTTGTAATTGTCTCTCATTTTTGTGTATTTTCGCCATTTATTTGCTTGTAATATCTTAAACCAGACTCTGCTTTGTGTCAAGGATATAGTTGTGCTCCTGGTAATTTGGACAGAATATTTTCTGTAGAACACACAAATTTTCACCTCATAATGCCAGTTAAGATGCTAATGGAAACGTAATTTTTTTTCGAAATGCTACTTATAATCTTTTTCCCGAAATGCTTTGAGGAATAACTTTAGATTCTTCTCCAAATGTTGATGCTATCTTCTAAAGAAAGTATATGCTTCCCCAAAGTTAGTTTTGTGTTATAACCCGCTAAGGGGATGTTTAGGGAATTAGATAAGATGTAAATTTTGTGAATAGTAGTAAGATAGTTTGAGTTAAGTACTTTTTGGATTTTGAAAAATGAGAGAGTAAAAGTTGAATTAAAATATTATAAAATTAAAATATTTTTATAAAACTATTTTTGTATTGGGATTTGAAAAAATTGAATTATTTTTTGTTTTTTGTTTAGAAGTTTGGAAAAGGTTGTAATAATTAGTTTGAAAGTATTTGTATTTGAATAATGTTTGGGGAAGAAATGAGATGGGATGAGATATATTTCCAAACATCCCCTGAAGAGATGGGATGATATATGTTTCCAAACATCCCCTAAGCCTCTTTCCTCTTTCCTCTTTTTTTTTTTTTTTTTT